>JAKSZT010054568.1:2594923-2763159 GCA_026826555.1 Tolypeutes matacus | reverse complement strand
CCCAGCCCCGCGGCCGCCGCGGCTGCGGGGAGAGGGCGGGGGCGATGCTGCCGGAGCCGCCGCCGCCGCCTCGGTGAGAGCCGCGCCGCGCACCGCCGCCGGGGCTGACGGGCGCCAGGACCGACTTCCCTCTCCCGGGCATCCTCCCTGGGCTGCCGGGAGGCGGCGGCGGCCAAGGCGCAGCGGGAGGCGGCGCAGAGCGAGAGGGCGAGGAGGCGGACCCGGACCCGCTTCTCGCAACCAGGACCCGAGCGGCCCCAGCCACCGCGACCCGCCGGCGCCGTCCCCGACCCCCCCGGTCCTGCCGCGCTCACCCGCGCCCCCGGGCTCCGCGCGCGTCGGGCCGGGACTGGAGCGGCGCGGCCGGAGGTAAGTGCCGGGTCGCACTGGGGCGCGAAGGCTGCGGCACCGGGGGCCCGGGGGCCGGGTGGCTGTGCGGGGCCGGGCTGGGGAGCGGGGCCCCGGGCTCGTCTCCGCGGCGGCTGGAGCCTCCCGCGTCTGGAATCGGAGGCTGCAGGAGCCCGTGCGCCTGCGCTGCTCCCGGGGAAAAGCAGGGGGGAAAAACTTCCTGCTCCCGGGTGCGTATGCGCCGGGGATGCCCGGGCCAGTGTCGCGGCGCGGGGGCAGGGCGGGCTGGGAGCGAGTGTGACCCCGCGCGGGGGCAGTCCCCCCTCCCGGCCAGCTCCTCGCCCTGCGCGGCCCAGGGCCCCGGGCCGGGGGCCAGGAGGAGGCACCGCAGGGCTGGATCCCGGGGGCGCTCGCGCGCCCAGCGCCGCGAGCAGCCAGGTCGGGGTTCCTGCCCTCTCCGGTCCCAAGACCCCGCATTTAGGGCCCGGGCCTCCGCTCAATCCCAAATAACTTTCGAGGTGGAGGAGCTTAAGCCACCGGGAGGGAGCGTGCACCGACCTCGCTGTGGCCCCCGCTTCCCCTAACGCCGCGTGGGTGCCCGCGTGTTTGGCTGGGGTGGTGGGCGAGGGCGGAGGGCCGAGGAGGCAGCGTCTGCTGGGGAGGGGTTGTTTATGTGTGCGGCGGTGTAGACCCGGTGAGGCGGCGTGTGGAGTGTGAACGCGCGCCCGGGCTGCTGCGGGGGGCTCCCGGCCGGGTATCCGGGGCCTGGAGCCGGCAGAGAGCGCGAGGGCCACCTCGGTTAGCCGCGCCAGGGCCCGAGCTGGGGCCCTTCGGGAGGGGCGTGCGCACCCGGGGCCCGGATCGCCGAGCCGAGAGCCCGGGGTCGGTGCGGGCTGCGTGAGCTGGGGAAGGCCGGGGGCGCGCTGCCTGGCTGCCCGTGGCCAGCCGTCTGGGCCCAGGGGATGGGGGCAGGCGCGGGACTCGGATGCCTGGGTCCCCTCGCTGGGAAGCCAGTTGTCCCCTCCGGAGGCTTGGACCGAAGGAAGACGCGGTCAGTTGCGGGGTCCTCCCGCTGTTCCCGAGCGATGCCGCTGCGGTCGCCGGCGTTCTGCAAACGCTGTCCTCCCTCCCTGCGGGGCTGGCGCCTCGGCGCGCCCGGGGCGGGTCGCGGACGCAGGTATTTATGTGGCATTCGGGAGGACCTCGGCGCTGGAGGGGCGTTTGCAGGCTCCCAGCTGCCGCTGCCCGCGAAACTTCCACTCCGTCAGCTCGGGGATCTGCGGGCGACGCTGCTGGAGGCTCCGGCTGCCTCTCCAGCCGAGCAGCCCTGGAACTCGGACTCCTCTTGCGGTGACAGATCTGTCCTGGTTACAGCTGCGTTTACCCTCATTTCAGTCTCTTTAAAGCCATCTGTCTAGTCACTACAGAGCTCCTTCCCTGGCCGTGTGCCCTGGTCTCTAACTCAGCCTTGGGAGGGCAGGGATAGGGAATTATTTCAGTTTAGGATGAGTGACAAGGGACTGAGTCACCCGACTCCTTTCCCCACGGTTTTATTCTTCATAAGATTTTTATTGTCAGGGAGGGAGTGTAGGGCTAACTTCTTCATTCTCTTTTTTGGGGTGGGGAGGAGGTAGTTTATAGCTTGCTCCTCCACACAGGTGAATCTGCTAAAGGCTGACATGCACAGATTTGCTGTCCCCTCTTCTGGGGTGTGTTACAGGTATGGAGCTGAACAGCCCTGACGGAGATAGGCTCTGCCCCATACGTTGTTCTAGAGTGCACTTGATTTATCTCTCGGCTATAAATCAGGGAATCACTAGCTTATGTGTCCTTAAACTCTATATGAGTTTAATGGTATTTAAATTGGTTTATGGGCTGATGTATTTAACCAATTTTAATAACTTTTCCGTGCAAGCGTCTTATAAACCATATTTGCCCATGATTAAGAAAAACATTTTCTGCTGTTCAGTCTCTCCATTTCTGGTGCAGTTACTGAAATTTATAGGTCTCCAGCTTTCATTTGCAAGCAACAATCTAAATGAAATACCTAGAGTTTTACTGAAATAAAAGATCCTATGGTAGTCATGGTAACAAATAGATTAAGGGTTATTGGTTTTCATCTGTATGTGATGGGGGTGTCATGTGTATCTTTTTAATTATGTTTCTAATGAGCGGTGGTCATACTTCAAGTACTCAGTTCAGGGGATAAGTGAGATTATGAATTCAGTTTTGTGAGCAGTTTATTGGAACAAAGACCAGTAGAGCCCAAGATGATGACTTCAGCTAACTGCAGCTCCTCATAACCCAGAAAGCAAATGGATGAAACCTTTTTTGTTTTTCAAATGGATGAGAATTGAGTCGGTCCCTTTAAGATTAGAAAATGTGTTTTGCTTTTAAGTCATTACCAAAGGAATCTTTAAATCCAGCCCGTTTTCTAGGAATAAACATGTTAGAAGTGTGGATGTTGGTGTGGATTGAGTGTCACAGTTGTTATCAACACCTGTCAGTCTAAGTGAGGCATGTCATTAGTCTATTCAAATCTTGCCTGTTTCAATATTCATGCATTTCCATGGTGATCCATTCCATTTTTGTTTACTTAGTCAACCTTATAAATCTTTGACATCAGTTTCAGTTTTGCCATCTTTTTTTCCCTCGCTTTTATCAATTGATTTGTCTGCAAATCATTCCTAGTTTAAAGCATTTCCCTTTATTTGGCTAGTTTGCAAAAGTCTACACTATTCCTTGATATACACAGATATAAAGGGGTTAATTTTTTTAATAGACTCAAGTAACACCTCTGATGCTACTATAGTTTTTTAGCATTTCATTTGATGTGCATTGTGTGTTCTCTTCAAGCAGGTTTAAGGTAAAGCTTTGGAGTCCAGTCCAAACCAGCAGAATTGACTAAGGGGGTGTGTGTGTGTGTGTCCCTCTTTTTTTTTTTTTTTTTTTTGGACTGGTTATGGTTCAAGGATTCTCTGTGTCTTCAGCTACATCTGGCTCAGAGAGACTTTGAGATGTTGCATATTGGAGCAGGCTCGTCCAACCAGGCCCTTTTCTTTTCCGGTAGTGGCCAAAGCTAGAAGCCTCTGGAGCATCGTAGGCTTTTCCAAATGAGGTATTCTTTTAGTCACAGCGATATAGTGTCCCTAGGATCATGGTAACATTCAAGTTCACTGAACAGGCAGTTTTACTTAAATGCAAGTGATGATTTTGCTCACTCGCTTTTGACTTTGCTTTCTAATGATGCAGTCCCATGCTAATCACAATCTTATATATTTCAGAAATATCAAGGCAAGCATTAGCATGCTGCCGACTTATTAGGATCCGGCAAAGTAATTGGAACACTTAAGTTCAAAGTCAGAGGGAGAAATGAAATGATAACCAAACTTGTGATTCTCTAATTGTTCAACTAAGAGCCTACTTGGGGAGGAAAGGGTGGCGGGGAAGGGGGAGAGAAAGAGGCACGGTGGCTAAGAAGTCCAGCCCTTGGTTGTGGTGGTTGAGGTAGGTCTAGGCAGTAGCCATAGGACAATTGGAGAGCAGAAAGTCTCTTTAGGGACAGATAAAGCCTATGTTCCCCAGGTTTACCCTAAACTTTTCATGTGATAGGCACATGTCTTAGTTTCCCATAGGGCTGCCGATGCAAAGTACTAGAAATAGGTTGGCTTTTATAGTGGAAAATGTAAGAGGGGTAAAAGCTTACAGTACCGAGGCTATGAAATGTCCAAATCAAGGCACCGTCAGAATTGCTTTCTCACCAAAGGTCGTCTGCTCGCAGATCCTGGAGTCCTGCCACGTGTTGAGGCGAGATGGTGGGTCTGCTGGTCTCTCTGTTCTCCTGGAGCTCAGCTGTGGGCAGCCAGGCATCGGGCTTGTCTCTTTCAGGGCCTCCTGCTCTCAGTCTCAACTGCTCTGCTTTCTTCCCAAGTTCAGTTGTGACCATCAGGCACATGGCCTGTCTCTTCAGCCAGGGCCCAGCCCCTTGGGGGCCTCTTTCCGTTCCTCTGTGCTCTCCCAGTTCCAGACTCCGGGACCTCTCTCAGCCTCTCAGGGCTTCTATTGTTTTCCTGCACTCCTCTCTCACATGGCCAGAACAAATATGGCAGACTCCCTTTTCCTGTGTCTGTGTTTATATAAGACCCAGCAAGAGGGCGGAGACTCAACCTGAGTCATGCCTGACGGAAGCAATCTAATCAAGTGATCTACAGTGAATCTAATGCAATCAAAGCATACCACACCCACAGGAATAGCTTAAGGACATAATTTTCTTTTTTGGGTTCATAAAAGAGCTTCAAACTGTCACAGCACTTATAGACACAATTGTTTAGAAACTAGGTGAATATTTATTTGTACAGAAGAGAGTTATTTGTCATTACTCAGGAAATCTTGGGGTGATCCTCTAATTTTTTTTTTTTTTTAATTAGGTTACATAATCCTTGGAAAGTAATTCCATTTGAAGTAAAATCTGTCACAGGAAATTGTTTTAATAATTTTGGTTATAAAGGAAAGGTGTGTCTGAATTCTTCACCTGCCCACTGGATCCAAAATGCTGATATCAGAACCACTCTGCAGGCAAACTATGCCATTCTTCCTACAGCAGTTACGTCCACAGTGGGAAAGGTCTGTAATTTCTTCAAGGAAATCGTTTGAAAACACAGAAATTAAAACTGCAAACAAAGATGAGGTAGGTTGATCATCGGAAGTAATAACACAGTGAGCTCTTATTGTTTGGGGGGACTCCCACCTTTAGGGTGGGAAGGGGATGACTTCTCATTTCCCACAAGACAGGGCAGCTGCATGGAATTCTGACGGTTCCTGGGCTCTTGACTGTGACAGCAGGTGACTCAGAAGCTGCAACCAGGACGGTTGAGCGTCCTCAGGGTAGGGAATCGGGTTTGGGCGTAGAGGATAGCTCCCGGGCATTTGAAGACTGCACTGGCCCAGAGGGGTCTATTTTTATCATGTACTTTTTAGTTTTTGAAACGTTTTCGTCACTGGCTCTTTTAAAGAGTTTATCTGTCTACCTACCTATCCATCCACCCATCTCTCTGCTCTAGCCTGACAGTTTTAACAAACGTATCATATAAGTCTTCTGCTTCAGAGACTTGGTGAAATACAAACAGAATACAGCCAGGTGAGGGACGCAGTAGATGCCGCTGACATAGGCTCTTCCTTTCCTGGGTGTGCATTTCCTCACGAGTCCTTCTCATCTCTTATGTTCTGAGTTTTGGGCTTACCTGAGTTCGGGTGATATAGCAGCATGGATAAAGCATGGGCCTTTTGTCAGAGTTTAAGCCCAGTCTCTGCTGCCAACTGTGTGATCTTGGAAAGGTCCTTAATTTCACTAGGTCTCTGTTTTCTCATATAAAAATGGAGGAAATAAGAGTGGCTTACCTTGGGTTGTTGTGAGGGGTAAAAGAGAGAACCCCAGTAAACCTGCGTCAGCAGGTCTGGCAAAGTGATCTACAAAGGGCTTAGGTGGAAAAGTGATGGCAGAAGGGGCCACAGCCACCCCTAGAGAGCTCGGAAATCGTTGATCGTAAATATCTTAATGGTACGTAAGGGTACGTACATATATTGGATTCTGTGAGCCTCACTCTCAGTACTCACTGAAAAGTGTAAGTGATTTGCATCACAATTCCAATAGTTAAAAATTCCCTTGAGTTGATTTGATATATGAACTTTTAATTCCATTTTCAGTGTCATAATTTTAGAGTTGATTTTAGAGGTCAGCTAACCTACCTATTATCCAATCACCAAACCTTTATCAAGCCCCAGTAATATAATAGCTTCCGGTTATGGCGTCCCACTATATTTTAGTACTTTACATATATTATCTCTAATCCTCATTTCAACACTGCGAGGTGGGGATTATCCACATTTTACAAATAAAGATGAAGCTCGAAGACGTAATCAATTGGCTCAAGGTCACACATCTAGTCAAGTTGTGCATCGGGGTTGAACCAGATGTGATAGCTGCTGAAGTCTGATTTTTCTTTCCCGTGAGTGTGTGTGTGTGTGTATCTTTGTTTTTCTGATGCTCCAGACAGACTGTGTGTCGGTGCATTTGCACCTCTTCACGCTGCCTTTATGTGCCAGGTCTTGCGTTGTCTGTTTTAAAGAAAATAATTCTATTAGAGGGAACGTGAGCTTCAGTAAGAATATTAATCAGATCTGACCAACAGTCACTGTACGATTAGATTTGCCCACCTGCTGCCATTTTCTGCAGTTCCTGGAAGGCTAATGAGAAAAACTTCTAGATACTTGAATGCCATCCGTTTCCATATTGAGCCAAAGTAGTAAAGAAATAGCAAGTCAAAGAGCGAAAGCGTTGTTTTAGGCATTGTCAAGGATACATCCGGAACTACCAATGGCTGACCTGGCCTGGTTTACTTTTGCATCTCGGCGTTTGCCTGTATAAATTTATGCCCAGAGAAAGTGGCATATAATTAGACACCAAAGCCTACTTTTTGGATCCTCTTTTCACTCAGCAGCTGTGAAGTTCTATGCTCATGGTTTGTCGTTGTGTAGAATATTAGATGCTCTGTTTGAGCTCTGTCTATTAAATATGCTTGTTGATGAACTCTAATCTAAATGGCATCTTCTAGGATTTATGACCTGAGACTTTGAGGACTAATTTTCTCTTGGAGCTTCATCATTTCAGTGATAACTTGAATCCATCTGGCACTTTTGGGAGTTGACACAAAGTCCGTCCTTCATATCATGCTTACTTTGCAAGGTGTTATCCCCATTCAGAATTAAATTTGTGATGTTTCACAAAAGCATTGTTTTAAAGAAAAATAAAAACACCTAGCAATCTCAGAGACGGCGATGAAAGGGAAATAACGCTATATATTTTCTAACTCTGTCCTACTTTGACTCTACATTTTTCTGGAGATGGATAAAGGGTGTGAACAGAGCCTTGCACAGACACCACAAAAATGTGTTTTCTCCCTGTTTTTGACTCTTCCAATCCTCATTTAGCTAAGGAGGGACTTCTCGAGTTTGAGGTTGGCTGAGAAAGGCATGGTCGGAGTGCCTTAATCAACCCCGTAAGTCAGTGGCCATACAGGAAATGCTCAGTTAGGCCTGGCGGGTGGCAGGGCCTCTGCCCACGACAGCTGTCCTGGGTTGTCCAGGCCGCTCCTGTGTGACCCACTTTCCAGCTCCAGCCACCCCCCCCACACCTCCCATTTCTGGAGCTTGTTTCTGCCCTAAAGGTAAAACCAGGGGTGAAACTTTCTTCTCTTTTTCCTGAAGCAGACTGCAGTTCTTTTAAGGTAAGACATCTCCACAGAGCTCTTAGGAGCCAGTTGGAGGTGGGTGAGGGAAGAGCAGAGGAGGATTCTGCACCTCTGTTTTGTGAAAAAACAAAGCTCGCCAGTTTTAGGACAAACCTGAGACCTAACACTTGTCAGAACGTCCGTGTTTTCCTTTTATGTGTTTAGTAAGTTGGTGGGAATTGTGAAACTTGGATTTAAAAAAAAAGCTACAAAAAACTTGCCTTCCCCTTTCACTGTCTCTTTTCATATCTTCCAGCTTTAAATTTAAGCATTTACTTTTGGATCAAAACTGCAGCTGATCCCAACCTCCTCAGGAACTTTAATGATATATATTTAGCTCCCAGAGCTTCTAAATGAGTATAGCTTCAATAACTGTTTACTGAGCAGGCGCAATGGAGACAGGACTTCCTCGAGGCCATGGCGTCTCATTTGTCCCTCACCCTGGGACATGGCTGCTTTCCCATACTGCAGGTGAGATCCTAGAGGCAGAGCATTCGCCCAAGCTCACATCAACAAGCCTGGGTGCCAGGCCCGTGGTGCCTGCTAGCTGGGTTAAGGGGATGCCCACACTTGTTCTCTAGGCCACTGTCTGCACGTGGGGAAGGGAGAGGATGGGTCGTTTAGCGCCAGCCAATATTCCCTTTTCCGTAGAATATACGTTATTTATTAGAATACCAGACACTCACGTTTAGCCACCTGCTCACTGGTTAGCACAGTTGATATAATAAGTTGAGGCCCAGCTCATTTCATTTTAAGGTGTAAAATAAAGGAAATGGAGACTCACTAGAATGATTCCGAGCACCTTCACACGTAAACATGCTGCCATCCTTATTTGTAAATGTGACAAAAGTTTGGTTCTGAGTTCTCCCAGGTTTAGGCCTCGCTGACTCTTGGTCAGAAGCTGCCTGGGCTGTGCCTGCCCTGGTCACATGAAGACTGAGTAGCTGGAGGAGTAAACAAGTCCATGTTTGCAGAGTGCATAGGACAAGGCCAGGCCTACCGTAAAGGGGGTAGGTGGGGTTTTGCTCCAGACCCCGTGAACGAGTGCTCGTTTCTGGATTCATCTTGAGGATCCTGGCCTCCTTGAGGGTGAGGACTCTCTGGGGCTTCTGGAACATGTTGGACATTCACTGTTCAGATACCCTGAGTTCAGTGAGGTGTGTGAGGTGACAGCACCTGGGCTAGGAGAGGTCCCAGCCTAACTAGGTGCGTGTGGCGAGCAGCAGAGTGAGCTCAGTGAGGGGTCCAGTCCAGGAGATTCCTGGGATGTTCCGAGAGACACGACCCGATGGGGCCCCTGGCTTTGGATGCTGCTGTTGACCCGTCTGTCCCAGCCGGCAGAGCGGCCTGGAAGAAGGCACTGTTTGCTGCATGGCTCCCAGACTGCTGCCAGCCTCTGACGTGCGTTTAGAAACCGTGCTTGCAGTTGACGTCGCCTTGGTGGCCAAGGGCGTGATCCGCTCGTCTCACTGAACAGCGCAGACACCGGTTTGGGTGGTGTCGAGCTCGCACCGGGAGTTGCGGAGTGAGTTGTGTGTGGTGTGAGTTGTGCTGTGGCCACGTGTGGTAGGGCCACATTTTGGTTCTTGGTGGATTGGGGATACAAACAAAAAGCAAGCACAGACCCTGGGTGACACCCACCCAGCACCAGGGAGACCGACTGGACCCCCACGCTCGGTGTAGGGTGAAAGCCTGGGTGTGATTGTCTTGCCCATGCACGAGCAGTGGTTTCTAAGACTCCGCTCGAGAATCCCTCATCAGCGCCGCCAGCTCCGGCACCTTTGGGCTGGCAGGGTGCTGCCCGGCCCAGGGTGCTCACTTTGGTTGGACCTGCCCAGAACCAGCTGCTGTTTTCAGTGGGTGTTTTCATTTCCTAGGCTGCTTCAAGCAAATACCCTGAAATGGTTCGGCTTGAACAGAAGGAAATTATTAGCTCACGGTTTTGAGGCTGAGAAAATGTCCAGATCAAGGCGATTCTTCCTGAAGACTGCCGGTGATCCTTGACTCCTCTACTGCATGGCAAGGCGTCTGCGGCGTCTGCTGGCCTCTCCCTTCTCTCCCGGGTTCTGTTGATTTCAGCTTCTTGCTTCTGTGGCTTTCTCTTTGCCTGAGCTTCATTCTCTTATAAAGTCTCCAGTAATAGGTTACGACCATCCTGAGTGAGGTCGGCCACCAACGCCTCATTAAGAGGCCCTTCTTACTATGGGTCTACACCCACAGGAACGGATGGACCTGAAGGACATGTTATCTGGGGGTACATACAGCTTCAGACCACCGCAGTGGGCTCGTGAGAAGGGGTCCAGTCGGTCTCCCTCGTGCTGGGTGGGGGTCACCCAGGGTCTCTGCTCAGGAACCTCATTCCCTCATACATCTTGAGGCCATTTTATTACCATGCCATATTGTTTTAACTTTTCCTTTCTTTTTATCTTTTTAAATAATTTTTTAAAAATTTATTTCTCCTCACCCCCTTGTTGTTTGCACTTGTTTGTGTCTGTTCGGCCCCCGTTTCCCTAGGAGGGGCCGGGAACTGAACTCGGGACCTCCAGTGCGGGAGGGAGGTGCCCAATCACTTAAGCCCTCTTTGCTGTGTCCCTCGTTATGTTTTTCCTCTTGTGTCTCTTGTTGCATCATCTTGTCGCATCAGCTCGCCGTGCCTGCCCGTCAGCTGTCCTCTTTAGGAGGCACCGGGAACCTCTGCTCCCTGCTTTGTTGTGTTTCTCATATGCCCTTCCTCTTGTGTCTCTTGTTGCGTCATCCCGCCACATCACCCTGCCGTGCCCACCCCCCATCGTGCCAGCTTGCTGTCTTCTCCAGGAGGCACCAGGAACCGAACCCTGGACCGCCACCCCACCCCCCCCATGTGGAAGGCGGGAGCCCAATTGCCTGAGCCACATCTGCTTCCCTGTTTTGACTTTTTAGATAGGGGCATTTTGCCATTGAATTAGCTCATTCATTTATTTGGATTATATGAAGAGATATAAGGTGACCATACTCTGATTTTGGCTTTCCAAACCAAAAACAGGGGCCCGGAATTTGGGAAGAGTAAGCACTGCGGTTGGAGGCTGGGTTGGTCAGACCAGGCCGCTGCATACAGCTCGTGTATTTGGCCTTTCTTGCTAGCAAAGAGCCTGCCTGTAGGTGGAGAACTATAATCTATTTGATTCATACTGTTCCAACCAGCGCTAATCATCAGAACTTGAGTAATATTCAGATTGAGGAAGGAATGGATTTCCTGCTGAAGAGTGGACGTGCCAAGGGGACACACCAGAGCTTCTCAGTCTACCAACCTGTGGCAGGCAGCATATTGCGGAAAATAAAAATAAAATTAAAAAATGGGGAGCTCCTGGTTTACCTCATGAGAAGTGGGGAAGCTGCCTTTCCTCACAGTTAAATGGCACTGAGATTTAAAATTTTCTTCTCTCCTCCCCAGAGGAGAAAAGTGACTTTCATGGGAACTGTGTTTCATGGAAGTTGCTTTTTACCTCTCTATAAAGTCGCCACCCTGGAAATACTCTTGCTGTCCTGATTTTGTGATAATCAGGGTAGGCTAAACATTCGCAGAAACCATGTACTGTGTCCTCAGACCCAGTTTTTCTCCCTAGGTCTGGTTTTTAGAATGTTGATGATAAACTAAGCCTGATTTATTATATGACCATCCTGTATGGGAAAAGACTGTAACTCTAAGTACCTTTGGTCAACCTTAAGAGATATAGCAGTGGGGACGGATGTGGCTCAAATGGTTGGGCATCCGTCTCCCATATGGAGGGACCTGGGTTCCTCCCGGTAAAAATAAAAAAAAGAAAACTATAGAAGGCGCGTGGGTCACCTGGCCCTGTGAGTGGGTGTGCCACCAGGCCCGGGAGCCACGCATCAAGATGATGACATAACAGGAGAGTGACACAAGGGAGAGCCAAGACGAGACATGCCGAAAAACCAGGAAAAGGTGGCGCAGGCAGTAGGACGCCTCTCTCCCACATCGGAGGTTCCAAGGATTGAATCCCAGTGAAGACAGGAGGAGAAGGATGAGAAGAGAGAGCAGGAAATGGACACAGAGAGTTGCCCAGCGAATGGACACAAAAACAGCAAAAATGGGGGTGGGGAGGGATAAGTAAGTAAATAAACAAACCTTTTAAAAAATGTATAGGAGAGGAAGATACGGACTATAGTTAGTAGTAATACTTTGATGATGCTCTTTCATAATTTGTTAACAAATATTTCACAACAATGCAAAGTATTAGTGGTGGGGTGATGTGTGGGAGCCCTGTAGGATGTTATGCATGTTTGTTTTGTAAGGTCACAATGTTTACTGAATATTTATTGTTTATGTATATTCATATATGAATGATATTCTTCAATAAATTGTTTAAAAAAAAAAAAAAAAGTCGCCGCCTCTCTTGCGACCTGGAGGGATGCTTTCTCCCATCCCCAGTGTCTGAGCAGGTCTGCTCCGGCGCCCCCCGGAGTAGAGCTCCAGAAGGCACCGGAACTGGGATGTGAGGGAGAGGTGGCAGGCGGCTGTGAAGAGACCAGTCTGGAAAGCAGGCTCCTGCTGCTGCCTTCCCCAGATAAAGACACGTACCCCGTCACCCTGTGGCAAGGACTGCAGCCCTGGGCTCCGGATCAGGGCTGGGGGACAGCCCCTGCCTCTCCTCACACTTCACCCCTGCGTCCGCCAGTGAGAGGGGCCTCTCCAGAGCCCGGCCTAGGAATTTGAAACTTCCCTCCCAGACCCTGTGGAAACCACAGAGCAACCGGCACAAAAGCCGTCTTTGTTTGGGGGAGTGCTGGGGGAGGCTGCAGAGGGGCCGCTGCCCCCGAACTATGAAGTCCCAAATCGAGGGCCGAGTCCTAGGTTTCCTCTTTATTCTCCTTGGTCCTAGGAAATGTGCTGGATGAGAGCAGTGGATGGGGTGGGTGGGGGCCGTGAGGTGAGCAGGGGATGCAGGGGTGACCACGGGGAAGGCTGGACCTGGTTCTCAGGCCTGCGCAGAGTTGAAGTGAAAACTTATTTATGTCGACAGTTCACGAGCCCTGCGGCTCGCTGGCTGTGTGCCTAGGCCTGAGCTGGATTTCACCGAGGCAAAATTAGCTTGCAGTAAAGCCCACAGATCTTAAGTGCTCCGTCCACGGATTTCGGTAGCTCTGTATACCTGTGTGGCCACCCAGAGTAAGCTATAAAGCCTTTTCTTCACCCCAGCAAGTTCTTGGGGCCCCTTCTAGTCAGACCCCCTTCTTCTTCCCAGCTGCTCTCTGCTGTTCTAGGCTTTCGTGTAATCACAGTCACGCGGCGGGCACTCTTTTGGTACCCGCTGGTTTTGCTCAGCACAGTGTGTGTAGTCCACCAGGTTGACTGGCTCTGGAGCTTGCACTTTCTTGCTAGTGGTATCCCGCGGTGCGCATGGGCATCGGGTGGCGCTATGGTGTAGAGAGGACGCCAGCCGGCCACCCTGGAGTATCCCACCGGCTGGGGCCGCCACACTTCACGTTCTCAGGGCGGGGCGCTTTCGTGTCTGGCAGGGAACCCAGAGGTGCGCAGTCTCCGGAGAATGGCGTTTTGTTGGCTTACCCTAAAAACATGACCTCTAGTGGCCCTGACACGCGTGTCCCTGCCGAACAGATTTCTCCCCCGAAGGCGCATCCCATGGGAGGCTAAGTGACTCCTGGGGGGCTGCCTGGTGGTTCTGGGACAGAGGACTGGTGGATGGTCTTCGAGGCCAGCGTCCGAGCTGTGCTGTCCACTGCAGGCGGCCACACGCAGGCCACGCCCCAGCTCAGCGCCTTCCTCTAGGGTTTGGTGCCAGCGGGCCTGGTTGACGCACTGTCTCCAGCCATGCTGAAGCCTTCGGTCTGGAGCTGCAGCTCGAGAGCATCTCTGTGGTGACCTTGCCCTCTCTGCCAGGCAGATTCTGTGCCGAGTTTAGAGTCTAACTCTGAGGTCGGTTGGTTTCTCCCCATTTCCGGGCAGAGTCTCGACTCAGGAAGTGGCGGAGGCTCATGCTTGAGAGCCGTGCGCTTCAGTGCAGGTAGATCTGGGCCCCAAATCCTGGAAGCTCACCTGGCAACTGTGCTCTTAGGGCAGCTACTCTGTCTCTTTGGGCATCGCCCCTCATACAATAATCTTTGTTGCCCCGTGTACCCCCGTAACAGGGATATAAGGGGTTGGGGTAGGAGGATAACCCCTGCCTTCTGGGAACCTGGACCCAATTCGTCTCCGTGTAACAGCTGACCTCAGCAAGTGTTTTTGGTGGGGTTTCAGTGAGGGCAGTGTGTCCCCTATTCCCACGTCCCTGGGCAGTGGACAATACAAGTGGAGCAGGTATTGGTGACAGCTTCCACTGTTGCTCAACGAATGAACCAGTGAGAGCTGTGAGACACAAGTCTGGGGTTGAGGGGGGTAGGCTGTGGCCCCAGGAAGCCCCAGGGCGCAGGGGGAATTGGGGTGACCTCCGTGGGCAGGTGATAATGGCCCCCCTTCCTTCATCTAGGTGCCCCATTCCGTGTGCCTGCGGCCCCCACCCCAAGCACAAGCTCCCAGGCCAGGTCTGCCGATAAAACTAACAAATCTGCCGTCACCCTTGAGAGGTGAGCTTGGGTTGGCACCTGCCATTTCTGAGCAACTCTGTGCTCTCAATCCCCGAGAGGCGTTAGTGGCAGGGCTGGGGGTGACAGTGTGGTCAGCCTCCTCGCCCGAGCTTGCCATGTTGGCACTCGGCTGATGGGGAGGGAGTGTGGCACCATCTCTGCACGTCAGGGCAGGGGCCCTGGGCAGGAGGAGAGGATATGCCCTTTTATCAGCACCCCCCACAGGGCTGGAGAAGCAGGAGGGAGGGCACCTCTGGACAGAGGTGCCAAAAAGCCGATGCCATCCTGGTTCCCCGGTCCCCTGTCCATCTCGGGACGGCAGTTCTGGTTGTGCCCGTCCTTTACGCCTCCCTGCGGCCATTCCCTGACCAAGTCCTCCCTGTAACTGCTTCCCAGCCGCATGGGAGTCCCCAGCTGAGCGTGTGCTCCCGGGGGGGGGGGTTGGCCGCCTCTCCTTGGTCTCCCTTTGTCCATCTTCCCCCAGGGTGTGGGCACAGGCAGGCATGCGCTGCTTCTAAGACAGAGGCAGAGCTGGGGCAAGAACCCCCCAGAACGCAGGACAGCGTCAAGCGGGGACGCCGCGTCGTCTCCTGTGAATCCCGTGCCCTTTCCAGCTGTCCTGGGTGGAGGACTCACTCTCTCCACGTTGGTTATTGTCACGTGGAACGGCTGGGGATGCCTTCCTGGAATGTGTGACTCCATAAGGGACCCCTTCGCTGGGGCGAGAACCTCTGCCCATCTGAATCGGAGCCCGGGAGGATGATGTGGTTCTTGCCCCCTTTTCCCAGCACCCCAGACGGACCTTCCCAGGACTCCAGCCCGGTGTGTGCCCATCTCAAGCCCTCGGGGCTGGTGAAAGCCCAGCCTGGATGTGGCTCCCAGTGCTGAGCCCCCGTCCTCCTCTCCCTCCCTCCCTCCCCAGGTGTGTCTTTCTCACGCTCTCCTCGTGGTCTGCACTGCCAACCTGTGACGCACTCGGGAAACCTGTCCTGGGAGTGTGGTTGAGGATGGGGGCGAACAAGTGACATGGAAACTGTCCCTTGCCTCTCTTCCTATCAGGAAGCCATAAGGAAAGATACAAAATGGAACACTTTTTGGGGGGACTGAAAACAAAGTGTCTAAAGTGGTGTTACCATGAGTTTGATTATTTGAGAGAATAGCTTTTCATTAAGAAGGGGAACCTGGTTAATAAAAAGAAATCAGGACAAAATCAGACATAGCCTACCGATGACAAGTATATACAAACACAAAAGCCGAGAAAAAGGCTGAAAATACAGCATAAAGGCTTTACGTTTTCTAGTTTTTTAAACAATCAGGATTTTTTTAAATGAGAAAAAAAAAAAAACCTAGCAAGGGAAATAAGTTTAACTAGGATCATTTCAATTGTGCGCCCACAATGAGCAAAATGTATTTGTGTGCATATCCTCCCCGATACTGATGAAAAAGGAAAGGCTGTGCATAATGTGGAAGAAATTTGGAAAGAATCATTTTTTAAAATGGGAGAAGGAACAAAATAGTTTCGTGGAATCTCATATGAAAATCTATCTCACTGTGAATCTGCAGTTCCCCTTAAAGGAGCAGTTCTCTCAGGGTTCTCCCCCGTCCTGGGACTTGGGCAAGATTCAGCGTTTGGGCCTTTTTTCGGGGTAGCTAAAGCAGGCTTCGAGCCTTGCACACCTACGGTGTTGAATGCATTCTCAAGTCACTGTGCCCCCAAGTGGTCACTCGTACCTGTGAATCCCAGCAAGCCAAAGGGTTGCGATTATCCAGGTCCCGGGCTGCAGAGCTGGCAATTAGTAATGATAATAATAATTACGCACAAAGAATGGCGATGAGAAAGAGGGGTAGAAGCCCAGGGGTGTGTTGCCTGGAGCAAAAGGCAGGGAAGAGTTTTCCGAATGCTTTCCTTCTTCCTCGTGCAAATAAGAGCGTGTGTTTTTGCAGAGGGGCCTGCCCAGAGGGGTGCGGGTGGCCCCCCGGCAGAGCCCTCCCAAGGATCCGGGAGGTGCCACCGCCTCCTCCGGAGCGAGCCTTTGACGGCCGCGTCTTTGGAGCAACAGCGCCACGATAATCTCCCTTGGCAGTGTGCCAGAGGCTGTAAGTGTACAGAGAATTGTGTTTTACTAGAAGGCTTTACCTCTGATACAGATTTAAAATGAGGAAGAAACTTTCTGTTCCTCAGCCAGAGCGAAATGCCTTTTGCTCCTTGTGAAATGCTGGTGATTACAAGCTCATCTTACATAATTTTATTATTTTCAGTTGCTGCCTGTCAATCTCAGGTGATGGTTTCCTGGGAGCAGAAAGGAGCCAGATTCTTGGCGATGATTTAAAAAAAAAAAAAAAAAAAAGTCACCCAGTCCTTAGCAAGTCATAGGAAGTCTAGAAAGGGGAATAATTATCTTTGTGATGCTGCTGCTTAAGATCCTCAGAGCCTGCCTTTCGCAGTCAGGCATGCAGAAGTGAAGAGAGTGCTGTGTAATGGCCTTTTAGGAAGCGAATTTTCATTTGACAAAGGGTTGCTATTAAAAAACAAGAGAGCCTTGAAATCGAAGGGAGGCATCCGCTTGAATCGCCCCATTTCCAGCAATCTCTGCCGCTGTCGAGGTGGTCGGCTGTCACGCCCACAAGAGGGCATTTTCTCATCAACTTCTGTATAAAGGATTTGTTTCCTGAGGCCTGGGGGAAGGAGGCTGTTCCTGGGAAGCAGGCAGTGGAGAGCTGCTTGCAACTGAGCTGTACGTGTGTTTCCACTTAAGAGGTGTCACCTGCGTCGGCCCGTGTGCCCGTGCCACCGGCCCGGAATCCTGCTCACCCAGTTTATTTTTTATGTCTTATTCCCAGAATGACTGGGGACCAGAGGAATCCTTTCCAGGCGTTTTCTCCAGATCCAGGATAACCGCCCCGTTAGTGTGCAGCCCACCGCATGGTGACTTCAGCGCTCGGTGTGGTTTTCTCATCTTTTAAGACTGGCCGCATTCCATCAAGACAGCGAGCCCTCCACCTTCTCCAGCGGCACATTCTTTTCTTTATACATTTTGCCTGTGTTTATCGAGCACATACCACGAGTCAGCACTGGGCCAGGCTGAGACGCTGTTCTCGTGGACATATTTTTGACTAGGAGGCTTAACATTAAAAAAAAAAAAAAAAGGAAGCAAATAAATACTGGGGTATGATTTAGGTCTGTGGAAGTGCTCGGAGGAAGAATAGCTGGGAGGAGGAAAGGGGTGGTTATTTTGGATTGGCTACTTAGGGATACCTCTCTTAAGAGTGATAGATATTCTGGTTTTGTTCAATCAACGCCGAAACTATTTGGATTATAAATGTAATAAATCCTTTAAACGCCCTTCTTCAGAAATGTCAGCTGTAATGTGTTCTAATTTATAGACCATCAAACGTGATGAAAATGGGGGAACCAATGTGGAGTTGCCAGTGATTTTGTCAAATTAAAAACTTACCATCTCCTCTTCGCCCCGTCATTTTAAAGGACGATGTATGTTTTAACACCAAAGAATAGGAAGGATAAGGGACAGTTGGAAAATTCACTCTATTGCCCTCATATTGCCTGTGAGGATGTCACCGTGGACTGAACCTGGTCAGGGGCCAGCACTGGATTCCACAGGTCCACCCGTTCCCCACACACGAGGACCAAGCCACAGAAGCCACAGTGACCCTGTTGGCAACGGTTCCCCAAGCCTGGCCAGCACACTGTCACATCTTAAAAGCCACAGGACAGAGGGTGGTCCACCCCCCTCTCTAGGGGGTCTAGGAGACATGGGGAGGCCAGGATAACCCCCTGGTGCTCTTAGAGACCCATGTGAGAGTGTCTCATCACAGGACTCAAACCACTACGTAGAAGACATGTTTTGGGAGGTCAGAGCAGTGTGGGCTCTGCAAAGCAAGGAAGGCTTCCTGGGGGAGGTAAGCTTTGAGCATGCCCTTAAATGTTAGGTAGGTTCATATTTCAAAGCTAAGATGGAACATTTTTTTAAATAATACAAGTAACAGCCATTGTGTAGGACTCCTTAGGCATAATGAAGAAAGTAATCCTCTCTAATAACCCTGTTGCCCCGAGGTGACTGTTGCTAATATTTGATCAAATTTTCTTCTAGTCTTTTTTGTTTCTGCATTTTTACAATAGTCGGGGCCGTGTTGCATATGAAGTTTTGCATCTTGCTTTTTTATTTGCCACTGGCATCAAAAATTATTCTGAAACATTGTTTTTTGATGGCTGTGTGCTATTCCCTTATGCCTGTACTCTCATTACACAGCCATTCCCATTAAGTTTGCTTTTTTTTTCTTACTATAATACTCCGGTCGCTATTCCTGTATATCATTTTGGTTTGCAATTTTGGTGTCTGACAGATCTAAGGCTCTGATGATAACTTGAGGCACATCACATTATCCGCCTGGTCCTACATCTTTCACAGGTCAAATGTTCACAGTAGCAGCAACATGCTATGGTGATTATAAGAGTTGCGTGAGATAATGATTGTGATATAGTTCTAGAAGGATCCAGACTTTAAAAGTTACATTACTTTCCAGTGATAAGAGTAACATTCTTTATGGGAAAATGTTAACAAAAGGAAAACAAAAACTGTGCATAATCTCATCACTCAGAGATAAAAGCAATTAACATTTCAGAATCTATTATTTGTCACTTTTAACAGAATCAGGATGGTACTATATATATATAATTTTATCTCCTACTTTTTTTTCCTCCTCTTAACCTTGTATTGATTCCCCCCCCCCCATCAATACACATTTGGAAACATGATCTTGAAATGCTGTATGTCATTACATTCTGTTGTTATTAATGTATAATATTTTATTTAACTCATTTCATATTGGGTATTTAGATAGTTCATCTGCTATTTTTAATAATGCTGCAATCATTATTGTGAACATAAATATCTGTGGACATTTTGGATTATCTTGTAAAGGATTAATTACTGGAACTGAAATTACCAAGTCAAAGGTAGGGACCTGCTGAAAGCATCAGTCTGTGTCACCACTTTCCTCCCCTGTGCCCTCTAGCCCCGCCCCTGGAAGGACTGCTTTACTCTCCCCAAAATAGCATGCGAAGTCCTATTTCCCCCACTCCTCCTATTATCTTTAAAAATATGTATATCGTGGCCTGTTGGGTAGGTGACTAATGGCATCTCCTAGTCTCAATTTGCACTTCCTTGATTACCAGTGGACCTGAACATTTGTTCTGTGTTTATTGGCGTTCTTGTCCTTTGCCTGTTTTCTATTTATATTCATCTTTTTCTTATTGATTTGTAAGAGCCCTTTATGCATAAAAGAATATTAACCTTTTGGTGTAATGTTGGAAATGTTTTTCCCAGGTTGTCATTTGTCTTCTAAATTCATTTATGGTTTCTTGATTGTATAGAAGTCTAATTTGCTTGTATTCCTATTTATCAACCGTTTCGCTTTGGCATTGTCTCTTGTTTACAAATCCATCCCCAAACTGATTTTAGATACCTATTCATTTATATATATATTTTTACTTGTTTCATGATTTCATTTTACAGATTCAACTTTTTACCCAGTTCTAGGTTATCTCCTTTTGTGTTATAAGATAGGAATTTAACTTTTTTCTTAATAGTCATCCATTTCTTCCAATTCTGCTTATTGGGTGATCCTTCTTTCCCCCTTGATTTGGAAAGCAACCTGTCTCGTACACTAAGCTCTTGTATAGGCTAGCGTGTGTTTCTGAGCTATTTATTTCTGTTCCATTTTCCTATCCGACCCAGTGCTATACCATATCTTAATTACGAAAGCTTTTGTATTGTGTTTTAACATCTGGTACTACAAATCAATCTTCACTATTATTATTATCCAAAATATTTTTGGCTACTATCTCTGACTCATCTAGTAGCCCAGAAAGACTTTAGAATCATTTTATCAAGTTATCTGTAAATGGATGTATGAATTGACATCCTGACTATGGAATTGAGTCTTCTCTTCCAGGAATGTGCTATGCCATTTGTTGTCTCTCTGTTTAAGTTTACTTTCATATCTCTCTGTAAATATTTGTGATTTTCTTCATATGAGTGCTGCACTGTTCTTAGAAACTTCACTCCCAGATGTTACGTAGAGAGATCTGCTTGTCCCAGCTTTTCTTACTGACAAATAAGAGAGCTGTGGATTTTTATATATTTATTTTGTATCTTGCAGGTTACCAAACTCTCTAATAGAAAGAACTGTTTTAAGGTTTTCAAACCATCCTGATTGTTTTACAGAAAGATTACCAGCAAAAGTCTCTGGGAAAGCTGATATTATAATTTTTAAGAATCTTTATCAATTTGAAGGAAAATAGTCCTATGTACTATTTCGATGACATTTTTTTCTGACTCTAAGCCTGAGTCTTGGAAGAATAAATTTATTTGGGATGCACTAGCTCAGCAGGCAGTAACGCTTGCCTGTAGAACTCTCCGGAAGTGATAGACAACCGTTGTGGCTCACTTTTAAGATCGGGGTTTGGGGTTCCAAGGCCTGCCTTGCAGGAAGGGTGGAAAGGAGCTAATAAAGAAGAATTCGGCAGCCCACTCCGGACATGTGTGCCGGACGGATTGGGGAGAGTCCGCCGATACAGTTAGGTTTCATTTCTCCCAAATGCATGGTCAGAGCCAGACAAACCTGAGTGGGAGAAAACAGCCGGGCATCACTTGGCCCACTGTGAGTGCTTGAAGGGGACTTACATTCACCGCACAAAGACAGTGCCTCGAAGGGAGCAAAACAGGACAGACTACCCAGAAATGTGGCCTCGACAGCTCGGCACTTGGTTCTCAGCAGCTGTGCCAGCCTTTCTGTGATGGCCCTAACATCAGTTGCAGGGAAGAAGAGGAAGTCTGCCGGGCTGCTTCTCCCTGGCATATGGCTGCGCTGGGGTGGGATCTCCCCCTCCCCACACAGACGGCGTGTGGATGTACTGATGGCATGCGTTTCCTCCGCTGGAGGAACAGCTCATCTTTTACCCTCTGCTTTTTATGCCAGTTTGAGAAGGTTGTTTTTCTCTCGCTTGAAAATCTTCCTCAGAAGGAATATGTTGCCATCAGCAATTCCTCTGTGTTGTAACTATCTCCTATGAAGCCAGACTGTAAGGCAAGGCGTCTTCCCTCGAGGAAACCAAAACCCATTATTCACAGTTCAACAAATATCTGAGTGCCTTCTGCGGGCCAGGCCCTGTGCTTGGCACTGGAGCCCGAGGTGCGCCTGGACCTGCCTGGGGCTTCCCCTCGGGGAGCTTACAGTCTAGTGGGGACACAGCTCCCACAGCAGTGGGCTCGTGAGAGAAGGGGTACGTGCTGCTGGACCGGGCCTTATCTCAGCTTGGATTCAGGGGGGAGGTGATGGCTGACCTGAGATTTAGAAGAATTGCTGGTCTCAGGGTTGAAAGGTAAGGTGAGGTGGGGAGGGGCAGGAATAATGCAGGCTAGACAGGGCACAGATGTCCTGTGGCCCAGTGTTCGGAGAGAGTGTGGCATGCTCAAGGGAAGGGGAGAAGGCCAGAGTGCTAGGGCTGGGAAAGGATGGTAAGGATGAGGCTGGAGGTGGAATGGGAAACTGGCACTCAACCACTGAGCCATATCGGCTCCCCTGAGTAGGTTTTTTTGTTGCTGTTTGCTTGTTGTTTTGTTTTTGTTTTTAGGAGGCACGGGAACCGAACCTGGAACCTCCCATGCGGGAAGCAGGTGCTGAGCCCCTTAAGCCACGTTCGCTCCCTGATGGTGTTTTAGAGCAAGGGAGTGGCTTCCACCGTAGATGGCTCCGGCAGCCACGTGATGACCTGGCAGAGGACTGCTAAGGAAGAATGTGGGAGTGCGGTTAGGAGATGACAGCAGAAGTCTAAGGCGAGAGTTCCTGGTGACAGCTGCTTGGGGCAGGCAGTGAAGCAAATGGGTGTGAGATATTTGCAAGGTAGTGTTGGCAGGCCGTGGTGGTGGATTTGGGTAAGGGCAGGAGAGGGAGAGGGGAGTCTTGAGGCTGGCGCCTGGGTCTCTGGTTTGAGGAACTGGGCAGTGGGTGGCGCCCCTGGGGCGTTGGGAACGCTGGGAGGTCAGATGTGCTGGAGAAGACCTGAGTTTTGTTCAGGACCAAGTTTGAGGGCTCCTGAGACCTGGTGGTCGTGGTAGGTAGACAACCAGGTATGTGGGTCTGGCTCTTGCAGATGAGAAAATGCCCTGAGACGTCACTTGGAAGACTCGCCCAGATCATCAGGAAGAAGTGTTTTCAGTGAGGTGCAAGCTGTTGGCACAGCCAGCCAGACCTGGTCCTCTTGGGGCAGCTTACTGATTCTGGCTTCTACCACACTCTGGCTTCCAAAGTCCAGTGCTGCCCAGGTAGGGAGAAGGGCATTTCCCTGTGTATCCTCCAAGAAGAGAGGCAGTCACTGGTGTAAACACAGGGAAACCTCACGTCCAGGTGATCCAGTCTATAAGCCCTTGCCTGCCTTCCAGGCTCACAGGCCTACCCTTCAGCCTGAGGCCCCACGAGATGGCACCAGGAAGTCTCGCCTGCCCCTCCCCTCCCTGTCCTGAGAGCCCCCATGCTCCCCAGCCACTCATTTCTGAAAGATGCACCTTAAAACACATTGCCCAATGGTTTTGTTACATGGACCAGTTTTTAACACACACTAATGCTCAGAAGAAAATTAAGTTTGCGTCAATCTGAGCTCATTTATGCAGTCGTATGTTCAATAAATATTTATTAAACGCCTACCTGGGCAACTTGCCAGGTATAGTAGCCTGGCTAAAAATGGTGAAAAAAACAGGGTCACACACCCTTCCAAGGAACTTCCAGTCTAAGGGAATTAATGGAGGACAGTAGAGGTGGGATTATGTTGATGTGGCAAAGCAGCTAAAATAGAGGGATGTCTGAAAGCTCTTGTGAGGCCAGGCGAGGGAGGGGCATATTGAGCAGGACCAGGGAAGGCTTAGGGTGAAGGGGACACGTGACACATGGCTAAGGGCAGGAGGGGCAGGGAGGGTATTTTGGCAGAATCGGCACATATGTAGGAGTGAGTATTTAGGGAACGTGAAGCGGTTTCCACGACTGGAGTATAGCATAGGTGTGCTGGAAAGGTGAATACACGTGGCTGGGATGGCGGCAGGTAATGGGGGTAGACAAGGGGCTAAGCCATCTGGGTGGACGCATCCGGATAACCCAGGGTCTCCCGAAGGGGTGGTGAGGTCAGACCAGATTTCCTTGTTGTTTGTGCCAAAAGAGATTTCTCAGCCTCATTTGTTCCTGCTGCAATAAGATGAGATGGAAATATCCTTATTCTTCTTTGCATTGGGAAATGAAAGACTGGACTCAAATCTTAACAGGTACTGCTGGTTCTGCCTTCTCCGCTTCTGCAAAGGGAAGATGGCGGCTCCCCACATCAGCAATGTCGAGTGATTTGTTCTGAGGGTCCCCTTGGGCTGTTTTGGCAGAGCTGAGATAAGTTTCTGACTGAGTCGCTCTGGCCCAGTGATTGGGCCCAGTCTATTAACCAGTGACCTTCTGGGGGTGCTGAAACCTAAGTCGCGGATGTTTTCCAACTCCCATTCTCATTGGAATGACCTTCTGGTTTGCTGAGGAGCATCTTACTTTCAGGTTCCTTAAGAAATCTCACTGGGGCTCTGACCTAGCACAGCTGGGACTGGGCTTCCTCCAGCATCTTTCATTGGGTTCCGGGGCTGGCGTTTTGTGGGGCCATTGAGTGCCAGATGGCACCTGGATCTTCTCAGAGATTGTCAGGAGTTGAGGGATTTCAGAGAAAGGGTGGAGACAAATTCATGCCATAGCTCTGAATTAAGGTTCCTGGACCAGACCCTCCTCATCTCTTCATTACCTTCTGGGCACCCAGCCCAGGTGTAAGCACTGGGGGGTAGAGAAAGGCGAGGAGAGGGGTCAAGAAGCACACGGCCAATAAGGCAGATGGGACGGCAGTGCCAGCCTGTGAACTGTCACGCTCAAAGCTTTACCCATGTCTGCCCGTGGACCAAAGCGCCCTCCAAGGCTGGGGAGAGGTGGCAGGACCCGAGGATCGCTCCCTTGAGGGAAAGAATGCCTGGGACACACAGAGCTGGGGGCAGAGCTGTGGGAATCAGAGGGAGTGGAGATTACTGCAGATGAGAGGCATCTGGAACTCTTCAAAAACGCTTTGGCCGAAGAGTTTCAGGGTTCTCTCAGGAGCTGCCGTTTGGTAAGGAGGGAGGTGGGGGGTCCCAAGCTTGGGCCATTGCATGGGCACATGCCCTGCTCCCTCCTGCTCAGTTATCCAAGGCAGTGCTGCAAGCAAGCGGTCGTCCCTCTGCCAGGCCCAGTGAGGCAGGCCACGTGATGCCCCAAGGACCACTCACCTTCTCTCCGAGAAGCTCACAGCTCGAGCACCCTTCCCCAGATGGGAAAACGGCAGGTGTTGGGCCTTCCGAGGGAAACAGCTGGTTCGGGCATCCTTCTCAACCTCTGTTTCGGACTGTAGGGCTCTTTCCAGGTCACCGTTGGTGTTGGAAGCCACTGCTGGTCACTCTGCCAAATCCCCGTGCTCTTACTTAAGCGTGATTCACGCACTGGATATTTTTGACATTTGAAGATTACTCGGTTCTTCGGGTAATTTTCTTGTTTGCCTTCAAGAAAATGCCTTTGGTTCTCTTTCATTTGGGGAAATGTGTGTAATGAACTCTGAGGTGTTGGGGGGTGGGTGGGTAGGTGTATGGCTGAGATCCGGTGCTTATGCTTCTAGAAGGATCAAGGCAGCTTCTGGACCTTGTGGTAGGGATTGCTGTCATGCGGACACTAGTTGGCCAGGCAAGGCCCATCTCCGTGCGGAGGTCAGCCATGGCGCGTGGGCTGGCGGGAGGTGCCAGGCCCACCACTTCTGCCACGTGGTCCTTTTATCCTCTGTGGCAAAGGATGGTCCCTCTAGTCCTCTAGACACGGTCGTCACGATATTGTCCTTTCTACTCCACTGAGCCAGGACTGCTGTTACTGGGAGAGCTTAATGAAGAATTCATGTAATTATCCACTCACTCATTAAGACCCACCCCCTCCCCTCGCCCGCCCCCAATGCCGAAACTGAGTTAGCATCTCTGAGAGTCAGGAGGCTGACCTGGGCCTCGTCCCCGGGGAAGCCAGTGACCTTGCAGGGAGAACCACATTTTTCCTGCTAGTTCCCTGTTTCAACAGTCTTTGGCTCCCCACCAAAAGTCAGGACTCTGAACTTGGCATGCGAGGCCCTCAGTTTGGCCCCAGCCACCCGCTTTCCTTTGCATTATTTCCCTGCCTCCTTCGTAGGTGGGAGGTAAGGGCTCGCACCCCTGCCCTGGAGTGAGATGGCATCAAGCAGAGAGCTATTAGGCTGAGACGGTCTTCGGTAAATAGCAAGGTAATTTCACTTCACAAATGATCGGAGAAGAGGCCACTCTTCTAGACACGGGGCCTGCAAGCCGCGCCTGAGCCCCTCAGCCCTCCAGGATGCGGCGGTCCCCGGATGGAGTCCACTCCATTAGAGGACCGAAAAACAGGATGAAGGATTTGGGATAATTTCATTTCAGATGAAAGAGGCTGAGGAGGGACTTAATTGTCTTTGAAGGGCCCTCCTGTGGAGGGCAGAGATGAGTTGTTCTCCAGTGCACCGAGAGAGAAGATAAAGAGGGTCTCGAATGAGTAAGCGAAGTTTCCAGTTAGTTAAGTCCAGCCTCCTGCGAGGAGGGGCTCGGGGAGACTGGGTGGGCCGGGTGGGCGGCCCGGAGAGCCGCGGGGCCTGGCACGGGCAGGTGCGCAGTATGCGGTGGGAGATGGAGGGGCCTCGGTCCTCTCGTGGAAAGAAAAGTTGAAAAGCAAGGAGCGAGTGGAGACAGAACTGTAAGACCTCAGAGGAGGAGAGCCCGCCGAGGCTCGGGAAGCTGGGCTGAAGGGGCTTTGAAAGATGAGCAGGACTTTCAAATGCATTAACCAAGGTACAGGGAAAGAACAGTAGTATGAGTAAAGGTGAGAAGTAGGTATATGCTGCCTGAAGCCTGCAGACTGGTGGAAACTTTCACAGCTAAAATGCAGAGCTCACAGAGGCAGCGGGGAGAGGGGACTGGAGAGGTTCCTTTTAACCTCTACCCTTAGGCAGTGGGGACGTTTTGCAAGGGAGTGAGGGGGTGATGGGTTCTGGGGCTCCCAGGTTCTGGTTTCTGACCCCTTGACTCTGGGGAGGCACAACAGTGCCCCAAACCCCAGTCCACCTGCCCCTGCCTGTCTCAGGCCTCTGCAGAAGTAGAAAAAGGCAGACGAGGTGCCGTGAGTTTTCCGCAGATCTAAATGTATGCCATTGAAAATACAGTCCTTTGTTCTAAGATTATGTTCTCTGGGTCAAGATCCTTAGCAAGCAATGGAAACCAATTCTGGCTAATTGAAGCTGAAAAAGGAGTTTATGAAAAGGACATTAGGCAGCTCCGAGTCTCTGGAAAGGTGGAGATCCAGGCTCAGGCCACGAGGCCAGGACTGAGCTGGCCCAGTGAGGCCCCTGCCACCGTGCCACACTCCTGGGCACCGACCTCCAGCTTGCACTGCTGTCACCAGGCGCGGGGGCTGCTGCCTCCCTCACCCGGGTGGATTCTGCGTGCCCCCCACTTCTTTGTATCACAAGCTTCTAAGTAAAAATGTAGGTTGATGAGTCCAATTGGTGGAGCAAGGGAGGCAGGTATGTCTGCCATTTTTAGTGTCTACCGTGGGAGGCTGGCTTTGCCTCCTGAAGGGGTTTCCACTAACATCCGATGGGGTTCAGAGCCAGGTGGAATGAAAGGACTTTCTTCTCTGTGTCCTTCTGCTGTATGCATGTGTGTTTTCTGTTTAAAAACATTATCGGTACTTGACAAAATGCAAAGTGGGTTACTTGTTATTTGTCCCCAGCTGTGTACTCCACGAAACCCAAAAGCTTGGGAACCATTGGACAAAGTGGGTCCACATCCCAGAACCGTCTCTTATTAGCCGAGTAGGCTTGTGTGAGTTATTTAAGCATTCTAAGGCCCCGTTTTCTTACATGTTCAATGAAGATAATACAACCCACTTTCAGAGTTGAAGTGGGCATGGAATAAGAAAAGATGGACCGATGATCAATTGATGATGATCCTGTTGGTTGGAGGAATCAAAATGGACCAGAAGAGCTCGTCTTTTTGCCTCTGGACTTGTGCTCTCCCACTCTCTCTGTACCCACAGTCAGATCCATCCCGGGCGCAAATCTATTTTGACAGCCTCCTGCCAAAGCCGTGGCTTTTGAGACATCATTTTGAGATACTCATTTATTGTGTGGCTGCCATGAGCAGGTGATAGAGAGACAAAAGTGAATAATATACCTGTAGGCGTTTATGCTCAAGAGAGGAAAATTCAGATCCTTGGCTTAGGAGCACGTCTGCCGCCAGCTTCCTCTCTAGTCGTCGTAACTCCTGACTGTTGAACAGGTGTGCATCTTACATGCCATCGCTACATCCTTGTAATGACCCTGTGTCGTAGGAACTCTTATTATGCCATTTTCCAGGTGAAGAAATGGAAGCAGAGTAAAATGAAGTAATTTTCCAAGTTGACAAAAAGTAAGTCATGAAGGAGGCCATGACCAGGCAATCTGTGACTCCCGAATTTTTCGTCTTGGTCACTGGATTGCCTCCCCTCCAGCTTGACCTGTTTCTGCCATTTTCCCCACGTAGACCCTTGGCCACAGCTCTACCGAAGTGCTTGGGTTGTCCAAGTACAGTGAGCTCTTTCCCTTTTCACATTCAGTTCCTTCTGCCTGCAGCATCTTTTCCTGGCCCCAGCCCGCCGTGCATGGAGTGGGTAGATGGAAGAGGCGAAGCTTTCCCTAAGCACCGCCATCTCCCCAGGCTGGGCGAAGTGCCCCTCCTCCTTGCTCTCTGTAATAATCTGCTCATCTTCCTCTAATCTAGACTGTGAGCTCCTTGTGGAAGGTTCTGTCTTCATCATCTCTGTGTGTCCCCAGAGCCCAGTACGGTCCCTTGCACATAGTAAACACACTGTCTGTGTTTGTTCAAGGTGTGACCAGGTCCACACGCTGCTCGTTGGTCCTGCCCGCTGTCATGATGAGCCGACTTGCCCTTCCAGCCTGCCCTCTCTCCTGACTCCCCTTCCTCACCCCTAGCTCCCCTATTCCACCCCAGCAACGGAGCCCAGGTGTTCTAGTTTGCCAGGCTGCCAAAATGCAAATACCGGGAGATGGGTAGGCTTTTACAATGGGAATTATTAGCTTACAAATTTACAATTCCAAGGCTGAGAAAAATGTCCAAATCAAGGCATCATTAGGCAATGCATTCTCCCTGAAGACCAGCTGCCGGTGATCCTGGACTCCTCTGTCACATGGCAAGGCACATGGTGGCATCTGCTGGTCTCTCCCTTCTCCTCCGGGTTTCATTGCTTTCTTCTTGCTTCCATGGCTTTCTTTTCTCTTTGTCTGACTTCCATTCTCTTATCAAGGACTCCAGCAAGAGGATTAAGACCCACCCCTGGCCACGCCTTAACTGAAGTAACATCAAAAGGTCCCACCTATAGTAGATTCACACCCACAGGAATGGATTAACTTTAAGACCTTAATTTTCTGGGGTCCATTCAGCTTCACACCATCACACCAGGGCTTGCCCCTTGGTCTTCGTTGCTGCCCACCCCGTATGGGATGAAGTGGGCACAGGCTCTGTGCAGGCCCCGGCTGCATCTGGGCGCAGACCCCTTTCCCTCTCCTGCTCCTTCCAAGCCACCCGTGGCTTATAGAGAGACAACACGCGAAGCTCCGAGGGGCCAGCAGCTCGACTGCTTTGGTTTTGAGATGTTAGATTTCAGCATGATTTAGTGCCCTGGCATTTCTGGGCTAGTTTACAGTAATCAGGCATTTGTTAGCGTTCACTTTCTCCCACACAGACTGTTGCTGACACAGGAGCTCTCCTTGTTGATTAGCTTTCAGCCGAGTGCTAAACAGTAACCAGTGTGGGACAGTGGGGAAAGCATGGACTCCAGCTGGAGACTGATGCACTGGAAGCCTGTGCTATCATTTAGTGACTTAACAGGGCAGTGGTACCTTCTGCTTTAGGGTCATTGTGAGGATTAAATACAAGAAAGTATATGGCAAGCACAATGCTTGACTCATGGTTTGTGCTTAATAAACATTTATTACCTTTTCCCTCCCCCTTCGTCTGTTAGGTCTGTTTATTAGAGCATTTCTTCCAGAAGTTAAGTGATGATTATTTTCATTGTAAAGGAATATGTATTAATGAATGGGCTTTCCTTGTCTCCTAATAAAGTTAAAACATATTGCTCCTTCTTCATCCCACCCTGTCACATGCCCCATCTGAAGTTTTTTTTTTTTTTAGAGTCAGAGTTGCAGACTACAAATGCTAGTAAATTACCCGGCTGTCCCATTAAAATAGATGCAGTCAGAAGGCTGGGCTCCTGGATTCCCAGGCCGAGCTTAGCCACACATGCCAGAAGAGCTTCCCTGTAGTCAAGGTGGTGATGACTTGGAACTTTGAACTCTGCAGATACTTGCCCCACTCCTTACCCACCCCAAATGGTCCCCCTTGCCCCTCTCCCTCCCTCGCTCTCGCCATGTCTGGAGTCAGTGATGGCAGAGACCTGGTAAAAGTTCCTTGCCTTCCCGGTATTCCTGTCGGGAAGATGGGTCCCGGGGGTGGGGGTGGAGATGGACACAGGCTGGGCGGCCAGGGGCCTGCTTGTGCAGCCATGGCTGGATGCTTGTCGGCTGGTGTGACTCCCCCGTCCCGGTCATGCCTGTGCAGGGCTGAGAAGCCCCTCCGAGCCTGAGAGCTTGTCCCAGGCCGGCCCCAGGAGGCCGTTCTTCCTGTGGCTCCAGGGGGTAGCACCAGCCCCGGGCCTCCTCAGAGACCCAGCTGATTTATCTCCTTTTAATCACTCTGGGCTTGGACGTTTTATGTTATTTTCAGGATGTCGTCTCAATTTCATATTAAAATATGTCTTCGTTCTATTCAGAATAGATTTTTAATTGCCCTGTCCCTGAAAATCGCTGAGCAAAATTAGTCTTCAGGATAGCAGTGTCCTTAATGAGGAGCCCCGGGTTCGTTTCAGCTTCCGAGGCGGCACATTCGAGCAGAGCTGAAGAGGTTTCCTGTAAGCCTGCACTTTGGGGTGCACCAGTTTCTCCACGTTGACCTTGGTAATTCAGGACATTCTGTTACTGGTCATGGGTGGTTTGTAGAGAGGAAGGGACTTGGGACCCATCAGTCGTTCAGGATTGGGGTTCTCGTCCCAGCCCTGGGACTTTAGGCAACTCCCTTCTCTCTGAGCCTCAAGGCCTCATGTGTAATGCAACGCAGAGGCTAGATCAGCCCTTGCCAGTTTTTCACCTCATGGCACACACGTAGGATAAAATATTTTTCCTCACACGGAGAAGCCAGGGTATGGGCTCCTCGAGGTGTTCTGGGGGCGCCGGCTGCCCCGGGGGCTGGGGGAGTCACCTGTCAGCATGTTGACCCCTTGCCTCAGCCCACAGGTGGGAAGCTCTGGGCCACATGTCTTGTTCTTTGGGTTTCCTTGACTCCCTGTAACAGTTGGCAAATATGATGTAATTATGAATTCCAAAAATATAATTGGATCATGCTTGTAAACTGATCTGTTAATCTGGGCATGATTAAATTATGATTAGGGCATTGACTGGACCATGTCAGTAGGGCATTGAGCCCCACCCTTTGGTGGGTGGGGAATCAAATATAAGAGGCAAGGGAAAGAACAGAGTAGAAGCAGTCTTCTGAGAAGCAGTTTTGATGTTGGAAAGAAGGCCCCGGGAGAAGAGAAGCAAGCTGGTCACCTGATCGTCTAGAGCTGACCTTGTGGAGGAAACAGGAGCTAAGCCCGGAGAGAAACGCAGCCCCGGGAAGAGAGGAACCCCAGAAGCCTGAACCCTGGCAAACGCCGGCAGCTCTCTTGCTCTAACACGTGGCAATGGACTGTGGTGAGAGAAGAAACTTAATGCTTTATGGCCTGGTATCTGTGGACTTCTACCCCAAATAAATACCCTTTATAAAGACCAACTCATTTTTGGTATTTTACATTAGCATCCCTTTGGCTCACTAATACAGAATTTGGTACCAAGGAGTGGGGAAGTGCTTTTGTAGATACCAAAATGTTGGAACAGTTTTATGAATGGGTAAAGGGTATTTTTTGGAGGAATTGTGAAATGCTTGATGGAAAAGGCCTAGATCACTTTGAAGAGACTGTTGATAGTAATATGGATGCTAAAGAGACTTTCTATGATGCCTTACAAGTAAATGATGAAACTTTTATTGGAAACTGGAGGAAAGGCGATGCATGTTTTAAAGTTGCAGAGAACTTAACAAGATTAACTCCTGGTGTTATATGGAAGACAGAATTTAAAAATGGCGAATCAGAGCATTTAGCTAAAGAACTTTCCAAGGTAAACTCGGAGAATGTGGCTTGGCTTCTCCTTGCAGCTTATAGCAAAATACTAGACGAGAGAAATACACTAAGGACTGAACTTTGGGGCATAAAGAAAACAGAAACTAATTCTGGAACTTCCAAGTTTCTGGAAATCAAATTCCCAGATGAAAATGCCCTATTTGAAGACTTTACTAAACTTGGAACTCGTAACTCAGAATTGAAGATGCAGTTATCTCGGAAAGACTTGTGGAAAGTCTTACTGTCTGATGGCTTGGACCCCTGCTTCCTGCATGCTAAACCAACAAAGTTTTTGAGAGAGCTGTATGAACAAAACCACTGTCAGCTTGAACAAAAGAGGACATGGAAAGGAGAAACTGAAGGAGAAAAAGCTTTAAGAAGAAAACCATGGAAGCAGAGATCTGGGATTAAGACATCTCCTTGGGCCAAGAGAGGAACCCCACCCATATGTACAGAGAGGGTGAGTTTTCCCCAGCAGTTGAAGAGGGTGGATGTCCCCACCTGATGTTCAGGAAGAGTTTTGCCACCCCAGGGTACAGGGAGGTTAGAGCACATTCCTCAAAGATTAGGGCGGTTAAGGTCAACACCCCATTGGTCTGAGAGGGGTGTACCTGTCCCCCATGGGTTAGGGAAGGCCAGGTGGTCAACTCGTTGCTCTGAGAGGGTTGAGCCTGTATGTCAAAGGTTAGGGGGAGTGTTGTCTTCACCTCACTGTGCTAGGGGGGCTAAGACTCTAACCCAAAGATTGGGTGAGGTGTAGCAATCACCCCAACACTCTTGGAGGGTGAGGTCTGGAGCTTGGTCAACACCCAGATGCTTGATGAGGGTGGAACCAAGAAAATGGCCGTTGGGCAAGCCTGTGGAAAGGGTGGGTTCCCATGTGGCCTCAAGAAGAAACCAACGTCTTAAGAACTTTGAAATTGAATGGAGGATGCCCTGCAGGTTTACTGAACTGTAGAGGATCCATGACTCATGTTTAACATCCCAATTTCTCCTTATGATATTGAAAATGTTTATCTTTTGTCTTTCCATTTGTGTATTGGAAGCAGTTAAATGGTTTTGTAAGATTCAGAGGTCTATAGCAGATGGGACTTTGCCTCAAGATGAACTGTATTTCTTTAAAATGATTATGATATGATTTTGTAGTTGAATTGTTCCTGATTTAAGGTTTTTTGAATATTGTAATGTATTTTTGGAATTCAGAGGGTGGAGCGTAACAGTTGGCAAATATGATGTAATTATGAATTACAAAAATATAATTGGATCATGCTTGTAAACTGATCTGTTAATCTGGGCATGATTGAGTTATGATTAGGGCGTTGACTGGACCATGTCAGTAGGGCATTGAGCCCCACCCTTTGGTGGGTGGGGAATCAAATATAAGAGGCAAGGCAAAGAACAGAGTAGAAGCAGTCTTCTGAGAAGCAGTTTTGATGTTGGAAAGAAGGCCCCGGGAGAAGAGAAGCAAGCCGTTCGCCTGATCGTCTACAGCTGACCTTCTGGAGGAAACAGGAGCTAAGCCCAGAGAGAAACGCAGCCCCGGGAAGAGAGGAACCCCAGAAGCCTGAACCCTGGCAAACGCCGGCAGCTGTCTTGCTCCAACACGTGGCAATGGACTGTGGTGAGAGAAGAAACTTAATGCTTTATGGCCTGTTATCTGTGGACTTCTACCCCAAATAAATACCCTTTATAAAGACCAACCCATTTTTGGTATTTTACATTAGCACCCCTTTGGCTGACTAAAACACTCCCCCTTTGTCTTTCCGATGAAAGCTGATTGTTTAGCCAGTGTGGGAAATTGCCCAACGTTTTGGTCGCTCCTTGATACCCTGTTTCCCACACTCCTTGCTGCCACCAAACTGGTTGTGTTACTGCTGCCTCTTGGCAGGATTCTTCCCTGGAAGATGAGGGTTGCAGGAGTCAGCGCCCCACTCGCTTACGTAAGCACCGAGGACCAGGTCGCCCCATTGGCACCCTCCCCGCTGGCATAGATGCCCCTGCCTCTTCATCTGAGGGCTCTGCCAACAGAGGGACCACTGCGCTCTCTGTCCCAGCCTCTCCTGCTGATGGATCGTGTGTATTTTCTGGCAAAAGTTCTGATGAAGGAAGAGAGTCCAGTGGCCTTTGCTAATTGCTCCTGTCCTCATTGGGCAGAGTTCTCTGTGGGCAGGGCATTTCCATTGACTGCCTTTGGGTCAGGGCCCATCTCTAGTTCCACCTGTGTCCACTCCTTGTTCCAGGAGTGGCCGAGGACTGCGGCCCTCCGCAGGGGGTGCTGGGCAGGACCGTGGGTGTGACGGGCATCATGACTGGCATGTGTGGAGCTCCATCCTCCTGTCATCCCTGCACCTAAGTCCTACCCAACCTTCGACCCCAGCATGGACCCCACGCCCTGCAGGAAGCCCTGTCTGGTTTCCCCTTCTCCTTTAGCGGGCAGCCGATACCCACAGAGAGGCTGGGCCAGGCCCCCATGCTTTCATTTTTCTCACCTAATTCCATCCTCAGTTGAGGCTCAGAGAGGTTTGGTGACTTGCTTGGTGGTGTAGCCAAGGCTCGAGCCCGCCTTCTGACTGCCATCCATTGTCCTCTCCTTTGTATTCCAGCATCTCTGGACTCCTGCAGCTGTTGAGCCTGTCTTGTTGCATCCCCTGGCTTGCCTTGCATTATGGTGGAACTTTGCTTTGTCCGTTGCTGAAGGTGTCTGCTCTCTCCCCAAAGAGCACTTGGAGGGCGGGATGGAGGCGGACGGAGGTCGGATTCTCCACCTCTCTTCTTGTCCCCTGTCCAGCTGTCTCCTCCTTGAGAGGAGAAGGGAAGCGAAGAGTTTCTGGTGTGAAGTAGATTCCCCTTGTCCTGAAGATTAGGAAGTTTTAGACAAGTGTGTGCGCACGCGAGTTCCTGACAGATGCCGCCAGGCTCCCGCCGGGAGGCCCCTCCTCTCCCTTTCCGTGCCAAGCCCATGAGGGAGCCAGGCGCTCGCCCACACCTCTGTCAGTAAAATGCCGACAAGCCATTTGTGTCCTTGTTTCTTGGAAAATGGAAAACTCGAGTCATTCAGCAAAAGCGGCCCGTGAATGGTTCTCGCGGACTTGCGTTTCAGGGCCTGGAGAACCGTGGCCAGGGCGTGAGCAGGGCCGCAGCAGAGAGGGGCGTGCTTCCGCGGTCCCCTGGAAGGGGGCCTGCGTCTGGAGGTGGCTGTGCCAAGGGGAGGGGAGAATGTGGGAAGGACTGGAAGGCTCCACCGGGGGTGGGTTGTTCTGGATGGAAGGAAGGCCCCGGGGCCGAGAGCGGGTAGGGCCTGCGCAGCTCGGGGGCCTGCGGCCTGCCCGTGCGCCACTGGGGGTGTGCGCCAGTGGGCTAAGGCACGGGCTCTTGCGGAGGGGACGCTGGTGCTGCTGGGGCCTCCTGTGTGTGTGGGTGAGCGGGGGCGGGCTGGCACCGCAGGCCCTTGCCGAGGCGGCAGGCTTGCCTGGGTTCCCCTGGAGGGCCCCAGCGACGCCGTTTGCGTCATGGGAGACGGTTTCGCCCACCTGCTTCTTCTTTTCTCGCTGGGAATGTAAAAGCCTGTGTGATTCTCCTAACTGCCCTGCTGGGTGGCAGCTCCGGCAGACCTGGGCCTGCCTCTCCTGCCCCAGGCATTCTTCTCTTTACAGAAGCGGCTCTTTCTGTCCTCCTAGTGCTGCGTTTGCACTCCCATTTGCACTCGCATTTGCACTCGCATTTGCACTCTCATTCAGACCCTCTTTGAGAACTTCAGCAACTGCAGAGTCAGGGCTCCTTCCTCTCAAATTCTCAAATGACTTAAAGAAGTCTGGACGTGTGCGTCCCTCAAAGGGAAAGGCCTCCGTAATTCCTGGGATGTTCAATTCCACTGGGACTTGGCCAGGCTGCTGCTGCCTGTGGGTCAGTCAGGGGAGGCTGAGCCCAGGGGTCGGGCAGGGAGGCCCGTGGGAAGTCCACCCCACCCCCTTCACTAGCTGGGGTGTGTTGGAGCTTGCCACCCCCCTGGGCCTCGGCTTGTGCCCGGGGGCCTCCGTCTGAGCACCTTCTCCAACCTGCAGTGTCCTGGGCAGGTGGCCCACGCGTAGCTTCATCCCCGCCGTGGCCTGGGCTCCGAGGCCATGGTGCCTCCAGCTCGCCTCTGTCCCTGAAGTGGGATGCAGAGCTCTGTTACAGTCCCTCAGGTTTGCAGAGGGATTCCGCATCGTACACCCCAAATCCTCTTTGGAGACCGCTTCCCTCCTGAAAGTTTCCTAATCCAGGTCACTGCTCGGGCCTCTCCCCGATATCCCCTGCTCGCTTCTTTCCTCCCAGTCCTCCCTTGACACTCCCACATCCCTGACCTGCCCCTGCACGCACGGCTCCCTGAGGGCAGTTTGAGTCACTCCCACCCACCTCTCTTTCCCCAGAGAATGATGATGTGTACAGCCAATACCTCCAGAAGAACTGCTTGGAGCCAAGCTACCTGTTGTGAAAGGTGGCAGGTGCACCTGCTTCAAGCCCTGTCTTTAAAAGTCAGTCTGGAATTATTTGTGTAGTTTCCTCTAAAATGGAACCGTGGGAGACTCCAAGTATGGGCTCCGTGTACGGATGCTCAGAGGCAGTCAGCAGGACTCGGTCACCATTGGTTTATCATTTTGGTTCACTTTGACTGCTTTATGCTTTTCACTTGCTTCTATTATTTGTCACATCTGGTTTTGTTTGTAGCCAAAGTAGACTATTGGTTTAAGACAGGAAAAAGAAAGAACGGGGACTTTGAGCCACTCCTAGTGATGGAGGAGCTAAGAATGATAATTCTGCACAGTGCCTCAAGGTCACTTTTACAGGATCCCTAACTTGGAATCGCCTGATCCGATGCCTAAGTAGGTCATCTAAATGTTTTTTAGTGCGTCAAATGAGAGGAACAGAGAAGGGGAGCTGAGAGAAAAGCAGGCATAATTTAACCTAGCGTGCCTTTTCATTGATTGGAAATGAAAGTTATTACCAGAAAGGTGTTATTTTTGACAAACTGACAAATATATCTTCCTGAATCCTGCTTTATCTTATCATTTGGAAATAACATGACCATTACAAAAATAATGCTTTTGATTTTTCTTAAGCTCAGAATGCAAGAATTCTAAGGATCAGGTCACAAAAGCAGTCGTTGTCTATTTTTGAAGCTGATGCACACAATTAAATTTCAATTATGTTTTAAATATGTTGGTCCCCAAACCAAAGTGCCATTTTTTAAATTTGTCAACAAATCAGTATTTCTTTGCACAACTAATTTAAAAGAAATGATAGCTTGTATGTAACTTGTTACATGGGAAAATTTTGAAATATGTCTTTATATAAAATGAACATTATTAAAAATTGTCTTTTATTGCTCATTTAATATCATTGAATATACTCATAAAATATTGAACTAAAAAATCTCAAAAATGACTTTTTTTTAATTGTGGAGGGATTGTGGCATTATAGATTCCTACAAAAGGGGTTTGTTAGTCAAGGGACAGGAAACGCTGCTCTAGAAACACCAAACCCAGTCACTCGTAGTAAAGCTCAGGGCCAGGGAAGAGACATGGCGACGAGGACGGGGAGGAGACTGTCCCTGTGTGTCATGCAGTCTGCAGCCTCCTCCTGGGACTCTGACAAACGTCCTCTCACCCGCAACCCCCCGGACCTGATCCCCACGGCAAATGCCAAAACCTAGCCAAGAGGACAGGGCACTCGGCGGCGATGCCTTTACCTTTTGCTTCTGCAAACTAAGACACAGTGAAGAACATCCTTCAAAGAACATCACCCGGAAACTGGATGCAGCCCAAGTGGTTGAGCGCCTGCTTCCCACGTACAAGGTCCTGGGTTCAAACCCCAGTACCTCCTAAAAAAAAAATCAAAAGAACTCAGCCCTGGGCGGGCAGTGGGACAGGCGCCCATTCCTTGTTCCTGCCCGTTGTTGCACTGGGGAGCAAGTGGAGCCACGGGTGAAACGGTGTCTCCCCAGACAGCAGCCCTGCCCTGTGCGTCCTGCAGCTAATCCCCAGCCCCGCTGCCTTGCTACCCACCTGGGACGAGAACGCGGGTGCCGGTGCAGGTGCCGCCACTTTGAGCACAGGTCACCACGGGCTTGGCAGGACAGTAGCAGCCAGGCAGGATTCCGTCCTCTGCACAGGTGGTGAGAGCTGGAAGGCCATCGGGCACTGGTCACCCAGACTCCTCATTCTGTTTATAGGAGAGACATTGAGGCCCAGAGGTAGGGCAAGGCGTGTCCCGGGCCTCAGGGCGCTGCCACATGGGTGCTACTGAGAGTGCTTCCCACCTGCTCGTTCTCCCAGGGAATCTTCCTTCAAGAGAATGTGCCACTTAAAGGATGCAGTCACAGAGGCTTTTGAGCCCCTGCCATGCCCTGGGAAGTGCCTTTGGAGTACAGGGAGATGGCCCCGGGATCCGGGAGGCGGCAGGGAGGGGAAGAAGGGATGTGTCCCGGCAGAGGACGGATTCACCCAACCAGCAGCAGGAACAGTTATCCGGTGGCAGGGGGCTGTGGAGCTGCTTTGTGACCATCCTGTGGGAACATTGATTTGCATCTCTTCCAGCTGGTTGACCTGCCACAGCCCATCCTCAATTGTATCAATCCAAGGTACTGTTATTTATAGAACCATTGACTCACTGGCTCCCCGCAGACTTCCCCGCCAGATGACTTCCTGGCCGCAGCTGGTCACCTCCAAGGGCAGGGGCCGGCTGGCGATACCTCGGTGCGGCCCTCACTGAGCCGAGCCCCTCCTCCACTAGCTCTTCCCTCTAGTTCTGGTTCTTTCTGTGGGAGAGCACACCTGGCCCCCCTACCGCGGGGCAGCCTTTAAGAGACAGGCAGGGAGGACCACCTCCCCACTGCTGCAAACCGGTGCAAAGGCCACGCTGGCTTCTTCCCCTGCTCCTCAGAGACCTTTCACATCCTCTTAGCATCTCCTTGGCGCTTCTCTGTGCTGCAGCACAGCTGAGCGCCCGATGAACGGTGGAGAGTGGTGACCAGGGCTGCCGGCCCCTCGCACCCAGGGCTCAGTCTACAGCTGGATCCAGCTGCACTGGAAGCTCTGCTCCAGGCTTCTGCGTTCTATTGGGGGCAGCTTGTCTCTGGGACGAGATGCAAAGAGCAGGGAGGGTGGAATTTAATGTTGCAAAGGACCCTGCATGTGGTTCAGGAAGCTAGTTTCTTTCCAAGGCTCTTTTTTTCTGTTCCAGCCAGAAAAAGCAATAACCGATTACTCTTTCAGCTGTGGAAAGTAGCATCTTGAGGCATCAAGCGATTTGCTCAGTGACACCCAGGTCACGGCCAAGAGGCACCTCTGAAAGTCTCTACTGTTCTTTCCCAAACCCGAGAACCTCATTGGAGCTCTGGGGTCCCTGAAATCTCACAAGAAGGTGCCAGCTATTTGCACGGCAGAAACCTGGGCAAAAGGCTCTCCTAAGAGGGTGGCATGTCCTGTTGATCATTCTGGGCTGAATATCTTGCAACGTTCTATATTTACACCAAAATGGAGGTGAGCTTAACAATGTGGTATTATCACAGGAAATGAATGACTCTGTCAAAAATCACTCGTTACTGAATGACTCCTTCAACCTGAGCTGCCAGGAAAGTCTATCACCGTGGGAAGTCATGCTTTGAATGATGTGTCCTGATGAAAAATTGATATTGGCGGAAATAACATTTTTAAAAATTCTAGGTATTAGCCGTGACTCCGTGTTCTCTGCGAGGCTCGGAGGGACGGCGCATTCCGTGTGTCCACATACACACGTGTTTGTTAGTTTTTTGCCTCCTGCCGTAGCATTCCATCATCACGGCAAAATTGCAACCTTTCAGCGCCAGTGGACAGTCGTGTTAAAATAGCTTTGAGGGAGAGATGGCTCATGTGGATGGGCATTTTGGTGTCACACTCAATTGGCTAAACATAGTCATTTTGGGTCTCTTATTGACTAATTTGGGTAATTCACCTAGTGGAAAAATTTAAGGCTAAAAATGTAAAATCCTGTCAGTTTATGAGCGAGGTCCTTGATGTCAGTTTTGTGACATATATTTAAACAGTGTAAGCTGTTCCGAGGAATAGTCTGGCATGTTGTACTTAAGTAAAACGATGTTGGAAGCCCAGCAGCTGTCTGTCTGCCCGTCTTCGTGTGCTCAGGGAGGATCCTGTCGGGGGTAGCTATTTTATACCTGGGCAGCTTCAGCTTAATAGAGAATGCCAATAACAAGCGTGCCAGAGGGTGTCCGCGTCTGGAGCCTTGACTCACCGCCGGCACGCTCGTTTCTCGATTGGCGATGAAACACGTCACGCCCAGATGGAGCATCGCAGGCTGTCACCGCTGACGGATTAACGGCGGAGCACATGCCACGCCGCCTCCCCCTGACAGCAGCCGTCGGATGGAAGTGGCTTTTCGGCTGTGCCTGGGGAGGCCTTGGAATTCCTAGGTGGCCAGGTGCTTGAGTCTGGACAGGGAGGAGTGAGGCGGGCAGGGTCACTCGGCGAGTTGCCACGCCTTTCTCTGTCCCCTGCATGTGAGATTTGGGGCCTGAAGGGTTGTGTTTAGGGTCTGGCATGGGCATAGGATGTCACACTTTTCCCAGACTTCCATCCCGGCTGCCTTGCAGCTTGCACTGCACAGGCACTTAGCCTGTCCTGTCACCACGGGTGTATGTGTCTCGTCATCTCTTGTTTTCCCTGCTGCGTGCAGGCACCCTTGCCAGAGTGCTCAAGGGTGCGAGTCCCTGGGGGCCAAGAGCGGCCACCTTGTCTCCATCCCTCCTTCCCGTGTTAGGTTACGTGACCCTGGGCTGGCGTGATAGATGCTCGGTGTCAGGAGCTGTGCGAGATATCTCTATAAATTTTCTTTTTTGCTTTAAAAGTTAGCTGCCTCACCAAAAGTTCAGCAAATAGAAAAGAGGGGAAGGGGAATCGCCTATATACCAGTTTGCCAATAGCTATCACTATCATTTTCTAAGTTTCCTTCTAGTGACTTTTCATTCTGTATATTTTATGACGTTTTTCATACTTGTCACTGCAGTAGGTACTTGATGTGTATTATCTACCTGGATCTTATCAACAGTCCTTCTAGGGAGGAATTAATGAACCCCATTTTAGAGATAAGAGAGCCCACTAGAGGTGAAGGGAGTGACAGAGGATATTCAGGGATTTGACCCCTTACCTGTGACTCCAGAAACTGTCCTTCCACTTGCCCAGAGGCCCTCCAACCTCACCTGTGTTAGATCACCTTGAAGGCTGATTGAACCACAGGTGTCTGGGCCCCCCCTCCAGGGCGCGGTGGCTGATAGCCTAGTTCAGAACCTGGGCACTAATCTTGTCCCTTTTTCTAAAGAGTGAGCTCCTCGGGGCTCAAGGCCCCAGCCATTGAGTCCTGCAAGGCCTGGGAGGACATTTGGTCCAGCTCCTGATTTGATAGATGGTGAACTTGAGACCCAGGGAGGGGGAAAAGAGGAGGGGAAATTGTGTAAGTTCACATAACACTGTCCTTAGCTCCATTTTGCATTAATTCATGACAACTATAGGTTTGTCTTTTGACCTTATGGTTTATTTACAGTCACTGCTTAAAGCGACTTTCCAGAGAGCCCCGCACTAAAGAATGCAGACTGGGGACCCAGCAGGTACAGCCAGTGTCCCTCCCTCCCTGCCATGCAGCCTGGGACTGCTGCCACACAGTCTGACCCCGTGCAGGCAGCTGCCAGATCCCATTCCAGGTGTTCTGAGGTGTCCACCAGGGTCGAGGCACATCAGCTCCTTGTAGTCTCTGGGGACTTGGCTGAGCTTCCAGGTGCCCAGAGTTGGCAGGTGGGACCTTTAGCTAAAGGCGTGACTCTGCTTTCAGATCTGAGGGTGGAGAGCCATGATGGTGTGACTAATGGGGAAGGAAGCTCCAGCTGGTCGTTCTCCGTGGGAAGGGAATATGCCTGGAGGCTTCTGTTTCTATTATCGAACAAGCGGGCTCAGACTGGGGAGAGATTAATTATTTCCCGCACCTCCACCTTCTCCACCTTCTCCCCAAAGGGCTCCTGCTGGACCTGCTCCCAAAGCCCCTCGCCTTGCAGCTACTTGTCAGTAGCTGCCGGGAATACAGATGGTGGGGATTATTCTTCATTTCAACTGTGCTTTAATGTTTTTCTTATTACAAAAGCAATATATGTTCATTATTTAAAAATCAGGAAAGATGAACAAAAAAAGGAGATGAAGAAAAATGCAGCAGATTTCCACCTGCCCCACAGGTAGCCACAATTAAAACGATGGGTCTCAATTCCACATCACCCCTTTCCCTTTCCCTCCCTCCCTCCCTCTCTCTCACTGGTGGTTTTCATGCCCTATTATAAGCAGGCTACTTCGTGTGACAGTTTGGGTTTTTTCCCAACGTAAATGAAGGCATGCTTGTGCATACTGTAACCTGCATTTTTATTTAGGAGTGTCTTGGCACATTGTGATGTCAGTGCATAAAGAGCTAACTCATCCTTGTTAACTGGCATTAAGTAATTGATAATGCCAAAGCACTGATTTCCACAATCCCCTTTTGTTGGCTATTGAGATTATTTTCAAGCTTTGCCCTATGGACACTGTCCATATCTTTGTGCGCTTGCCCAGTTACCCCCAGTTACGTTGCTGGGTAGTTCTTAAATGCTAAAGCTTATTTATTCATTTGTCCAAGCAGATCCTCACTGAGCTTCCACTATATGAGGGGCCCTGTGCCAGATGCTGGGGGTTCTGTGGAATGTGAAAGAAGCTCCCTGTCCTGTCCATGCACTTGTAGAAAAAGGACATGGTTCATAAACAAGAAACGAGCATATTTTAAAAAGAAAGAAAGATTGCAGATGATGCTATGTGCTGTGAGAAAGTAAGCAGGGCGATGCCATAGGTGATGGAGGGGTCGGTGGGGGTGTTTCTGTGGTCGGGAGGTCAGGGAAAACCCTCCAGAAGGTCGTGTTTGGGCCGAGACCTGCTCCAGGAGAAGCCAGGGATCAATCAAGGCCAGGGCTCGAGGTGGGAGAGAGCCTTGTGCCGAGGACTGGGGCGCAGGCAGCGTGGAGGGAGTCAGGCGACCCGCGTGGAAGAGGAGGGGGCGTCGGCAGGAGGCAGGTCCCTCGGGACCCTGCAGGCTACAGCCACGTATGTAGATTTTATTCTAGGGACATTGTGACCAGGCAGTGGTGGGGGGATGGAGGGAATTGAGATTCATTTCCGAGTGGGATGGGGTGGGGGGGGGGGGGTGAGGCACAGGAAAAGGGAGGAATGAGAGACGACTTCTGGATGCATCCGTGAGGAGATGCTCAGCTTGTTCCCAGAGCGTGCGCCCCGAGCTGTCTAGATGAAGGTCAGGGGTGCCTCCCACCCATGGCCGGGGCCGCTTCAGTGGGACTGCACACCTCGCTGGGTCAGCCAGCCCCTTGGATGACGGCTGTCCGTGGGTCTCGACAAGCAGAAGGGTTTGCTCTGTATTTGCTATGGAGCACGTATTGAAGTGTCTTCACCGAGTTACCTGTGCCTCCTGAATGGTGGTAGCTGGAGACCTGCTAGGATGTTGCCTGCAGTGCTTTCCAGGTATGCTGGCAGCTGTGGGGTACGGGACTGTGAGGAAAGGGCACCCCCCCAGCAGCCATGTGAGAGAAAGAGGCTGGCAGGAGGCATGTTATGGGGGCAGATTCCCAAACGACTTTACAAAGCAATAATGGTGTTTTTTTAAAAACACATGCAACTGCTGAACAAAGTGTAGTCAATTTCCTCCTCCTTTGAGGGTATATGAGGGTGTGAGTGTGTATAGAATCCTTTAAAAACAAACAAACAAAAACACCATGGGTCGCAGTCCAACGCCAGAGGAGCCCAGTTCTTTGACAAAGAGCAGAGTCACAGTTTTGTTCTCTCGGTGGGGAGAGATTTGTCCTGTCCCTCCCGTCAAGCTTAGGGCACTGGCCAGGAATGCAACCCTAATTAAAACTTGAGGCAGTCAATAAATTACAGCTTCCCCAGTGGACTGGAGTTCTCCTCACTTCATGCTTGGTTTAGGCAGGAAGAAAGAAAGACTATGGAGAGGCCGAGATTCCTTTCCCCAGGCAATTTCTGGTGAACCAGTTACTGGGAATTTGTATGTGTTTTCTGCAAAAGGACAAATATTTGGGTCAGATGAAGTGGTTTGCAGGGGGCTGGGTTTTGACCTGCTGTAAATAGTTGTCCATAATGACGTGAGACTCGCTACCTGGAGCCATTATCGTGATTAAATAATTGCCCCCCTTGGCTGTCGGTCCCGCCGGGAGCTGAACACAAACATCCCGTCATCCTGGGGTCTAGGCGGGCTGTGCCTGTCGGGGCCCGGAGTGGGGAGGAGTAGTGAGTGTCCCTGGAAAGGGGCTGCCTCACCTTCCCACCTGCCCCAGGGGGATAGGGAAGCAGCCGGGAGAAGGCTCCGGCTGGGGGGACATACACAGGACGGAGCTGATGGGCACCTCTACTTGTAGCCCACCGCTAGCGTGAGGCTTAAATTAGGGGTGATGAAGGGGAGAGGAGGGTATGCTGAGCTCCCTGGGGAGGGCACCTTGGAAGCGGCAGCACTTGAGTGTGGCTTCCAGAACAGGGCACGGAAAGGTGAGGAGCACCCCGGGACGCGGGACGCCTGGCGTAGCTGGAGACGCGAACACGTGTGGTGAGCCTCGAGGGAGCAGGGTGGGGTGTTGGGACCCCAGCTTAGGGAGCCAGCCAGGGCCAGGCTTGGCATAGCCTTGAGCACCGTCCCGAGGTGCGTCCACTCCGGGCCGCAGGAGAGCCGTCGCAGGGGTCTGTGCGTGGGCACAGTGCTTCCATGCGTCCATTCGAAGGTGGCCCTGGAGGCCGCCAGTGGGACAGGCTGGGAAGAGGCCAGCGGGAGCCCCAGCGCGCGGTGGCTACGACGGACCTGAGCGGGACGCCCCAGGTGGCGCGGCAGAGAATCAGTGGGGCCTGGGACACAGTTCGGGGGGATGTGTGGTGAGGGAGGCGTCGAGCTCGACTCCCCCTCTGGGAGAACGGAGTTGCTCTCGCACATGCGTCCATTTTCTTCTCCACTCAGTTTATTCATTTAAGTGCCCAGACTTCTTTTGGATGGAAAGCTTTCTGAACAGTGGCCGTTAAGCATCACCCTCGGCCTTTTTAAGCAAAGGAGGCAGAACATAATGACACTGTCGCTGGATGGGACCACAGCCACCGTGCTTAGGTGGTTCTGAGTGCTCTCTTTTAAAAAAATAATAAAATCATGAAAACTGCCGCTCCCCCCCATTTCCCGTCTTTGCTTTCGGTTGTCATTTCTCAGAGCTTTCAGGTCCCCCAGACTCCTGCTATTTCTAATCTCCTGCCCCAAGCGTTTCAAATCGGCAGCTCTTCTCAGAATGAGGTCCGAAGGCCCCGGCAGCCGTTCCCTGGTTAGCTGCTGGGTTTCGCTCCGTTCTTTCCACCTCCGTGGCTTTGATCCGGGTGACCAGGCGTGGACGGGGTGCCGTGGCCTGGCTCTTGTGTGGCACGCGGCCCCTGGCCAAGTGCTGAGCTCGCTGTGGCTACCTAGAAACGTCCACAGGTTAAAAGAAGTCACTCACCTTCTGCTGGTTTTCCTCATCAGGTAGGCGGTTGCCTGCGTCCCTCAGGAGCTGCCCTCACAAAGCCACATTCGAGAGCCCGGTTTTCCTCCCGTCCACGCGCTGCTAACTGCCTGGCGTTAGCCTGAGGCGCCCGGTGGAGGCCAGCGCCTCTCCTCACGAGTCACAGGGGTGCTCGAGAGCGGTACCAAGCCACGGGCGTGGGTCCAGAGCCGCGAAGCACGAATGGTGATGGCGAGGGTCTGGTTCCTTACTGATGGGCCCGAACGTGCTTTGGGGGTGCGGCAGTGCAGAAGACGCAAGTGATTGCTGCCCTTTGCCTTTGGGTACCGTTTGAGCCCGTGTCTTGCCAGGTCAGCGTTTTCAAGGCCAGAGCTATACGGTAAAGAGGTGCCTTAGACTTGGGGGGTGGTTCTTTGACTAGGAGTTGGGTCTCTATTCCCTCGTGGTTGCTAGGAGCGCTGTAGACCAAACGGAAGGGAGTGGAGGATGGATGATTTTAAGCGTGTTTTCCAAGGATAATGAAACACAAATTCCCACCAATCAGAAAGTAACTGGTTTCCACCTGCTGTAGCCAAAGCGTATTGCAAGATCAGCAAGGCTGTCTGAAAATCAATCCCCAGTGCTTTGGCTCTAGCTAGGCTGCTGGCTGGACAGAGAGTTCAGCGGAATGTGTGGGCAAAGCGCAGTAAGCGGGGCAGGTCTATGCAAACCAGCATCTGAATCGGTTACTTAAAACAACAAATCTCGGTGAAATCCACAGTTTTCCTGATCTGGATCATCTGGGAGCAGCAGTTTATCTCAACATAAGACTCCAGGTTGCTTTCTTGCTAGGTTAGGTTGCAGTGCCCTGGGCCTTCTGGCTCTCCCTCTTTTTGACGTGTTCCTGGATGATTTTGTACCATTCAGAGTGGATCACATGCATCCCTCTGTTTAGAGAGGCATGTGGGTGGCATGGCTTCTTTTTCACACACTCAGCAGGGACTGAGTAGACCACGGGCTCTGCTGTCTGATTGTTACCACCAAGAAGGGGTGCCAAATAATTACTCTAGACCCAAAGAGCACTTTTGGTATCTGTTGCCTGACATTTAACTGGCTTATAGCAAACAACCTGTCTCAGTTATATGTTGCTTTATAAGAATCCACCCCAAATTTAGTGGCTCAAAAGAACAGCAGTCCTTTGTGGGCTCAGGAGTCTGCAGTCTGGGACGGCTTGGCCAGGACCGCCGTCTCTGCTCTCCGTATTGGCCGGAGCGGCCTCACCAAGGCTGGATGAGGCACCTCCCAGATGCCTCGGTCACATGGCTGGGGAGTTGGAGCTGGCTGGGGTCTGGGGGCTCAACTGGGCCTGTTGACCAGAGCCCAGTTATGTTTTCACAGTGTGGCAGATGGCATCTGGGAGGGATATGCTAAGAGCAGGAGCTCCATCGGGGCAAGCCTCATGTGGGTCGTGCTTGTTCCTGTCTCGTTAGCTAGAACCAATCACGTGGTATGGGAGGCAGGATGATCCTCCCCCCAAGAGAAGTCCAACGCCCAGAAATTGTGAATGTAGGGACCTTGCGGGATGTGGTTAAACATCTTGAGGTGGTGAGGTGACCCCAGATTACCCACATGGGCCCGTGTAGTCTCGAGGTCTTAATATGCAAAAGAGAGAGTCGGCGCCAGGGGAGATGTGACAACAGAACGGAGGTTGGCGTGAGGGGAGTGCTGGCTTTAAGAGCGAAGGGGGTCCCGGGCTGAGAAAGGCGAGCAGCCTCCAGAAGCTGGAAGAGGCAGCAGGTTCCCTAAAGGTCCGGAAGGAGCACAGCTCCTCCAACGTCTTGACATTGGCCCGGTGAGACCCGTTTTGGATTTCTGTCTGCAAGAACCGTAAGGTAAGTTTGCATTGTTTTAAAATGCCTAGTTTAGGGAAGCGGCTGTGGCTCAATCAGTAGGGCTCCCGTTTACCATATGGGAGGCCCCGGGTTCAGTTCCCGGGGCCTCCTGGTGAAGGCAAGCCCGCCCGCACGGCGTGGTTAGCTGACCCAGCGAGCACAAGCAGCAAGGGGGGGATAAATGAATAAATAAATAAAATCTTAAAAAAAAAAAAAAAATGCCTAGTTTGTGGTAACTTGTTACAGCAGCCGTGGAAACTCATACGCATGGCCAAGCTGAGTCAGTGTGTGAGGGGACGTGCTCCGAGGTGGGGGGCTTGGCTCACGGGAGCCCCGAAGTCACGGTCTACCACCCTGACCTATACGATGGCGCAGGGCGTGTCTTGCAAACCAGAAATCGTGGGGTTTTCTCCAGAAAGTTATTTCGCCCAAAGTTAAAGATCTCATGGGTGCCTTATCATCATGTCTTCCGATCGAGGTCGGCATTTGGTCATCTCTTGATTCAGTTATTCCAAGGTTAATGTCGTTGCTGCCATATGGAAGGGAGTAGCCCTTTAGGGCAGTGGGTGTATGTTTTTTATGTTGAAGCCAATGTAAGATTCTTTTTTTCTTTCTCCAATTTTTTATTATGGAACATCTTAAACATAGCTTGAAAGAATAAAGTACAAGGAACTTGTGAATGCCTACCATCTAAGTTCAGTAATTGCTCTTATTCTGCCATATTTGCTTAATTTAAATGTTTGTGCACTTCTTTCTTTGCTGAACTGTTTGGAAGTCCACTCCTGAATACTTCAGCATCTGCACCCTGACTATAAGGCATGTGTGACAGTTTGGGATTATTTTTGTGAATCCCAAAAAGAGGAAGATTATGTTGTAAACTGATCTGTTCCTCTGGGTGTGGTGCCCTTTGATTGTGTTAGATTTAGCTGAGATGTCTATGATTAAATTGCCTGTTAAGAGATGAGGGCTTTGGTTCAGCCATATAAGTAAGGCATGACCCCTTGGTGGGCTGATGTAAATGGACAGTCTCTCAGGAAGACACCCGGGAAGACAGAGAACGCTGTCATTTTTTGGATCCTGGGGCCCTGAGGACAGATGATCCATTTGCCTGACAGTTTACAGTTGAGATTGGGAAGAAGCTGGGCCCATGGAGGCTTAAGAGGAAGAGGAAGCCCAGAAAGGAGAGACCAGGCAGAGATCAGTGACCGTCTTGCTTCAACACGTGGCAACTGACTTTGGTGAAAAAGCAGCCTTGAGTTGGACTCTTTAGGGCCTTGTAACTGTAAGCTTTTACCCCAGATAAATCCCCTTTATAAAAGCCAACAGACTTCTGATACTTTGCATCAGCACCCCTTTGGCTGACTAATACAGCATGCTATATCACACCTGAGAAAATTAACTCCCCACTATCATCTAACATCCAGTCTGCATTCAGATGTTCCCAATTGCCAAAAAAAGTGTAGCTGTTTTTTAATCCACTCATGTATTACATTTGGCTGTTAGTGTCTCTCCAGTCTGTTATTCTAGAACATTCCTCTTCCTCTTTTCCCCCTTTCCTGACATTGGCTTTTTGAAGCAGTCAGGCTAGTTGTCTCGTAGAATGTTCCACATCCTGGATTTGCTCGGTGCTTTCCTTGCAATGGTGTCTAACTTGTCCCTCTACCCCTGTATTTCCTGCAAGTTAGAAGTTATGTTTAAAGGCTTGGTTAGATTTGGATTATACACTTTAGGCAAGAATTCTTCACAGATGGTGCCGTGTCCTTTCTGCGGAATCACATCCAGAGGCACGTAATGTCCCGTGTTCCCTATCAAGCAAGCTCGGTTTAGTCACGGGCTTGGAGTGGTGCTCGTGAGATCTCACCGTGGTGAGGGTAGGTTTTCTCTGTAATTAGCAAGTGATCTGTGGCACTGGACAGATAAGCTGTTTCCCAAGAACTTTCCACCTAATGGTTTTTGCATCCCTTGATAATCCTCACCCAGCTGAGGTACTTCAGGATGTGTGGGAGTTGGGGGGGGGCAGGTTATAAAATGGTGGTTTCCTAATTCTGTCATTCTTTCTGCATTTCTTAGCTAAAAGTCTTTGTGAAAACTCCAGGCAGACCTTGTGTTCTCTCTGCTCCAGGCCTGTACCCAGCCGTTTGTCTAAGGAGCTGTGGTTTTGAAAGGAGAATGGCATTTAAAACCAAGATCTTGGCCCTCGCTCTAGGCCTGTTGGGCACGTAGCACTAGGAAATGTGTTTATTTTGAAAATTACCTGTTCATATTGATATTTCCAATTCAGATATAATATTCAAAGTTTCTTAACATCTTAGATTTTTTAATATTTGTATCTCAAACTGAAAAACTGATTCCTAAATATTAACATATTCACCTATTTATACATAATATACATATAAAATAGTTTCGGATTTACAATGCCTATATTCCATTCATGATGAAGCTGCTCAGTGAAATCTATCTTTGCGTTTCTTTTTGCTCTTACAATATATCCCATTAAGAATGTACATTCAGAGGACTAGCTTCAAAGCCATTTGAAATAATTCCCTTCGTTGCATGATGCTCTCCATTTGATATAGAGTTAGAGTCATTTATTCACACTTGTTGTGGAGTGGAAACTTGTCCCCTTCCCCATTAAAAGTAATTTTGGTTTTGGAAGATGTAGAACATTTACATGGTTTAAAAGTCAAAACTTGGGAATGGATGTGGCTTAAATGGTTGGGCGTACGTCTCCCATATGGAGGGACCCAGGTTCGATCCCTGGGACCCCCTGGTGGAAAAAAAAAAAAAAAAAAGTCAAAACTTTTATGTAAAAAAGTAACCTCAAAGATATCTGGACTCCGTACCTTCCCCCCGCCCATAGGCAAACACTTTGGTGGGTTTTGATTTATCCTTCCAGTGTCTTTTTGTAAAACTGAGCCGATCATGGATTCATTCTCATCTGTCCTTTTTTCTTGGACAAAAGTTGCATGCTACCTCTGTTGTTCTTCGCCTTGCCTTTTCCACCTTTCACGATAGCCTGGAAATTCCTCCATTTCGGCACTTCACGGCCCCCCCACTCCTCTGCCCGTAACCCCCCACTCTGGGGTACACCCTCGTGGGTTCAACCTGTCCCCTGCCAGTGGGTTGTCTCCAGTCCTTCTCTTACAAGCAGTGCCATGATTAGTGCTCTCTAGCATATATTTGTTTCATGCCTCTGAAGGTGTGTCTCAAGTTTAATGGGTCAAAAAAATAAAAACAGGTATAATTTTGTCAGGCCTTGCACAATTTTCCTCTCTGGGGTTATACCATTTTGCATTTGCCCACCCCCATGCCATAATATATCAGAATACCTCTTTCTCCACCGCCTTAACCAAAAAAAATTTGTCAAAATTTGGATTTTTGCCAATATGATGAGTGAGAAATAGTATTTCAGATTTTTTTTTTTTAATTTGCATTTATAAGTAAGGTTGAGAATTTTTTTATATACTTAAGGATCATTTCCCTTTCTCTTTCTATGAGCAGTCTATATCTTTGGCCATTTTTCTGTCATCCTTTTGGCCTTTTTCTTCTCGAATTTAATATCTTTAATATTAGGGAGATTGGCACTTTGTGATTTAAGTTTTGCAAAGGTTTTTCTCTTGTGGTTTTGTAGTTTGTCTTTTTACGATAGTTATGCCATGCATTTATTTTATCAGTCTTTTATTGCCTCTAGATTTGGAGTCATAATTAGAAAGGCTTTTCTACTCCCAGGTTATAAAGGAATTCACCTTCTAGTCTAGGCATAATTTCATTCTTCATTCAGATATCTAATCTCTTTGGAATTTATTCTGGTGAGTGGTGTAAGGCATGGATTTGGTTTACCTTTTTCCAGAAGGCTGCCCATCTTTTCCCCAAAGGTTTGAGATGCCACCTTTACCGTATACTGAATTTCCACATGTACTGGAGTCAGTTTACCGACTTTGTATTCTGTTCCACTGCTCCGTCAGATGAGATTCTTGAAGCTCACCTGACCCGCCTCTGGGTGGAGGGTCAGTATGTCCCCGTCCTGTTCTTCCCCGTCTCAGGAGTCAGCCTGTCCCAGGTGGCAGAAGCCCAAGACTGAGCATTTATCCCACACCGAGGAGTAGCTGGTCCGTGATGATAGATAGTCCTGTATCAAGGAATGTACTAAGAAAAACATCTGTGAAACTCAAAAATGTATGGAGTGTCCACTCCGGGTTTTATCTCATTTTCCCGGTATCTACCCAGATTTCCCAACATTATTTTATTTTATCTTTTTAAACTCTGTGCATCTTTGCAAGCTGTTTTGGGGTAGGAGACTGTATTCTTGAAGGAGAGAGGAAAGGAGGAGAATCACACAAGATGGAGGGCTTTCTCCTGCTGAAATATGTAAACAGTGTAGTCCTTGATTTCAAGCTAGATTTGCTGCACTCTTCAGAGGGTACTGCTCTTTGGCGGATTTGCCGATTGCAGAAAAAGCCTTTTGCTTCCAGGTCAGGCAGCTTTCATCCTTTAAATCTTATCATTTTTGATCAGGTAGGCATGAGTGCGGAAGGATTTTGAAAGCTGATATGAGATCAGACAAGTGTTTTGGGGGCCAAAGTCAGCTGGGGGCTTCCGCGTGGGCCTTTATTAAATGTCATCGGCGCCTGACTCGTCCATCCCGTCGCAGGTGGGCATCACGGGCGGGCGCGCCGCCATGCCTGTTGCACCACACGCGGGCTCGTCCGCAGGCGGTTGGCGCCCCCCAGGCCCCTGCTTTTGCGGGTGGCGTGGGGTTCCCTGAACTGCCGGTATCTCCCCTGACCCATCAGCCCTTTAACCCGGGCGTGCACCCTCCCTCCCCGGGAAGCCATGGCTGCCCTGCTCCCTTTCCATCCCCTTTGCTTCAGTCTCCCTAGCACCGGGTCCCTCTTGTACCTAATGTCCCATCCCCGACTCTGCTTTCCTGCCTCCTCAATTCTCTGTGCCTCCCTCACAGTGGACACGCGGGACCCCAGAACTAGAACATAGAACAGCACTTGCTGCGTGTCTTGGGGCTCAGGCCGCTCCTGGGAAGCAGGAGTGAGTGGGACTCGGTCCCTGCCCTGCAAGGGCTCCGAGAAAGGTTGTCGGGTACCAGCAGGTACGGGGCAGTCTCTGCAGCCAGGACACACAGGGTGTGGGAGGCAAGGACCTGAGACAGACCCCTGACTTCAGATTCGAACTCCCAAGTCCACGTTGGTCCCTGGACCTTTTAGATTTGGCCGGTTCAAAGCATGCACCTTCCTCCCATACTGTTACACTACATTTTCTTCCCAAATCGATGGAACTCTCCTCTGCTCTTCCAGCAAACATCTACTTTTGATATCTCGTCCTTCTCTTTTAAATTTTGGAAGAGAGACGGTAGCTTTGCAGAGTCAGTGCTTGGGAGGTTTCTGCATTTGCTGCATGCAAGCAAGCATCCGTGCAAATACTAAAAGTTCCCCTTTTCCTGGGATGGCCATTGCCCATCGTTGTCTCCTCACCAGGTGGATTGGATGAGTCCATTGAGCTGTAGGGTAGGAGTTGCAGCTCCACCGAGATTTCATGCACACCTGGCACATAGGTAGGCCAGAGGCTCCAGTCTCTGGAAGTATACCTAAAAACTTCATCACATATAGGTTTGAATAGAAGGGACTGATGAACCATATGCAGGGAGGACTTATTTGAGTCCAATTCTGTCACTCTCAGGAGCACAGATTCCAAAATAGAACCCACTGATAAGGCATCAGTCTCTGGGGCTATCCCCCCTTATATGCATATATATTTATATATCATTTTGCAAATGTTTGTATGTATTGTGAGAATTTTTATTTTTACCCACAATAAAAATAAATAAAAAATAAAAAAATAATAAAAAGTCCCCCTTGACAAATGGGCCTGCATGGCGTCCCACCACTGACGAGAGCCTTGCCGTGGCCCAGGCAGCCCCTCACGGCCGACCACATGCCCCTCACTCTCGACCTTGAGGGCGTTGTCGTGTCATCATTCCTTATCCAAAGGACACTCGCCCCTTATCCAGAATTCTGAAATCACAAAGGCTCTGAAAACAAAAAAAATGCTCCGATGACTCACTTGACAGCCAAACCTGACCTAGACTGACCTGAAGCCATTTATAGTCCTTATTTATCCCATTAAATGTGAATATTCATTCCTTTGACTGTAAAAATATCAGCATGTCTGGTTCTGGGGCACAGTCTCAGAAACCTGCTGAGGGAATCATGACACACGACATTCGAATTCTGAATTCCAAAATGATCTGGTCCCAAAGATTTGGTATAAGGGATTACGGAGCTGGATAAAACCGGAGGCTCGGGATGCCTATCATTTCAGTCTGTCTGACTGATGAGACAGTCATGCACAGGGTGCCCCATGCCAGGGAGAGTGGAAATATATGATGCTCCAGACCTTGAGGATATCTAAACACAGTTCGTATACTCGGGCTTCCCCATCCTGGAAGGCCCACAGATAGGCATGAAGTCTAGAAAAGTGGCCTCCAAATCCGAATGGAGCTGGGTGTCCAGCAGTCCCCAGAATCTGTCACCTCTGCATGCCCTGACAGCAGAGGGTTTCCGGACTTAAGAAGCTAAGAATGCCAAGCTTTTAAATGCCTTCTGTAGGTCAGGTGCGGTGCTGAGTACTTAACAGGGATTATCTGGCCACACGAAGCGGATATCAGTGTCCCCTTCCAGAAGAGGAAACTGAGGCCCACCAGTAGGGTTCAGATGCAGGAAAACCTCTCCTCTGGCTGTTTTAAGCAGAAAGAGATTAATAGAGGGGTTGGGAGTTTCCAAAATTGTGAGCAAGGACTAGAGGAGCAAGATCTGGGCTCAGCCTGCAGGAGGGGCTCCCCAAAACACTGCACAGACGGACTATGGGGGCTGCTGTGGCCATGGGCGGGAAGGTTGGGAATTGGGACTCCACTATGGGAACTGCCAGTCTCGGGGACACCCACCGCCCACCTCAGCTGCCATCTAGGTGCCAGGGCGGGGGCCCCACAACTCTTGGCTTCAGAGTTGCATCACTTCTGCAGCATCGACCTGGACCCTGCTTCTCCCCCTGCTCGGCCGGCAGCGACCTCCTTGCCTCTGCCGGCCAGGAGACGAGCAGACCCTGCGGCAGCACGGCCTCCACCTCGCTCCCTTGGTCACTCAGGCCATACACTGGCATGGCCACTCGGTAGAACCTAAAACACTTCTGGACCCGGCAGGTGCTAGAAATGCCACTTGAGCTCTCTCGGCTCTGAAATACAGGAAGGCAGTCGGGAGGGTCAAATGGATGTTGGGTGAGCCACTTTAAGTCATTTCCCCCAAGAGTGCTAGGAAGGGGCGGAACCAGCCTTGGAAGCCAGGCTGTCTGGCTCTGGAGTGGAAGCTCTAGAAACTCTGTTGCCTCTCTGGTTCCGTGAGCTCATGCCTGGGGCTGGCTGCCCCCTTCCCCGCCCCCGCCATGTCTCTCCCTTCAGCAGGGCTATAGCTGGTTCAGATGTCTGTATGGTATCAGGCCTCTACAGCTAGACTCTGACCCCTTTGGGGGCTGGCAATGGCAGTCTCCAGCTACTGTGTACTGGCAGGGTGCACCAGTTACCGATGGACACAGCAATGCTGCGTAACAAGGTTCCCCGAATGCAGTGACAACACCATAAATGCCTGTTACTGCTCACAGGTCTAGAAGTTGGCAGGTTCTTCTGGTCTCGGCTGGGGCCACTCACGCATCTGTGGTCAGAGAGGTGACGCTGTTTATCTTGGACTCTTCCCTTGGGATTGGCTGGCTGATTGCTCACCCTCCAGCACACCTGGCCAGCATGTTCTGGCTAAGCAAGGAAGTAGAAAAGCACCCATACTTTTTCAAAGCAGTCACATGGGGTGTGGCTGCAGGGAGGCCCGCTGGGGGAGCTGGGGCACAGTGGTGGGACCTCTCTAAGCAGAAGTGCCCTCGCCCGTGCCACGACCCTGCCGTCTGTCCTTTCAGCAAGGGTGTGCGTGAGCGCATCGGCTTTCATTTCGGCTGGCTCGGTTCTGATGTCCCAGCCGTTGGTCCCCGGCTGTCTCGGGGACACTGCCTTTAGCTCGCCCCCGCTTAGCCAAGCTGCTTTTCAACCCAGACATGTCTTTTGACATCTCAATCCATGTGCCTGCTCACTCGCCAATTAAAACGTGCACGTCCTCACTGTGACAAATACCAGGGAAAACAATTCTACAATTGAAGCACAAGCGGGCAGGACACGAAGCCAGCGCCAGCCTCGTAATCACACTTTCATCTCGCTTCTCCCAAGATTTCCAGGGCCGCCTGCCTGCTCTGCCTGAGCGAGACGCGCCACCGCGCCGCGATGCTCCAGCCAGCCTTGTGGGATCATGTGAAGGGTCAGGGTTGTTTTTCCATAGCTTAGATTTCAGCGGGCAGATCTTCCGTTTTCTTAATTCATATTTAATAACCTGGCGGTGCTGCCCAGTGGCTGTGCAGCAGGGCCCCGGCGTGTCCCTTCTCTCCAGCACACGAGGGGGCTTCCGGGGGGCTCTTGCCTAAGGGTGCCCCTAGCATCTCTGGTATTGGAAGAGGCTGGAGACAGCAAACATTGCTCCCACGTTTTCATCTGGCTCCTTTCCCCTTTGAAGGCAAGTAGAGTTACCTCCCCAGGCCCCCAAAGAAAGCAGTTATATTTTCTCTGCTTTGTTGCTCAGCCTACTTTAAAATTTTTAAAGTTCAGTCTCTGAAGGCAGATGACCAGGTTTGGTTGGATGCTGGCTTCACGGCCTACTGGCTGTGTGGCTTTAGGTGAAGGGCTTAACCTCTCTGTGCCTCAGTTGCCCCACCTTAAATCAGGGACAGTTCTAGGACTCACCGCTCCCCAGGTGGGTCAGCCCAGGTAAACACAGTGCCTGGGACTGTCCGGGCTTGTAAACTGTGCCATGGCCTCCTGGAAAGCCTTCTGAGCTCAAATTGTTTGGGAGGCCCTGCCTTTCTGGTTTTATTCCCCGCAGCCAACATGTAGTGCAGTTTGCAGGATTCTCCAGTATGGCCTGCACTGGTAACCCCGCATGTGCCCTGCAAGCTCCCATCCATCTCTAGAGTCTCCTGTATCCTACGTCCTTTCCCCAGGCTGTCTTGGGGCCCTTCTGTGGACTTTGAGGTTCTGCCTTTAAGAAAATTTGTCATCCCTCCCCTATGAAAGTGCTTGTTCCTCTAGCCTGGCCCGTGGGCTGCTCTTGGGGGCAACGCTTTCCCCTGTGAGCGCCCACCTGTGTGCTCCAGGTGAATGTGGAAGGATTTTGACCTTGGCGTGTTAATCCATTTTTCTCCCCAGAAAACCATTTTGTAGGTCAATAGGATGAGTAGAAGGGGTTAGCAGAGAGCCAGAGAACTGGCCCGCTGGCCCACTTCTAGGTCCTGGCTAGGAGTTTGAGAAACGTGACATCGACTTCCTTGAAGTAGTTCTGCGAGTGTCACCTGGAGGGTGACTACCTGTTGGCTCAGACTACCAGCCACCCCTTTGTAGACTCGTTTTTTACTCTAGAGTTGGGAGAGAGTCAAGTGTCATCACAGCGCTCGTTGGAAGGAAACGCCCTCTCTCTGCGTGAATGTTTAGGATTGCCTTGATGTACAGTGGTAACAGTAATATCGATAAGTATAAAATGATGGGAACGCATTTAGAAGGGAACCGTATCCGTCAGCCCCGCCGTACTTCCTGATTTCCTGTTGGAGTCCTCTTCTTTCCATCCCTGGCAGGGTAGAATTTCCATGAGAACGAGGCCTGCACCCCGAGCCCTCGAACTGCGGCTCTGTGTAACGATTCCGTTTGTCCTGGGACTTGTGCGTTTTTATGTCTTTTCCACATCTGAGGTTGTCTCCCCTGAGAGAGTGTAAACTTCTAAAGCACAAGAACTGTGCTGTCTTGTTTTATCAGAGGGTGTATTTCTTAAAAAATAGGTAAAGGTAAGTTTTTAGAAACATTCCTTCTCTGTGCCCACAATGTTCTCTGATTGACTTGAGGGCCCAAGCTGTGCATCTGAAATTCATAAACCCTCCGCTGCCCCTCCTGGTCCTTATCAGCTGTTACCTGAACCCCCCCCCGTTGCTCAGCAGTCGTGCCTGGAGCCCAGCTGTGTGTGTCTTCTGCCCTGGGACTCCCTGGCAGAAAATGCAGAGGTAGCCAGCACCAGGCCGAGGGCAGGATCTTTCTGAAGCTTTGGGGCTTTTTTTTTTTGCCTGTGGTACGTCTCTTATATTGCGACTTTTTAGAAACACTATTGGAAATCGATGTATGGGGTTTGTCCTCCCTGCGGTATGAGATGCTGGGGAAAGAGCCCGCTCTGTATTCTCAGCCTTGACTTCATTTTGGACACTCGGAGAGTAAAGGAGGAGACGTTTGTGTAGTAACCCAGGCATCGTCCTGGCTCCAGACGGAGTGTAACAGTTAAAAAGCGGCTGGCTTTCCCGAAACACTTCCCGTGTGCCAGGCCCTGCTGTAAACGTTTTATGTGCGTTATCATCTCGTGCTTACAGAACCCTTGCGTGAGGGAGATGACGACTTAGCCCGTTTGCCAGTAGGAAAACTGGGGCACAGGAAAGAAGCTCAGCCTCTAAGTCCCTCCTGGTGATGGAGCCCGGATTCCAAACCACACCACAGTCACAGCAAAAACCAGGAGGCCAGTGTCGTCCTCCCAGTGGGAGTCCCCCTGGTTCGAACAAAGTACGTGGCCCCGTTTTCTCACCAGATGCTCCTGAGCATCCTATGCCCTGTGGGAAGGGGGCTTCACAGGCTCAAAGCACCCCGGGGCACAGTCTGAGCATTGCCTCAGCAACTCCTGCTTCTTTGCATTCAGTGCCCCTTTCTTTCTTTCCTTTTAGTATATTTTTTAATTCAAAGAGTTGTAGGTTTACAGAAAAATCATGCAGAAAATGCAGAGTTCCCACATATCCCCCCATTATTAACATTTTGCTTTACTGCAGTGCCTTTGTTACAACTGATAAAAGAATGGTAATATAATTGTGCTATTAGCTGCAGCCCATCCTTTACGTCAGGGCTCACTGTGCTGTACAGTCCTGTGAGATTTGTCTTTATTTTTCATTTTAATTCTAGTAACATATCACAACCTACAATTTCCCCTTTTAACCACATTCAAATATACAATCCAGTGGTGTCGACCGCATTCACCAAATTGTGTTACCATCACCAGCATCCATTACCAAACGTTTCCAACCCTCCAAACAGAAACTCTTACCAATTCAACATTAACTTCCCCCAACTCTGGGCCCTGGTAACCTGCGTTCTACTTTCTGACTTTATAAATTGGCTTCTTCTAACTATTAAATATCGGTGAGGTCAATACAGTATTTGAGCTTTTTGTGTCTGGCTCATTTCATTCAACATGATGTCTTCACAGTTCAACCATGTTGTCGCTTGTATCAGAACTTCATTCCTTTTTACAGCCGAGTAATGTTCCACTGTATGGATGTACCACATTTCTCCATGTGTCAGTTGTTGGACACTTGTGTTGCTTCCATCTTTTCACGATGGTGAATAATGCCGCTATGAACATCAGTGCGTAAATGTCAAGTCCCTGCTTTCGATTCTTTTGGGTAGATACCTAGAAGTGGGATTGCCAAGTCATGTGGTAATTCTACAGTTAACCCTCTGAGAAACCACCAAACTGTCTTTCACAGTGGCTGCACCATTTTACATTCCCACCAGCAATGAATGAGGGTTCTTATTTCCCTGCATCCTCTCTGACACTTATTTTCTGTTTGTTGTTGATTTTTTTTTAAAGGTAGCCCTTCTGTTGGGTTTGAAATGATATCTCATTGTGGTTTTGATTTGCTCTTCCCTAATAGGTAGTGATGTGGAACATCTTTTCATGTGCTTTCTGACCATTTGTATATCTTTGGAGAAATGTCCATTAAAGTCTTTTGCCCATTGTTTGTATTTTTGTTGTTGTTGTAGGATTTCTTTATATATTCTGTATATCAAAGCCTTAGCATATATGTGGTTTCCAAATATTTTCTCCTGTTCTGTAGGTTGTCTCTTTACTTTCATAATAAAGTCTTTTGATTCAGAAAAGTGTTTAATTTTGATGAAGTTCCCATTTATCTGTTTTTTCTTCTGTTGCTCATGCTTTTGGTCTAAGGTTTAAGAAATCTCTGCCTAGCTCAAAGTCCTGAAGATGCTTCTATATGTATTCTTCTAGGAGTTTTTTGTTTTGGTTCTTGTATTGGGTCTTTGATCCGTTTTGAGTTAATTTTTGTGTATGGTGTGAGATATCCAGCACCATTTGTTGAAGAGACTGTTCTTTCACAATTGAGTGGTCTTTGCCCCCTTTTCAGAAACCAATTGGCCATCGATGTGAGGGTTTATTTCTGAATTCTCAGTTCAACTCCACTGGTCTATGAGTTTGTCCTTGTGCTAGTACCATGCTGTTTTCATCACTGTAGGTTTGTAATAAGTTTTAAAATAGGGACATATGAGTGTCAGAAGGACATCATTTACAGAGATGCCAATACAGGTGTTAGGGTCACCAGCTAAAGCACACAGGCTCTGATGGAAAGACATTTTACTCACATAAAGAACAGATGGAGCAAGGTCAACTCCACCAATGGGCACTGGCTCCCCATAGCCAGAGGGTCACGTTCCATGGCCCAGGCAGGGAGCTGGTCCTGTGCACAGCAGCCCTCCGCGTGTTTGTCCGCTGTAGTGGAGGAGCCGGGCCCCCTCCCTGACACTGACAGATAAACCACCAGGTTGTGAGCAGGATGTCATCAGACATGCCCACCAGAATGAGACGGTCCCAGTGAGTATTGGCACATGCTCATTACAATAGGGAAAGGACTGTACCAGTAGACCCCTTATCTAGTCGGGGATTTTCTTTTATCCCACTGAGCTGCCACACCTAGTCCTGAGCACAGGATGTATTTGTGGGTCCCAGGGAAACATACCAGGCTGCCCTAGATCTGCCCCTACCACAGTGAGCTTTAGCTCTTTGAGACCCCTTACCCTTCCATATAAATGTGATGATTGGCCTTTCCATTTCTGCAAAGTAGGTTCCTGTAAATATGATTCTATTGCAGTCAATCTGTAAATAGCTTTGGGTAAAATTGACATCTTAACAATATTTAGTCTTCCAATCCATGAACACAGAACATTCTTGCATTTAATCAGGTCTTCCTGGATTTCTATTAGCATGTTTTGTCGTTTTCTGCATATAAGACCTTTACATCCTTGGTTAAATTTATTCCTAGATAATTGATTCTTTGAGTTGCTATTGTATATGGAATGTTTTTTCTTGATTTCCTCTTCAGCTTGTTCATTGCTAGTGTTTAGAAACACTACTGATTTTTGCATGTTGATCTTGTACCATGCCACTTTACTGAATTTATTAGCTTTATAGTGGATTTTTCAGGATTTTCTGTATATAGGATCTTGTCATCTGCAAACAGGGAATGTTTTACTCCTTCCTTTCCAGTTTGGATGACATACATTTATTTTATTTATTTATTTTCTTGCCTAACATCTCTAGCTAGAACTTTTGGCGTGGCATTGAATAACAGTGATGGCAGTGAGCATCCTTATCTTCTTCCTCATCTTAAAGGGCAGGTTTCAGTTTTTCACCATTGAGTTTGATGTCAGCTGTGAGTTTTTCATATACACCCTTTATCACGTTGAGTAAGTTTCCTTCTATTCCTAGTTTTCTGCGAGTGTTTATCAAGAAGAGCGTTGGATTTTGTCAAATGCCTTTTCTGGGTCAACTGAAATGATCAGGTGTGTTTTCCCCTTCATTCTATTAATGCAGTGTATTATGTTAATTGATCTTATGATGACCCACCCTTGCATACCTGGGATACATCCCACTTGATCGTGGTGTACAATTCTTCTAACAGGCTTTTGGATTCAGTGTTTTGTTGAAGGTTTTTCATCTTTATTCATAAAAGATATTGGTCTCTAATTTTTTCCCTAATATCTTTATCTGGCTTTGGTATTAGGGTGATACTGGCCTCAGAGAATGGGTTACAGCATGTTACCTTTTCTTCCATTTTTTTGGAAGAGTTTGGGCAGGACTGGTAATTCTTCTTGGAATGTTTGATAATACAGTGAAGCCATCTCATCCTGGGCTTTTCTTTGTTGGAAGGTATTTGATTATTGTTTCAAGCTCTTTACTTGTTATTGGCCTGTTAAGATCTTTATTTCTTCTTGTCAGTATAGGTAATTTGCATGTTTCTAGGAATTTGCCCATTTCATCTAGGTTATGTAATTTGTTGGCATATATTAGTATCTTCTTGTAGTCCTTTTTATTTCTATGGGGTTAGTGGTAATGCATCCCTTTTACTTCTGATTATAGTTATTGTATCCTCTCTTTATTCCTTTGTCAGTCTAGCTAGTTTTGTCATTTTATTGTTCTTTTCAAAGAAACAACTTTGGTTTCTTTGATTTTATATATAGATATATTTATATTTTTATATATATATTTATATATATTATTCTCTATTTCATTTATTTCCATTCTAATCTTTGTTATTTCTGCCCTGCTCACTTTGGGTTTAGTTTACTCTTCTTTTTCTAAATTCTATAGTTAAAAGGTTAGGTGTCTGATTCAATAGCTTTTTTATTTTTTAATGTAAGCATTTAGAGCTATGAATTTCCTTCTTAGTGCTGCTTTTTCTGCTTGCCATAAGTTTTGATATGTTGTGTTCATTTTTATTTGCCTCAAGACATTTCCTATTTCCCTTGTGATTTATTTTTGACCCATTGGTTGTTGAAGAGTATGTTGTTTAATTCCACATATATGTGAATTTTCCAGTTCTCCCTTTGTTATTGATTTCTAGCTTCCTTCCATTGTGGTCAGAGAAGATACTCTGTGATTTCAATATTTTTTAACTTATCGAGACTTTCTTTTTGTTGTTCTAACGTAAGGGCTGTATTAAACAGCCAAAGGGGTGCTGATGCAAAATACCAGAAATCTGTTGGCTCTTATAAAGGGTATTTATTTGGAGTAGAAGCTTATAGTTACCAGACTATAAAGCATAAGTTTCTTCCCTCACCAAAGTCCATTGCTACGTGTTGGAGCAAGATGGCTGCCGACGTCTGTCAGAGTTCAGGCTTCCTGAGTTCCTCTCTTCCCGGGGCTCATTTCTCTGTGGGCTCAGCTCCTCTGTTTTCTCCACAAGGTCAGCTATAGACTATGAGGCTCTCTAGGCTTTGCCTCTCTTCACAAGGCCAGCTGTAGACTATCAGGTGAATGGCTCTCTCTCTCTCCCTGGGGCTTCTGCTATGTCTAAGAGCCATCTCTATTCCTCTGTGTTCTTCTCCTGTGTGTTCACTTCCCGAGCTCCAGTTCAAAAACTCAGCATCAGAACTCCAACTCTGTCCTTTGCCATGTCTTTTATCTGTGACTCCCCACCCACAAAGGGGAGTGGGGACTCAACACCCTACTGACGTGGCCCAATCAAAGCCCTAATCATAATTTAATCATGCCTAGAGGAATAGACCAGTTTACAAACATAATCCAATATCTATTTTTGGAATTCATAAATAATGCCAAACTGCTACAAAGTCTATCCTGGAGAATGATCTAGGTGCACTGGAAAAGAATGTGTATTCTGCTGCTGTTGGGTGAATTGTTCCTTATATGTATGTTAGGTCTAGGTGGTTTGTAGTATAATTCCAGTCTTCTATTTCCTTATCGATCCTCTGTCTAAATGTTCAGTCCATTATTGAAAGTTGCATATTGAAGTCTTCCATTAATGTAGAACTGTCTATTTTTCCCTTCAAGTCTGTAAATATTTGCTTCATCTATATTGGGGCTCTGCCTTTAGGTCCATGTATATTTAAAATTGTTATGTCTTCTTGTTGAATTGACATCTTTATAAGTATATAGTCATCTTCTTTGTTCCTCATAACAGCTTTTGAGTTGAAGCCTGTTTTGTCTGATGTTAATATAGCTAACCCAGCTCTCTTTGGTACTATTTGCATGATATAGTTTTTCCATCCTTTCACTTTCAACCTACTTATGTCTTTGAAGTTGAGGTGAGTCTCTTGTATATGGCATATAGTTTTGTAATCCATTCTGCCAGTCTCTGCGATTTGACTGGAGAATTTAATCCATTTATATTTAAAGTAACTACTGATAATATAGGACTTTTTTCTGCCATTTTACTCTTTAGTCTTTGTAAGTCTTATACCCTTTGTCCCTCAATTCTTCTGTTAATGACTACATACATATTTATTTGTTTTTTTGTACTATATCATTTTGAGTCCCTTTTCATTTCTTTCTGGATATATTTTTCATATATTTTCTTTGTGGTTACCATGGGGCTAAATTTATAACAATCACACTTGATTTGATGCCAACTTAACATCAATAGTATATATATACAATGTTCCTGTACCTTTATCCCCCCCCACCTTTTTGTTGTATTTGTTATGAGTTATATTTTTATATATTGTACATCTAAAGCCATAGATTCATCATTACTTTTTTATGCATTTGCTTTTTGGAACCTGTAAGAAGTAAAAAGTAAAAAGTGGTGTTATATAGCAAAAAGTACAATACAATAGTGCTGGCATTTTTAATTGTTCATATGTTTACCTTTATTGGAGGTCTTTATTTCTTTATGCTGCTTCATACCACTCTCTGGTGTCCTTTCATTTCATTTCAATCTGAAGAACTCCCTTTAGGAGTTGCTTTTAGGATAGGTCTCTTCATAACAAACTCCCTTAGCATTGGTTTAGCTGAAAATGTCTTAATCTCTACCTCATTTTAGAAATCTGCTCTCACCAGATACAAAATTCTTGGTTGACAGTTGTGTTCTTTCAGCAATTTAAATATTTTATCTCACTACCTTCCTGCCTGCATGGTTTCTGATGAGAAATAGGCGCTTAATCTTATTGACACTCCCTTGCATATATCACATTGCTATGCTCTTGCAGCTTTCAAAACACTCTCCTTGTCCTTACTATTGGACAGTTTGATTACTTCTTTTTGAGTTTATCCTGTTTGCATTTCATTTGGCTTCTTGAATATCCATATTCATGTCTTTTATTAAATCTGGGAAGTTTTATGTGGTTATTTCTTTGGATATTCCTTCTTCTCCTTTCTCTCTTTCTTTCTGGGACCCCCATAATGCATATATTGGTATGTTTGATTGTGTCCCACAGTTCTCTTAGTCTCTGTTTGCTTCTTTAAATTCTTATTTCTGATTGTTCCTCAACCCAAATCATTTCAATTGTCTTGTCTTTAGGTTCACTGATTCTTTCTTCTGCCAGTTCTAATCTGCTGTTGAAACTCTCTAGGAAATTTTTCATTTCAATTGTTGTGTTCAACTCCAGTATTTCTGTTTGGTTCCTTTTAAAAAATTTTTGTCTCTGTATTAAGATTCTCATATTCATTCATTGTTTTCCTGAATGCTTTAGTTCATTCTCTGTGTTTTCCTTTAATCTCCTTGAGAATCATTTTTAAAAAGTCTTTATCCAGTATGTCCGAAGTCTGGTCTTCTTCACTGATGGTTTCTGGATTTTCATCTTATTCCTTTGAATGAGCCACCATTTCCTGTTTCTTTGGCTTGCAATCTTTTGTTGCATGCTATACATTCGTACACACACACATACACACACACACACACGCATATATATTTTATTTTTATTTTTTAAGGAGGTACCAGGGTTTGAACCCAGGACCTTGTACATGGGAAGCAGGTGCTCAACCACTTGAGCCACATCCACTCCCCTACATTTTAATATCTTAAACTGTTAACTCTGGGATTTAGAGTCTGAGCTGTCCAGCTAATGATATGACATATTCTTGAGTGTTAGGAGTTAACAAAAACAAAGAAATGCAAAAGACCCCTTTCAATGTCTTTGCAAATTTGTACTGTGTTGGCTTGCCCTCTTCAGAGTTTAGCCCTCCTATCAAGAGGATCAGTGTGAGGTGAGTGTGAAGTTCAGGGTCCTTTCTGTTTTTTATGAGCATGCATCTTGTCCTGGGCTAGGAATTCCCCTCTTTACAGGAATTCCCCCTCTACTTCCTATGAAATAGACTTTCTCCTGCTCCTGGTGCTCTATTGTATGACTTAAAGCAGGTAATCCTTTGCCCCAGTCCACTTTGATTTAATTGTTTCTTGCACTGCTTTAGCTGTCCACAAGCTGCTTCTCTCTCCAGGACAAGTTCTGGAAGGGGGAGCCCTAGAGGAGTTTCCTGGTTCAGTCTTTCAGGCTGCCACCTGATAGATTGGCACCAAAATACAGGAACCTCAGTGTGTGCATAGGGTTTACTCAGAACAGGGCCAGGGATCCACAGTGGGAGACAGACTGGCTCCATACCATACCGGGGAGGAGGTAGGGGAGGAGCCAGTAAGTGTGCCAGGAGCTTCTCCTGCTGTTTTCAAAGCTGCGTTTTCTTGAGTTGGCACTTGCCCAGTTACTGCAATCTTTTAAACGCTTTCTAGGAATTTGAAGAAGATGGCTCTGCCAGTTTTTGCTAGCTGTTCAAAGATTCTGTGGGGGAATGGCACCATAGAGCATCTTATGCTGCCATCTTGGCCGACCAGACCACTATTGCCTCTTTTTTATCATTCAAAGATAAAGAATCTTCTCATTAAGTCCTCCAACAGTACCATGGTGTTCAAGCAGTAATATCCCAGAAAAGTCATCTGGGGAGGTGCTCTGTGATTAAATAGGTTTGGGGCATAGCATCTCTCTCTCAGCCTTATGAGGCACGTTTTAGGGCCAGTTGTTTTCCATACTTAGTCTAGCACAAGAGGTCTCAGAATGTAAATGGGAAAAAAATTGTATTTCTTTTCCAAGTGAAATTTAGCATTTCTTCCAATTTATGAATGCAGATGACAAACCACAATAGAATTAGCTATCCCCGTGACTTTGTCACCAGTAGGAATCACAGATATTTTCATACTCGTTGCTTGTTTCTCAAATCATCACTAGTTTGAAATTATCATAGTTTTAGACATGCCACTAGATTTTATTATTTAATGCATTAATAAAGATGCACATTTATTATAACACTGTTTTTAATATTTTGATAACTATACTTAAGTATAATTGGTTTCCCTTATACTCCTCTGTGCTTTATTTTGTGCATTTGAAAGCACCATTGTGAAGAGGGGTCCACAGCATTCCATAGGATGCCAGAAGTGTTCCTGGGTTACGCGAAAGCGCTTTGGAGAGCTGCTCTTGGACAACCTGAAGATGGGAGATGCAGTGGGAGGGCCTTGCCCTCACTCTCCTGCTAGAGCAGACCTTTCCCCTGGTGCCAGAGCCCCTGCTGGGTCCAGGCAGCTCTGTGCTGCCTCACTGAGCTCTGCTTCTCTGGGCACCTTGAGAAATGAAAACCAGTGCCCCTGACTCACAGCGAAGACATTTAAGCCAGGGAAACGCGATTTATTACCAGCATGCTTTTGGTTTCAGGCATTGCCTTGAAAAGGTCAGCTTATGTGAATATTTAGAAAAAGCAGGATTGTAAAATAAGAAGCACCTGGTATGTTGGTTTTTTCCTTTGAAGAAGAAAATTCAGGCTCATTGGTAACTTAAAATTGGCAAACTCCAGGACTTTTTACTTAAAGTGCACTTACTCTTTAACAAGGAAGTTGTTTTGGAACTGCATCTGAGAAGTTTTATGTTACTGTGATTCTACAATATTTGAAGCCAAGAGAGTGAGCCCAATATATGAGACAGGAGGGCCCCTCCCTGTCTAATGCCCATAAAGACTGGCCAATTAGGAGCACATAACTCCTTTGAAGAGCCCTTTCAGTGCCCATTTTGCATGTGTTTTGGCTGATGGTTACTGCTTTCATTAGGGGCTTTTAAAAACCTTGAGTCATCTTTTGAAATACAAATCTGATGGAGTCTCAGTTCCCCCTTTAGAACCCTCCACTGGCTTCCCCTAGAGAGAGGAGAAGACCCAAATTCTTACCCTCACCCAGGCCCTTCCTGCTGAGCCCATAGGCTTTCTTACTAGCCTCCCCCCAGCCTCTCCCTCCTTCCCAGCCACTCTCTGCCTCTCCCTCCTCCATCTGCCTCTCCCTCTTCTCTCTGCCTCTCCCTCCTCCATCTGCATCTCCCTCTTCCATCTGCCTCACCCTCCTCTCCCAGCCTCTCCGTCCTGTCCCAGCCTCTCTCTGCCTCTTCTCTCTGCCTCTTCCTCCTCTCCCAGCCTCTCTCTGCCTCTCCCTCCTCCATCTGCCTCTTCCTCCTCTCCCAGCCTCACCCTCCTCTCCCTCCTCTCCCAGCCTCTCTCTGCCTCCCCCTCCTCCATCTGCCTCTCCCTCCTCTCTCTGCCTCCCCCTCCTCTCTCTGTCTCCCCCTCCTCTCTCTGCCTCCCCCTCCTCTCTCTGCCTCTTCCTCCCCTCTTTGCCTCTCCCTCCTCTCTCTGCCTCTCCTTCTTCCATCTGCCTCTTCCTCCTCTTTCTGCCTTTCCCAGCCTCTCTCTGCTTCTCCTTCCTCTCTCTGCTGCTCCCTCCTCTCTGCCTCTCCTTCCTCCATCTGCCTCTTCCTCCTCTTTCTGCCTCTCCGAGCCTCTCCCTCTCTCCTCTTTCCTCTCCTATCCATTCATATTGTCCTGGAGGCTTACTGGATTATGTTGTAGAATGAGTTTGGTAAAACAGTAAACTAGTATGCTTATTTCATATGTTGTTTTAGAAAGAACTTTATTTTAATGCTAGTAAGATGGGTTTTATTTAAATCCCTATGCAGACTCCATTGAAATTTGTTGATAAAATGGATAGCCTTGAACCAACCCAAGTGTCCATCACCCGATGAATAGATAAACAAGATGTTGTACATACATACGATGGAATACTATCCAGCTGTAAGAAGAAATGAAGTCAGGATGCATGTGACGACATGGATGAACTTTGAGGACATTATGTTGAGTGAAATAAGCCAGATACAAAAGGACAAATACTATATGGTCTCACTAATACGAACTAAATACGACGAGTAAACTCATGGAGTTAAACTCTGGAATATAGGTTACTAGGAGATAGAGAAGGGAGAGCTGATGCTCAACATATGTAGAATTTTTAATAAGGTTGATTGTAAAGGCCTGGACATGGATAGAGGTGACAATAACCCATTATAGTGAGTATAACTAACACAGCTGACTTATAAATGTGATTGTACTGAAAGGGGTAGTCTAGGGATGTAAATGTCGATTGAAAGAAAACTAGAGAATAATCTGGGCACTGAATGACGTAGTGAACTTGGTGGCGGATGAGCATTTTTAGTGGTACAAATACAAGAATGTTCTTCTCTGAACATCAATCACCATTGCAAGATTTTAAGAATATGGTGATACTTGGGAAAAATACAACGAATGCAACTTATGGGCTATAGTTAGCAGTAATACTGTAGTATTTTTGCTTCAGTGGCAAAGAAAGTACTCTATGAATGTTAAGAGCCAACAGTAGGGGGGTAACGAGGGGTACTCCTTTTGGAGTAATGAAGACAGTCTAAAATTGGCCAAGGTGGTGACAGCACAACACTGTGATGAAACTGAGAGCCTCTGGGTGTACGCTTTGGATGGATTGCACAAGGCGTGGACTGTAAAGCACGGTGAACCCCATGGTGGATGATGGACTGTGGTCAACAGTACAAATATGAGAACATTCTCTCATGAACTACAGCAAATATACAAATACATGGCATTAACAGTAGAGTGGTTTATGGGAAAACTACACTTAGTGTAAGTTACGGACTATGGTTAGGAGTATATTTGGATGTTCTTTCTTCATTTGTAATAAATGTTCCATAACAATGCAAGGTGTTGATGGCGGGGTGATGTATGGGAATTCTGTATGTTACGCATGATTGTTTCGTAAACTCACCACTTCCCTAATTTAAAAAAAAGTTTAAAAAATGTATAGCCTTGATGTTTTGTATATAACCTTAGTATAAATTCTCCACAAAATCCTAGTTGTTGTTTTTTTTTTTTTTTAAGATTGTAGATTATACATTTTAAAACTGTGATTTATTCAGCTTTTTCTGTTTCCTTTTAGAATCATACCAGAAAACTGAAAAATGATGTAGGCATTTTCATTTGCACAATCTCTCGTTCTTCTCGGGATGAATGCTTCCTCTGTGATTTTTGCTAGGCCTCTATTCTTGCGTTTTTCATCTTGCTCCTTGCCCCGGTCTCCTCCACGGTGAATATGTTCCTTTTTATTTTGTTCCATGCAACAAATGCTTGCTGGTGCCTGCTGCCCACCAGGCACCGTGCCAGGTGCCGTGGTACCACGTGGACTGAAGCATCCACGCCCCAAATCCGTCCGGCCTGGCCCTTGAAGAGGGCAGAGGACTGTGTACTGAGTTTGACAACTTGCAGAGACATGAGGGCTGCCAATCTGGAGACAGACTTCCTGGCGAATCAAATCAGCCCGTCCTCTGAGGCCTCCCGGTGTACCCTCTTCCTGGACTGGCTCTGTGTTATAGAGTTGCTTTCTGTCGTCTGTCATGTAGTCAGAAATAAAGTTGGGGTTCAACCATAAAATTGGACCACTTATATATAGTCTGGCCTTTTTACGGTCAGTTTATAAAGCTCGGTGAAAAGGTTAACTGAAGAGATACTTTACAAATGCAATGTACTATAAATTCCAAGTTTCATTTCAGGTCCCAAGTGATGTTTTTTTTACTTTAACCTGTTTTAAATTAAAATTGTAGCTTTGCCTGGTTGTTGGTCAGTTTGTCATTTACTCTCAGTATCATCATCATTGATTTATGTCTGTTCTCAGTGCAGGCCTTTGTTAAAAACGAATCAATAAAGGGAAATGCAGTTAATGTAAGATGGTTTTTCTTCCGACTCTTGATCACCTTTCTGCTTAAGAACCTCCTCCGAGGGTGGGCAGGCTTGCATTTGGGTGGTGACAGGAAGGGCAGTGGAGGCAGGGTCTGCTGGTTTCCTCAATCCTGCCGTGCCGTGGAGAGCTCGTGTGCTCATCAGCTACCACGCGGTTTTCATGGGATCCCTGGGCACCCAGGAGCCAGCCTTTCCGCAGATGGCGAGGCCACCGGGTCCCAGACCCTCGGGCTGCGGGGCAGGGTCAGCGTCCGCCTCGCCACCTCTGCAGAGCCCCAGTGCCTGCCCCACGCCAAGGGCTCCTTGGGCAGTGCCAGGGCCGCGGGCAGCAGCCTCGGGAGCTGCAGGTCGAAGGGCTCGTGCTGGAATCCCGGGAGCAGGGACTTGGCCTCGGGAACGTTCCTTCTCTTTGCCATGGATTTTAACAAAACTTCCAAGGACTAAATGTGAAACTCTCTAGTAACGGCACGTGAGGTGTACGTCTAGCACCCACGAGCAAGGAGCCGGAAACATTCGCCGGCGCCAGCGCCGCAGGTTTCTGGCTATTTGTGCTCGGGTGTAAATGCTCTCGGTGCATTTTCTGTTCCTGCCACATTTCACGCTTCAGCCAGAACGCGCCTTTGTTGCTAGTTGGGGAGGAGAATGCCGACGCCTTGAGCTGACAGGGCCTGGCTGAGGCAGCCGCTGGGCAGAGGGAAGGAGGCAGGGGCACCCGGGCTCAACCCCAAAGCAGCAGCCCCCGGGCAGCGGGCACTGGGCCTTGGCCACCGCGTCCCCAGCGTCAGGACAGTGCGGCCAGCCCCGGCGTGTCCCGGGGCCATTCCCCGGGCGTGTCCCGAGGCCCTCCTGCGTGCCCAGGCTGTGCCCTCCTGATCCAGGAGCTGGTGCTGGAGGGGCTGCCGACGAGGAAGGCCACATAGGCCGAGGCCCTCCCTCGTGCAGCCACAGTGACCTGTGGAGGCCAATGGCTGACCCCGGGCTGAACGCACACGGCCCCCGAGCAGGGCCTGGGCAGGTCTCGGTGGGCAGGAGTGGCCGAGGAAATAGTTTTCCAGTGGAAAGCGGTGATGTTGAACCATGGGGACCTGGAGGCTTTGGCCAGGGGGATTCGTTCTCTCCTCAGTCCACCCCTTCCCTGCCCCATCCTCCCCTGCCATCTGTTGCTTTAGGGGTTTGAGTGTGGTCTGTGGTCCTACTCTCCCCAGGACCCCCGCTGTGTGCTCGAGACTTTTTTGGACCCGTGGGGTCCCCCAGGCATTCCTTGTGGTGGAGATGGCGCTGGAATCCCCTGTTCTTCCATTAGGGCTGCCATGAGGATTGGGACCGTGTCCAGGATGGCTAAAGAGGCCTTCTTAGGCACTGAAGCACCACAAGCGAGGTCTGATGGACGGCCCCCTCGTTGCCTAGGCTGGGAATCAAAGACAAGTCAAGGATTTCTGCTTCTGGGAAGGGGAGTGAGGGTCTGCGCCCTAAGAACACCCGGGGGCCGATGCAGGCTCGCACACAGCCCTGCCCTGGCGAGAGCCCCCTCGAGCTGCTCACTCGTGAACCGCGCCGCACGCGTGTTTGCTCAGCCAGCCGCGTGTTCCCCGGCTTCGCGAATCCGTTTGCCTGCTTTCTGGTGGGCGTTCGTGCTCTGCCCTAAAGCAGGGGCTGGCAAAGCCCTTTTCTCTCGAGGCCCAGGCAGCAAATAGTTCAGCTTCAAGGGCCGTGCCGGCTCTGTCACAGCTACTCCACCTGCTGCTGGGGCACGAAGGCAGCAGATGCTGCGTAAACAGATGGGGGCGGCCGTGATCCAAAATAACTTCAGCAGCGGGCATTGGGCTGGATTTGGCCCTCGCTTGGGCGCTGACCCCTGGACTAGAGACACGGGGGACAGTGAAGAAGGTTGAAATTAATTCTGAACTCTGGCGCTTGAAGGAAAGTTGCATTCACGTAGCTTTGATCTGTTCTCAGAGCCAAGGGAGGCTGCCCTGGAGAGGTGATGTTTGAGTTGAGGCTGGAATCAGAGTTAACTAGGTGAAGAGAGGAGGCAGCGTGGGAAAAGGCCCTATGGCAGGAGTAGGGAACATTCCGGCAACTGAAAGGCAGCCAGTGTGGGTGACCTGGAGAAAAGGACGGGGAAAGCGTGTGAGAGGAGGCAGGAGGTGGAAGTGGGACCCGTCCACGTGAGGCCTTGGGGCCGTGCTTCTCCAGTCTTCGTCCTGAGTCTAACGCACAGGGCTTAAAGCTGGGGAGAGGCAGGACCAGATTTGCATTTTGAAAAGTCTCTGGCTGCCACATGAGAACAGATTGGGGAAGACCCGATTGGGCAAGAGAAGATCCAGGGGGACTATTGCAAGAGGGGAAGGTGACAGCGGAGGTGCAGAGGAGTAGATGCAGATGAGAGACTTCAGGGGTGGTGGTGCTGGGTTGGGTGTGGAGGGAAAGAGCCTGCCAAGCTGACTCCTGCTGTCGAGTGTGTATAATTAGATAGTTAGTGGCACCGTCTACTGAGACAACCCTGGGCTAGGTCATGCTTCTTTGTTTAGTTTTGTTTGGGTCAGGGGCAGGGCGTGATGGGTTTGAATTGCCTTTGAAACATCAAATTAGAGGTGTCAGCTAAGCAGGTGAGATGTACAGATCTGGAGCTGGGAGGAAAGGCAGGGGCTGGAAATAACACGGATGGAGAATCGTCAGCATACGGAGGGTAACTGGAGCCTTGAGTGTGGATCAGATCAGCTAGGAGAAGCAACCAGTGCAAAGAATGGAGGGCCTGGGTAAAAATCCTAAGGAGCTCTGATGTTTTAATAGGGAGAGGAGGAGGATCCTGCAGAATTGGTGAGAAAGGATAGCCAGAGACGTAGGAATAAAAATAGGAGATGGTTGTGCCATGGACTCTAGGAAGAGAGAGTTCAAGCAAGGCTGGCATTCAGCCTGTACCCACAGGTACACGGGGGCTGGCCATCAATACCCAGTCACCGTCTGACTGGTCAGTGCGTCCGCGGTGGTTGGTTGTGCCCGAGCCATGCCAGTTGTTAAATGTCTGGATTGTCAACCCTGGTTTCAAGGAATGGAACCATTCCTGAGAGCAGACAAGATGAAGGCTGGAAACTATCCATTGATTTAGCAACGCAATCATCGATGACCTTAGCAAAGGACCTTCAGATGGAGCGGTAGGCAGAGGCGTGAATGGGCGGTGAAGCAGACGGCAGCCAGGCACTGTGGTGCAAAAGAGAGTGGTAGCGGCTGTGGCTCAGTTGGTTGGGCTCCCGTTTACCATGTGGGAGGGCCCGGGTTCGATTCCCGGGGCCCCCTGGTGAAGGCAAGCTGGCCCCCACAGCATGGTGAAGCCAATGCAGCAAGATGACTCAACAAAGGGAGACAAACAGACACAGAAAAACGTAAAAAAAAAAAAAAAAAGCAAATGGACACAGCAAGCACAAGCAGCAAGCGGGGGGCGGGGGATAAATAAATAAATAAATAAAAATCTTTTTTAAAACAAGAGAGAGAGCCGTAGGATAGGCAGAGGGGGAGGTGAAAGGGGACATGGGGTTGAGGAAATTATTCTTTAAGAGGCTGAAATGTTGAGAGATGCTCATTTTATTCCGTGTATGTTCATTTGTTTAACCTACTCTTTCTGTAGTTCATTCGTTATTTATTTGTTTGATCCAACATGCCTCATCTCAATCTTGAGTGGGATACTTACTATGCGCTAAATTCATTTTTTCATTTCATTATTTCCTTTCTCAGTAAGCACTGATTGAGCACTTAGTGTTTGCCAAGCATCGTACCAGATCTCAGAGATATAGAAATAAATAAGTTAAAGCCTCTGTTTTAAAGTGCGATGGTTTTCACCCAGGGATGATCATGTCCCCTCCTCACCCCCAGGGGACGTTTGTTGATGTCTAGAGACATTTTTTTTTAGGCAATACCAGGGATTGAACTGAGCTACATCTGCTCCCGAGACATTTTTGGTTGTCAGAACTTGGGGGAAGGGGTGCTGCAGGCATCTACTCTTAGAGACCAGGCTGCTGCTTAACAACCAGCAATGCCAGTACACTCCCCACAACGAAGACTTATGTGGTCCAAAATGTCAACAGGGCTGAGGCTGAGGGACCTTGGCCTAGTGCATGCACAGTCCAGGTGAAAAAGGTCCTGATAAATGTACACCAACAGTCACTCCAGGGGCTCAGAGGACGCACGGTGGAGCTGGCCATGGCCCAGCAGAAGAGGAAGGAAAGACACGACAGACGAGGCGACTGCGGCGGTTTGGAGCTGTCTGTACCCCAGAAAAACATGTTCCTATGTGCGTGTCAAGCCATCTAAGCAGGACTTTCGGTCGAGGCTGCTTCGGTTCGGTGTGGCCCAGGATGGTTCTTAGCCCCATCACAGGAGTCCCTTATAAGCAGAATGAAATTCAGACACAGAGAGAGCCACAGACCCAGCTGCCTGAAGCTGAACATCAGTGGAATCTGGAAGAGGAGGGAGAGGCCAGGAGACGTGGCAAGCCAGGGACCAAGGGCTATCAGCATCCAGCCCCAGGACGCCACGGTCTTTGGGGAGAGAAGCATCACCTTAATGATGCCTTGGTTTGGACTTTTTCTTAACCGCAACACTATGAGTGACCGGGAAGTGGATGTGGCTCAAGCGACTGGGCTCTGCCCACCATATGAGAGGTCCTGGGTTTGTTTCCTGGGGCCTCCTGGTGAAAGTGTGCTGGCCCACGTGGTGTGCTGGCCCACGCGGTGTGCTGGCCCACGCGGAGAGCTGATGCAACAAAAAGAGACAAAGAGGAGGGACAACCAGAGACACAACAAACGAGGGAGCTGAGGTGGCTCAAGCGATTGAGTGCCTCTCTCCCACATCGGAGGTCCCAGGGTTGGTTCCCGGTGCCTCCTAAAGAGAAGATGAGAAGACAAGCAGACACAGAGAGCAAGACAGCGAGTGCAAAAACAACAAGAGGGGGGATAAATAAAAAATAAATCCAAAAAAAAAAAACTATGAATAAATTCCCATTGTTTTACCTGACCAATGTCATGGCATTTGCTTGAGCAGCCCAAGAAACGAAACCAGCGACAGACATGGAAAGACACGGAGGCCTGAGGGTTCTGTTCTCGTGGAGGAGCCGTGATCAGTAAGGGCGGAAGGCATTAGAGAAGGACAGCGGCACCTGTGCCGGTTCAGTTATTTTGGATTTTGTCATCTCCTTGGCGGGAAGCCACTACAAGATTCCAAAGCAGAGGAAATCAGATTTGTGTCTCTGGAAGACATTCTGGGGGCAGACACTCTCAGACGGTAATCACAACATTTATTGAGCACTTACTATGTGCCAGGCACTTTTCTGAGTACTTTATTGCATTACATCATTTAATCTCACAACAACCTTAGGGGGAAGATACTCTTGTTACCTCTGTTATATGGCAGAAGAGATGGGGGGGGGGGTGACTTAGCTCGCCCAATGTCACGTGACTAATAAACTGCCGAGCCGGGGCTTGACGTCAGGGCTGAGCTCCTACCCCAGCGTGAGATAACCTGTGCTTCTTTCTGTCTGTCCCTCTGGGTCTGGGTCTGGGTCTGGTCTCTGCAACCGGTTTTGAGCATCCGTGGGGTCTCACTTCAGAATTCACACGCCCCAGCTCTTCCTGCACCTGCTCCAAAATCCTTCGCAGCCACTCTTGAGGCGTGTGGCCTTGAAGTAGCCAGTTCAGTCCTTCCTGATCAGGAATTGTCGCGTAGCTGTTTAATGTTCTAGGCACTCTGTGGGTGAGATGCCCCATCCTAAGAGAAACACGTGAGGGAAGTGTGCTTACGGGAAATCAGATTCACTGTTTGCTGCCCGAGACCTGTGGTTGGGGCCCCGGGGGCCCCTCTGTCCTCCCCATAAAGACACCCCACTCTCTACCAAACGCACTCCTTCTCGTTTACCTTCGTTGCGGGGAGAAGAGGTGGACTCGCATGACTAATAAAACTTAGCTGTCCCAGGGCCCAAAGCTTCGTCCTTAGAGCGTGCAGCTCCTGCTTTCCACGGTTTTAATAACAGAGCCTCTGCCCCACGGGCACGCCCAGGCCCCGCGTGGAGGAGCCGAGGCTCTTGGTGGAAGGGCTGCCCGGGGAGGCCGGGGTGACGGACAGAGGGACGGGGAGGATGACACCCCCGCCCGCGAATTTGAGCAGCATGCCAGCCTGTTGGAAAGAAGAGGGGAGACGTGTTTCCATGTTTATATAGGCTTTTAAAGAAACGTTTCTCAGTATTTTTAAAGCCGTGGCAGGTTTCTGGCAGGGCGTAGGAAATGCTGACCTGGTGAGTGGTCTGCCGGAGGGCCCAGTGAGGAGAAGGCAGGCGCTGTGGCCCAGCCGATGGCACCCTGAAACGTGGTTTATCTCCTGTGATTTCCCAACCCCGAGCCGGAATTGTGCCCAGCTGTCAGCTGGAGAGCCGGCGAGGCCGCTGCCACGTGGGGAGTGGGTGAGAGAAACCGAGGTCGGATTTCGGGGCATTCTCCCTTTCCTTCTTCCACAGTGATTCTGTGGTAGGACAGAAATTGCTCTGGGCCTCAGTTTCCCCACCGGCAAATTGAGGGGTTGTTAGACTAAAGATCCTCTAGCTTAGGGTCCCAGCTGGCTTTTTTTTTTTTGATGATTAAATTGGGCACCTGCCAGGAATGCAAAGAACTTATTTTATACCCAAATATCAGGAAAGTCCCCCGCTTTCCCAAAGAAAAGGTCTCCAATTTTTTTTTTTTAATTTCAAAACTGAATATCAGAATTTGAGGAAATACAAACAAAACCAAAAAAATCGAACTAATGACTTCAGTTACACATATTTAAAATAATGCAAGATGTAAAATGTTCACTTCACAAGCTTGCCTTTTCCGCATGCATTTCATGAGTCATTATTCAAACTGGTCAGGTGTGCCTCAGTCGGATAATTTTTCATCGGCAGTGCTGCTGTTTTTAGTCCTCTGGCGGTTTTCCGGAGCTCATGAGCCTCACTTCCAGCCAGGTTTTTGAGCAATGGCTCTTTTTGAATCCATGGATTAGGCCTTCACTGAAAATGTTATCCCAAGCCACAAGTCCTCGTGCCTCAAACATGAGAGTAGGGTTTTGTTTGTTTTGGGTTTTTTTGTCATTTTCCTTTAGGTGAATATTCACAACCTTCTGCCACAGCTAACCATTTGTTGGGCTGCTTTTTAAATTGACCTTTTGAGAGTCTTGTTTTACAACGACATCTAAGTTTTAAAGTTATGGCTCCAGAAATAATTACCACATCCTTGTTAATGAAGTGGGAGCGTGTGCTCCCTCTGGTCTTTTCGATTGGTAGAGAATGTAGGAGATATAGAATATACTGAATGCACAGCAACTGACTTTTCTTCTGAGGGCTACATGGCGTGGGGGGAAGGTGGCCATCAACTTGGGTATAGACAATTTTTAAAAAAATTTTATTGAAGTGTGTCATTCATATATGAACATACATAAACAATAAGTGTATAGTGAAAGTTGTGAGAAAATATGAAAGAATATCATCAAAATATTACTACAGTACTAATTGTAGTCCATACCTTACATATGCTATATTTTCCCCCAACCTTCCCTATTTTTTTTTTCTTTATTTACTTTTATCCATTCCCCCCGCCCCCGTTTTTGCTGTTTTTGTGTCCATTCGCTGGGCAATTCTCTGTGTCTGTTTCCTGCCCTCTCTTCTCATCCTTTCCTCCTGTCTTCACCGGGATTCGGTCCTCGGAACCTCTGAGGTGGGAGAGAGGCGTCCTACCGCCTGTGCCACCTTAGTTCCTGGTTTTTTGGCGTGTCTCGTCTTGGCGCTTCCCCATGTCCCTCTCCTGTTACATTATCATCTTGCTGCATGGCTCGGTGGGGCCTGGTGGCACACCCATGCACGGGGCTTGGCGGCCCACATGCTTTCTATATTTTTCTTTTTTTATTTTTACTGGGAGGTCCCGGAGATCGAACCCAGGTCCCTCCGTATGGGTGATGGACACCCAACCATTTGAGCCAGATCCATCCTCCTACTATATCTCCCAAGGTTGACAAAAGACACCCAGGGTTACAGTCTTTTCCCATACAGGATGGTCATATAATAAATCAGGCTTAGTTTATCACCAGCATTCTAAAAACCAGACCTAGGGAGAAAAACTAGGTCTGGGGACACATGCATGGTTTCTAATACAGCGAATGTTTAGCCTACCCTGATTGTCACAAAATCAGGACAGTGAGAATATTTACATCAGACAATTTTTAATGTACCCAATCCTTACTGAAAACCCATCGGCTTACTCTATTGCACATACGAGCATTTCCTTGGGCACCACGGCAGAGGCCGCTGATGGGGCCAGAAGATGTGGACCATGCCGCGTCCCCCGTGACCTCCGGCCGCCACCTTGCCTCACTTTCCAAACACCAGGAACTGGAAGCCTCTTCCGACCCCTTCCCGAGACCTGCCGCTGGGCTTTTGTGTAGTTCAATGAGCATCGAGTCATTTGGAAATATGCACTGTGCTTCTCAAAAGGAAATAGTACTACAGTCAGAAATGATTCTATTTCCAGCACTTTGTCACTATTGCTGCACTATTAATGTCCATTATCACTATATAACCTGAAATGTGCTTAACAATCACAATCGCAAATCAAGGTGCCCGTCCCAGAAAATGTGTATTCTCTCCGTCTCGATCACACTATGTATTGTGCCATTAGGGTTTTAAATTTTTTTCAGATAATTGGAACCTGCTACTTTATACTTTGAAAAGTAATATAGCAGGTGAAGCCCTGAGAGGTTCCGAGCCTATGTTTCCATCAGGGAAATAATGCAATTTCCATGCAAAATGATTATAATATTATTCCGCGATTACTTGGGGGGGTAGTCTGTTTTTGTTAGACCTTTGAAAGTGGCAAATTGAATTCCATCCAAATAATTAGAGGTTATGAGCTTGCAGCAATGTGTTTGCAGCTGGAGGCTCGTCTCCTGAGAGCCCTCCCCAGCACAGAGACCCAAGGCCTTTGCTTACCACTTGGGCAGGCCCGAAGTGCCAGAGTTAGCCCCTGCTTGCCAGCAGCCCTCGGGCGATGACAGATGGAGGGAACATTCCAGCTTTCTTCAGGTGAGACAAGAGACTCGAGGTGTATTCCATCTTGTCTCCAGGAGGTCCCCAAGAGCTTGACCCCAAGCAGACTGTCTTGGCTTCTTCACTTACTTGTCTCACTTCCCCATTCCCCTACCTGTGCTTTCTGGGATCACCTCACAAATAAATAAGCCCTTGTCCATGTTCCAGTTGAGAAGAGAGGCACACCTGGTCTCCTAGCTCTCTGCCTCCCCTTTTCAGGGCACCTGGGGGCCTGTCCCACCTCTGGTCTCTCTGGATGCTTCTTTCTTATAATGTTTTGTGGGGATTTCCTGGCAGCACCCAGAAGTCTCAATGTTTGAAGGCATCATCATTCTGAAAAAATGAAAATTCTGAACTTTTTTTTTTTTTTCTGGTTTGGTTTCTTAATTATTGTTACTCCATTCAAATGGGACAAGATGATTTTATCCAAGCCATGTTTAAAATGCCCATGATCACATCCCCGTTCTGAGAACGTGCCCGCATGCTCTGAGATAGCTAATGTATAATTTTAATAGATTTGTCGGCTGCAGCCCGTCTTCACCTACACAGGCTGCTCGTACACAGGCTGCTTCATTTGCTCCTCCACGTCACTCTTCATACATGGCTGCTGCGTGGCCGACAGGCAGCTGACTACCCCCTTACAGACACACTTGACGCGGTACTTCCACTCGAGGTCTCCTGCTCACTTAGAAGAGAGCAAAACAGCCTGAACAGGCGCTGGCACCGCCAGAAATGCCCACGTGCCCACGAGATCCCAGCAGGGCTGCCAGCGCCCACCCGGTTCCCATCACTTCCTGCCCGTCGGTGGAGAGTGCCTGGCCCACCCTCTGGGCCGGCTGGAAGTATGGGGGAGTTAGTGTCCCCCAAGGACCCCTCAACCAATGCCCGTGGGAAGCGGCGAGTCCCCAGCATCCTCATCCCTTGGGAGAACGTCAGGTGTGTGTGACCTGGCCCCTCCGAGGCACCCCAGCTGCCCACAGCGGTGCCCCCGCCCTCTCCCATGTCCCTCATGGTGCTTCCTTGGATCACCTCCCAAAGAAACCCCTTGCACCCAAGTCATTGTTTCAGGGTCCTCTTTTTTTTGGGGGGGGGGGGCCAAACTGAGATACCTGCCCTGAATGTCTCCACGTCATCCTCTAAGCCCCAGCGTAAGCCCTGCGGCCCGGGAGCCTCCCTCGCCGGCATAGTTGACTGAGCCTGTGCCCCTTGCAGCCTTGTGACATGCTATCTTTATGTATGGGTGTGGGCGTGGGCTGGGCTTGCTGCCCACGACATCCAGCTGACCCCGGCATTGGCCCGAGACCTGATGGTTCTCCCTCCAGGTCCTCAATTTAGCGTGAAGACCAAAAATGGTATGCTGGTGGCGGATGGGGTAGCCGACATCGTCTAGTGCAGAAACCCCTCCTTCCACCAGCGAGCAGCTGGTGGATTATTTGCACCAGTTCCATCCGCTGGGGTAATTTTACGCAAGACGAGTGCATTATGTTCCAAAGGAAAGATGCTCTCTAGATGTGGTAATCTTGGCCGTGCGGGTTTGCAACAGAGAGAACCCCATCAGCTTCTAAATTTTCTCAATGGAGTGAGATGTAATGTGTAATAAAATATAAATAAGCCTCTAAAAAGCATCTCTGTGTTTCTTTTTATCAACCTTTGGATGCGTTAAAGCCACCTACAATTTTACATGATTTTTAGATGATACGGAGTATTTTTATTTGCTACTTCCTTGCTAAATGTTATGAAACTGAAGAGAAAAAAAATACACAGCCCCGTGTATAAAGGAAGAAGCAGATGGCTGAATGTGGCTATGGCGGGGAGCAGGCGGGGCAGGGAAATGCTTCCCTGGGGGTGCCTGGGGGTGGGAGCCATTTGCTTTCTCTGATTTTTAGGTAGGACATTGATATTCCTAAGAGTCTACGGGTTCCTTTGTGATAGTTTTTAAAAATCTTTTAAATGTACATATAAATGACTATGTATTATTTATGGATGTCTTTGGGTTTAGAATCATCAACCTTGAAAACTAATGCACAAGGAATATTTGATTTAATGCCAGCTGCAGAGGAGAGAGCAAGAGAGGGGGACTTCCTGCAGGAAGGAAGACGGGTTGTGGCAAGCTAGCGAACTTCTCACTTAGCTAGTGAGCTAAGGGACTTTCCTGGAGTGTCTTCAGTTACCGTTAAATTGTGGGAAGAGAACTAGGTGAGTTAGGGACCTGAGGTCCTCCCCTCCCGCTGCCCAGCTGCGCTCCGTGGGCTCCGCCCTCCCTCTCGCCTTTGGTTTCCATGTCTGTGTGTGGACATGGGGCCATCCCAGGCTGTGGTTCCGTGGCCTGGCCCCCTCATATTGACTGCCCTGGGCTCGGGCCTGGCTCCTCCTTACAAATGTGCAGTGAGGTTGGCAAATGGTCCTTTTGTTTTTGTTTTTTGTTTTTCAAATGGAGCCTGAAGCCACCGGGAGGTCAGGCACTTGCCTGCACACGTTGGTAGAGATCAGGAAAACAGGATTAGCTTCTAATTCTATTTTCATCTCATAAGGCTGTTTCTACATTGGCCAAGAAAAGCAGAATCCTTACAGAAATTCCTGGTAATGACTGCTTACTGCTTGGGTAGAGAGAAACATGCCTGTCTGTAGTTTATTTTTAAATGGGTAACTCATCATATCTGGTAAAAAGCACCGTAATCTTCAAAGGCTTTTCTGTAATAATTTTTCCTTTCCTTTAAGAGTCTGGAAACAGCCTCAGATTGATTCAAATGAAAGAGCTCTTTCCTGGGTGGGGAAGGTTACCCTTGGGGCTGGGAAGGGGTTTAATGCTGCTGGCCCTGTAGACTTGGCTTCAACATAGAGGTGAGAGGGGGGATAAAAGCTTAGCAGCGGGAAGCGGCTGTGGCTCAATCAGTAGGGCTCCCGTTTACCATATGGGAGGCCCCGGGTTCGGTTCCCGGGGCCTCCTGGTGGGGGCAGGCCCGCCCGCACGGCGTGGTTAGCTGACCCAGCGAGCACAAGCAGCAAGGGGGGGATAAATGAATAAATAAATAAAATATTAAAAAAAAAAAAAAAAAAGCTTAGCAGCGTCAGCGCTCAGGCCTGGGATTTGGTTTGCCAATTGGTGAATGGATCCATTGGTCCATTGATCCCCTAAGTGGTCACTTGTCTGGATGGAAGAGAAAGGACTGTCTGGTGGGTTCCCACCCTCCCCACGGCGCCCTGGGCATTTGGGGACCCCTATCCTGTGGTTCCATTAGCAAGCACAGCCATAACTCTATTTATGGCCACACTTGGTACGTGCCATGGACTACGCTAAGTGCCTTTCTTATGTGAAAACATTTCACTCTCCGAGCATGTGTGTTTAGTAATACCATCCCCTCTTTCGATGAGGAGCTTGAGGCCAGAGTGGCCACTCTGCCCGTCTCAGAGTCTCAGTCTTCCAGGCTCTTGGTCCTACATGCCCCGGGCCAGGCCCTGAACTGGGTGTGGCAGAGACTAAGGTGGGGGTGCACTGTGGGGCCCCTCGGGCTGTACAGACACCGGCGAGGCTACAGGATGCAGACGGAAGACCCAACCCCCACACTCTCAAGCCCACCTCGTCTCACCCTGTGAAGCCACCTTTTGCCCATCACTTCTCTTTAGAACTGTCAAGAGGCCAAGAAGTGGGGTCCCTGAGGGACCCTGGGCACTAGCAGGCCTGGCTCCCCCCAGCCCCTGGGTGCCCATGCCCACCTTCCCTCCAGCCCCCTGGCATGTACAGCTTTGGTCTGATGGGGGCTCTTGGCATTTCTCCATGGTTGGCTACTTGATGCTACTTGGGGCATGTGGCAGGGGCCCCCCTGAAGAAGCAGGGCCCACAGTCCCAGGCCCCAGTCACCGAGGCAGAGGCAGCCCTCAGGGGCAGGGAAGAGGGAAGCCCGACTCCTCCCTGGGCTCTGTTTGTGGAGTCTGGGTTTGAGGTGGGCTCTTGCCCGGGTGTGAATTCCTCGGTGGTGGATGCCAAGATGGCGCCACCCACGGAGCTGGGACGGGCCTGCCCCAGGATCGGGCTGTGGCTGAGCCGCCAGGTGCCGTGCTGCTTTCCGCTGGCACTGCTCTGCCCACCACCTGGCCTGACCACCGGGAAGGGGAGGGAAACCCGGAGCTGCCCAGTCCAGCTCGTAAAGAGCCGGCAGCCGCCCTGGGAGCTGGGGACGCAGGCGCCCGTCCTGCCTCCTTGGACCAGCGCCGTGGTCCCCTGGGGAAGCGGGATGCAGAAGCACGCGGAGCAGCCCCTGGCACCAGGCAACCGTGAAGCGTCCTCGTGAAAAGCTTCAATTTATGGGTCTGAGGGAGAAACCACATCCGGGAAGGAATTATTGCGATTTAGAGGGAGGACGAGGGCCTGTCTGTGGGAGTGAAATCTGAAAGCAATGCTTGGCCTTTCTTTTTAACCCGTTCGTATTCAGATCATGAAACTGTGGTGTGAACTTCCAGATGTTCGAAGCAAAACTGTAGAAAATGAGTTGAGTCTCAGGAGCCTTTCATTCCACCCACGGCCCTTTACTGAGCATCCACTACCTGCCAGGTGTCCAGCTCGCAGCCGACCTGCAGGTGGGCCAGGCTGGAAAGCTCCCCTTTCTAGTTCCAGGACAGGCCAAGCTGTGGTGACTGCTGGGGTGGGCACAGTGCTGGAGCTGAGTGGAGGCACAGAGCTGGGCAAGTCCTACTTGATTTAATTCCTGAGGGGTCTGCTGCATAATGAGGGGGGGTGGGGATTTTTGGTTTGCAACTTTTTTTTTCCTGGAATGCCCCAGCCTGGGTTTCTGGCAGAGTCCTGTTATGGCATAACTTGGGATCCATTCAGTCTGCAGACACCTTGTTTTCCTTTTCTCCCCATTCTCCTTGCCCAGACTAGCCAAGAGGGACTAGGAGCTGGGCCCCCATTTGGAGCTCTGCTGGGACCCCAGGAAACCTCCCTCGGTGACAATGAGCAGGCTCTTATCTTGAGATTCTCCAGTGATTTGCTTGCTTTCTACACTCTAGAGGGTGCAAACAGACTTCCAGAGAGGGATTTACAGGCGGCGGAGAAGCGACAGGTGGTCCAGGGAGGGGGACCTGTGCGTGTCAGGTCCCAGAAGCAGACGAGGGGGGCGGGGGGGGCTGGGGAGCAGGCTGCCCAGCGGCCACGGCGGGAAAGCCACGGCCTTCCTGGACGTGTCCTCCTGGTTCTCTGGGCCGTGGGTGGGCGCTCGTCGGGGATGGCTGGGACCAGTAGGCTGGGCTGCTGCAGCCCTTGGGAGGCTGTGCTACACGTGAGAGCCGGGGAGGCCTCGCTGGAGGGAGTGGCAGTGGAGAAGTGAGAGAACTTGGCTCCATTTTCAGACCAGCGCTGCCCGTGGCAGGCGGGGTGAGAGGAAGAGGCGGCACTGGGGCTTTCGTGACTGCAGAGGTGGTGGCGACGCACCCCGAGGTAGCAGGTCTGGAGGAAAGTGCGTCATTTCACGCACGCATTCGCAAAGGGACGGTTTGCTCGAAGCGGCAGCAGTCCCTTCCTGGAGGTGGGGGTGGGGGCTGCAAAAAATAGATATTTCAGTGGTTTCCCTCCAAAGCTTAACCCTCCTGACAAAATACTGAATTTCTCTCGTTAGGGAGAATTTAAATTAAATTATTTTTTTTCTCCTGGGTGCATGGGGTGTGGAGATAATGGTTTCGAGAACACTGAGTTAAAAGTAATGACAATCCAGGTGACTTGTGTCACTGTGGACCGGGTTCGTGGTGGGTGGAGAGGGGCAGCCTAGGTTTCTGGGCTGTGGGGTCTTGGCAGGGTAAGGGGACCACTGCCGAGCGGTGGGTGAGGAGGAGGGATCGACGGCCAGTTGGGCCGCAGGGTTGGTCTGGGCTCACCGAGGACGGTTTGGCGTGAGGCTGTCCACCGGCCCCGGGACCTTCTGCAGCCCAGGGTGGTGATTGCTGAGTGAAGACAGCACAGCTCTCATCTCCTCTTTTGTGGGGCCCCAGGAGCAAGGGGACTGGACGGGTCAGAGCACAGGCATGGGATGGGGGAGCACAAAATCTGGAGTTCCGGTTTTGACTCCCGCAGTTACTTGCTCAGTGACCTGGGACAACTCGTACTTTCCATGAGCCTCAGTTTCCCCACCTATAAATGAGGATGAATAAAGAGCTCATCGGCTTGTTGGAAAAGGAAAGTGAGGACACCGGAGCGAGCCAGGCCTCGTAAGCAGAGAGGCCTGTGAACCCCTTTGCTGTCACCGCCTGACCGGGAGCCCTGGCTTCTGCAGACGTAAAAGCGTGCCTTCCTGGTGCAGCCCTAGCGGGGGAGTAAGTAACGGATTTCACCACCAGCCAGTTCTAGCTCCTTCGTGGGTACAGGAAACCTCTGCATTGGTGGATGTCTGTAACCTAGTCCACCTCTGCGTCGTGAACCTGATGGATAAACCTTCTGAGAGTTTCTTTTAGAGTTGCCAGGCCTTGGTTGAACGCAGGCTTGATATAATTAATGGACGACCTGTTTTTTTCTTTTTTCTTCAAAGAAAGAGAATACGAATGAGATCTCCCTTTGCAGGATGAATTCGGAGCAGGCGTTCAAGCCCGTTGCCAGGTGTGCCTCCGAGCTCGCACCTGTGCGGACAGGCGGGTGGGCGTGGGGGCTGCTTTCCTCACCGCAGTTTACACCCTCTAGTTCCTTTGCTTTTTTTTTTTTTCCAAGGCAAAAAGAATCCCCGTTTCCCAGTCTGCTGAGGCGCACAGAGCGACCCACGTGCTGCAGCCATAATTGGTCCAGACCCAGTCAAGGCTGCTCTCTGATCCTGCTTCCAACCGGGAGCTCCCTAATTGGTTTCTCCTCTCATAAGGCAGTCTCTCTCCCCAAAACTGGCATCTTTTCTAAAGGAGGAAAAAATCCTGGGGCCTTTGTTTATAATTCTCTTGGCTACCAATTTGGTTCCTGTCAAGAGCCATCTTTATTTATAGACAGCATCAGAATGGATCTCGAAATTTTTCTTCGAGTTCATTTTGAAGCTTTCCCAGCATTTTGGCAATTATTTAGCCCAAACAGCCCTTATTAAAACGTCTTGCTTTCATATTGGCCTCTCTACTGTGTGAAACTCAGCTAACATCTCTTAAGTCTCTGGGGAAGGTGAAGGTTACAAGACCCCTTTCCCACACAGTGGCTTATTAATCTACTATATTTTAAAAACTAAACTACAAGAGTACCCATCCTTTGGGTTTTTAGTTTTGTTTTTGTTAAAACTTGCAGCTGCCATTTCACGATGAGATTAATGGAAGGGAAACGATCGGTTTGATCAGAGATGTCAAAAATCAAGTCCTGGGGTAGGACGTCATCTGACCTGGTCATGGAAAGTCATACCTACGTCCCTGGGATTTTCTGGGCTCATTCCTGAGATTGGCTCTCCGAGGCCATGATCTTTGTAAGCTCAAGTTTTTATAGTGTTCACTTGGGAACCAAGCTGACCATCACTATAATTCTCTTTCTAGTAACTTATTTTACAGCCACTTTAAATAGCATGTATCTCATTAGAGTGCCTGGACGTTGCTTATAGGATTCCTAAGAATAAGAGCTAATGAATCAAAACTCTATTATATCTCACCATGTGATGGGTGCCGTGGGCTTGAGTTTCACACATTTCGATGATGTCTGTTCTCAGCATGCCATTCATTCGGCACCGCCTGCTTGCGAGCTGGAGTGTAGGCAGTTGCTGGCAGGAGAGACTCGAGCCATCTGGGTTGAAGAGAAGAGAAGCAGATTAACCTGACATTAACCTCCTAGAGTTTGTCTCAAGGGAGTGAGAGCTTCTTCTAATGCTTCTAAAGGTCAGGCTCTTTGGGCTGTCATTTAGTTAGTAAAGGCTTGCCCAGCCTGACACGATCTGGACACCCATTGCCTCTCTGTCCTCATCTCCTACTAGAATTTCCCTTGTGGAGCCTCACTGGCCTCCTTGTTGATCCCGCGGCCCACCGACCATGCTGCCCAGGGCCTTTGCATTAGCCATTCCGTCTGCTGGAATGTTCTTCCCCTGGATATCTGCATGCCTCTCCTCACTCCCTCCTCTCCATCGTTTGCTCAGATTCCCTCTTCTCAAGGAAGCTTACGTGCCCATCCTACTTAAACCACACCACAGTCCCCAAACCCTCCTCCCCCTTACCCTGCTCTATTTCTTCTCTAACAAGTAGCACCTGCTACCTTCCACTATCCTATATAACTTTCACTTACCCTGTTGCATTTTTTTCCGCATAAGTAACACATATGACCTTCTGAGGCACTATCCAATTTTTACTTAATTTTTAAAGTTCATTGTTGATTATATGTTTCCCCTGCTGGGATATTACCTCCATGAAGTCAGGAATCTTTATGTTTTTATTCACCAATGTATTTCTAGTCCCTCGAACACTGCCTGACGCCTGGCAGGTACTCTATACATATTTATTAAGTGAATGAATGAAATTCTAGAGGATCTAAGCGTGGTTTGGCCATTGTCTCTGAGACCTCTTTCTTCATGAGCACGTGTCTGCCGAGGATTTTTCCCAGAAGTACATTGATCTCCTTCTTGCCATCAATATCATCCATACCTTATGTCAAGAGTGATCGATTTATCCATGTGTTTCACGCACGCTGGCAGAGGAAATGTGCTCATGACTTCGGCTCTGTGTCAAAATTAAATGGTGACCTTGGCTTGCTTTGCTTCCTTCATAGAGGTTATTTCTTAATCATAAAGGGAGCACTCTATCCTCTGGGAAAATCATATTTTTGCCACCTTCAGCTTTAAAGTGGCTTTTAGATACGGCTCAGGTGTGCTTCTGTCAGTATGAGCCAAAAAAGCTTAGTTTGAGGGGATCTGAGAAAAGACCTGTTGCATTGTCGGAGAGAAGCTCGCCATAAGGTGGAATTAGTTTACAATAACTTATTTACCTGTCCAGATGCTTCATAGCACGTTAAAGCTTTCCCCTGCTATCCAGGACTCTGGGGAAAAAAAGGAAAAATCAATTGCTAATGATACATTCAGTTTTTAAAAATCTATCAATTCCCAGCTGTACTCATCAGAGCTCTCTAGGGAAACAGAGCCAATAGGAGATATCTGTAAATAGTATGAGATTTTATAAAGTTGTCTCATGTGACTGTGGGGATGCACAAGTCCAAATTCCGTAGGGCAGGCTGCAAGCCAGGGGCGCCAGTGAAGGTCCTCAGTGAGTTTCCCGGGAGATGCTTGCTGTCTGAAGTAGAGATGGGAATTCTCTCTCTGAATGCTGAAATCACTTCCCCTTTAAGACTTTCAACTGATTGGATGAGTCGTCACTCATTGCTGACGGCAAGCTCCTCAGTTGTTTGTAGATGTAACCAGCCACTATGCCATCAACTCACTATGATTAAAGTCCATGAAATGCCCTTGTATTACAGTTAGCCCAGTGCTTGCTTGACCGAACAACTGGGCACAGTTACCTAGCCAAGGTGACACATTAGCCTAACCATCACACCAGGTAATGACAATTGTGAGATTTTGCAATGGAGAATGCCATTTCTTGTCGTGAAGATTCCTTTTACATATATTATGTTTGAATTTATACTAGGTATTAAATCTATATTTTTGAAAAAAATTTATCTCCAGGGAACCCATCCTTTGCCTCCTCCAGGTCTTCTTGGCCATTGTCTAAAATAAGTAGAGCTGTGTCCTGTTCTCTTTTCAGCATTAGATCAGATACTTAAATTTCTTGTTTTTCCTCACCTCTGGAGTTGCTTCGTTTAGACTAGATGGAAGGCATATACCATTTTTCTCTTATTGAATATCAATGGCTGAACCACCACTTTGCATTTTGGGGGGAAGGGAAAAGGGATTAACTAGTAAGTGCCTGGGCTCTGGGCACTGGGCTGTCTGTCCACTTCACCCCATTACCTCAGTGTGCCGTGGCAGCATGTGGACATACCCTGTGTGAGATGTCCATCCTTGGCAGACGCTGGGAAAATCAGAGGCAGGAACCGGCATCCACTGAGGATGGGGATCATCTAAGATCCTAGAATCCAGAATAGGTCCTCTGGCAACAGGTGCTCTCATTTCCCCACCCCACCTTTTCTCCCCTGTCTTTTTCCAGACTCTCTGGCTTCCTGGAGACTCTCAGACGGCTGTAAGTGTTGGTGGCCATCAAGGTATTTGCATCCTGGGGACAAATCCAGAGCTTGCCAGAGACGGACAGTGCAAGGTAGGTCATTGCTCAGCTCACCTGGTCTGGAAATAAAGTCTTTAAGGCCTCAGAGCTTGGCCCAGCCAGCTGTCTTCTCTAAAACTAAAGACATCACTTGTCTCCTTGCCCTTTTGTTCTGGGAGCATTTTATACAGGCATGTGATTAAACTGGTGCCCACGGTTTAGCTAAGTCATCCTAGTCCCAGATCCTTCTGGAATCAACCTAAGAGAATTGCTGTGACTCTTCTTCGCTTACCTGGGTCTTGGGCTTCCCAGGGGTGCTTGGGGATGAGGTGTCTTTTAAGCTCCTGCAAAACTGTCACTCTTCTTTTGTAATTTCACTTTTTTGTTATTAAAAGAGTACTATTAAATATCATTAAAATATTATTTGTTCATTGTGAAAAGAGAGCATCTAAAATTATATAAATTACTTGAAATCACATTCCCCAGAGGTAAGCATTTAGTGTCTCTTTCCAGGCTTTTTAATCACGCACATATGTAAAGTGTATGTATGTAGACATGCACACGTGAACAGGCCCATACTACACAGAATGCTTGGTAACATGTTATTTTGACAACAGTGTGTTCCAGGTCTCTCTTAATGTCAACAAATACAAATCTATGTCATCATTTTTAAAGGCGTCACATTAAAGGGATAGCATATTTTAAATGCATCCTTGTTACACATGGCACAATATTTTTGCATAATTGGTTGTTTCCTTGGGTTAATTTTTTTTTATTATGGTAAAATACATAGAACATAAAATTTACCATTTTCACCATTTTAGTGTACAATTCAGCAACATAGAGTATATTTACAATGTTGTACAACCCTCACTGCCATCTACTTCTGGAACTGTTTCATCACCCCAGACAGGCACCCCACACCCGTCAAGCAGTCCCTGCTCATCCCCCCTCCCCAGCCCTGGCACTCATCTGCTTTCTGTCTCTGGAATTCCCTGTTCTGGGCATTTCCTATAAATGGAATCCTACGATATGTGGCCTCTGTGCCTGGCTTCTCTCACCTAGCATGGTGCCCTCAAGGGCCATCCCTTTTCTAGCATCTCTCAGAACTCACTCCTTTAAAGCTGGTAGTCCTGTAGTTGAACTTGGCTTCAGGGGTCTCAAACCATAATGACGGAAACCAGGCAGCCAGGAGAGAGTGAGGGCAGAAATCTTCTGGAAAGCATCTGCCATTCTGCTCCAACGTCCACCCAGCGGGGCCAGGTGCCTGGGAGTGTCAGGGCGGCCCCGCTTCCTGCCGCAAGAGGGGCAGGGGCGAGGCCTGGCCTGAAGCAGGTTGGAGAGAGGGCGAGAGGGCACTGGGATTCGGGGCAGCTGGGGCCGAGCTGGCCCAGCCTCACGCGTCCTTGTGGCTCCTGAGCCTTTGAAGTCCGTGGGCCAAAGCTGCCCCTGCAGTGGCGCAGAGGGCCTAGTGCTGGGTGAGCAGAGGCCCCCGCTGCCTTTTCGGTAGCTCCCTGCATCGGTGCCCTCTGACCGCGAACTCGGGCTCTCCGCCAGGGTCCCGAGTGGCCTGACCTCCAGAGCAGCGGGGCAACGAGTTTCCAGCCCTGTCCAGATTCTCGGCTGGCCAGAGGGCTTTCTATATTGGACTCGGGGGTAGGAGGGCTCTCCCCTCCCCTCCCCTCCCCGAGCCCTTGTGCATGGAGAATACAGTGTGGTTATGGGATCCTGGGTGGCTGGTGGCCACAGGAGGAGGTGGGAGAAGGTTCCAGGGCTGGGCCTGGCTCAGATGCTGGAACGGAAGAAGCATCCACTGTGCATCCAGCCTGCTGCGACCCGGTGGAGGCGGCCCGAGGAGACAGGCGGGGTCCTGACCTCGGGAGCTGGCGGCTCTGGGCGCACGCCTGAGGTCACCGCTGACCGGGGATTCCAGGCACCGGGGAATGGTTTGCCTCTGAGGCTGTCAGGTTAGAGATGGGGAGTCGAAAAAACGGAAAGTGAGGCCTGGGTTTGGCAACCGGAGCAGTCCAGCTCCTGGAGGGAGCGGAAGCAGAGCCCAGGGCCTGAGAAAAGATGCAGGAGCAGCTTCCCCGGATGGGCCTTCAAGGCTGAGGCTGGGGGGCTAGAGGGACCCTGGGGCCATGTGTCCTGCTCCTTAAACGGTGGTCCTCACTGCGGGGTCTTCTCCCGGTGGGCCCATGGCCCTCGTTCACCCCGGCCTTGGAGAACTGTGTGTTTTCGGGTGGGGAAGTGCTCCTGGGCGAGCATTCCTGATGGGACGCGGCTCTCGTGGGCTTCAGAGCTCCGCGCTCACCTGCCTGGCGTGTCGTCCCCGCCTCCGTGAACTCAGGTCTGCTTCTGCCCCTTGGGCAGTTCGTGGAGGAGGGGGTTGAGGCTCAGCTCTGTATTCTGTCCCACCCCAGCCTGCTGGGGCTTTCGGGAACCACGTCACTGTGCAGCCACGACCGTCCCTGTGAGCACCGGGAGTGCACGTGGCTCGGGGCTGGGAGTGTGACACACAGGACTCCCCTTGATGGCCAAGGAGGTAGGAGGGCCCGGCAGCCTCACTGCGGCCCGTGGTGGCCCGTGGACCAGTGGTCAATGGAAGAAGTTCTCTGTTTTCTCTGAAAGCTGGGCCAGATTGTGGGTTCTGTGCATCCTGCTATGAAACGGGGTAGCATAGAGGGCAGCTTTTCAGGTGTTTGACAAAAATCACCCAAGTGACAAGGAACGTGGAGCAGAACCAAAGGCTGAACTGAAAGCATCGTTTTCAGCGGCCTCGGGCTCTGGAGGCGATGAAGGGGCAAGGCCGGGCCTCGCCTGCCAGCGGCATCCCTCCCTCCTTTTCTTCCTTCTCCATTCCGCTTTCGGCCTCAGTGGCTTCCACCCCGAGAATGGACCTTGCAGGCAGCCATCGATGGGATGCCGTAACTAAAAGCTCTGGAGCCCCCTTGTCGTAGCCTGGAGAACCCCGCAGCTCCGAGAAGGCAGGATGATGTGCCCACCGGCTTGGGCCCTGATTTCCTCAGTAGACCCCAGCTGCACCCGCGGCCCTGCCCAGGCAGGCGTGAGCGCGTCACCGACCCATTCCAACCTCCTCCGTTGCCCTCAAGACTCCCACCCTGCCCTGTCCACCTCAGCCTCGGCAGGCGGCCGCCCCTATTTCGTGCAGAAATGGCTTCTGCGGATTGCAACCTTCTTCAGTCTTTCTGGCAGTCCCAGCTGTCTTCCTCCTCCCACCCATAAGGTCTTCCTTTCCCGTCTCTCCAGAGATCCCTCTACTCCCTTAGCCTCAGCTGTCCCCTCCCCAGGACCCCTCCCCAGGCTTGATTCCCAGATCGCACCTCTGTCGTAAGGTCCAGAGGTCCAGGCCTCCTTTCACCTGCATCCTGAGTATCTGTTGACCACCTGTCTGATTTGCACCTCCGACTCAGCCTGTCCAAAGCAGACCTGCTTCATCACTGCCTCTGGGAAGCCCTCGATGCCCTTTGCCTTTGGCTGCCCACCTTCCTTCCCGGACCACGAGCCCGTTGGGGACAGAGACCATCCTCTTGTCTCCACCGGCTTGACATAGGGCCTGGAATGTGTACATGTCATGAGATGAGATTGTCTTATTCATTTCCGAGCTCCCGGGACCACAGGAGAGAGTGTCCTCCAGGGCAGTGTGGTGGGGGAACCGTGGGTGGGGAGGCATGCCACTGGGTCTGCCACTAACTCTGGGCAAGTCCCATAGCACTTTCTGAACCTCAGTCTCCTTGGCTTTAAAATGGGAATAACCCCTGACCTTCCTACTCCCCAGGTCAAGAGCGAGAGGTTAAGAAAGAGGACTGGCAAGACAGGCCCAGCAGTTCTCACTTCTGGGTGCATGTTAGAATCGCCTGCAAGGCTTTAAAAACAGCCGCCTGGCCCCTTCCCCAGGTATTCCGATTTAATCATTCTTGCAGGGGGACATCAGTAATTCTTAAAACATTCATTGCCGCTCTAAACCCAAAGGCTTGTCCAGATGCCTGAATCCTAAACCTTAAGGAACTGAGATGCACGTGATGGAGATTTTGCAAAGCGGTACTCTTGGATGATCTATAATTCATTTATTCTCTCAGATATTCTAAAAAGCTACCCCCTGGATCAAGCCGTCCAGATCTGGGCACCTAGATTTGTATTGAGAGTCCTTTCATCTCCCCTCACCCCAGAATGCTTCCACATGCACTCACCGGGACATGGGAAATCTGCAGCTGTACGAATCATACCGATGTGCCATGCTTAGGATTTGGGGTAGCTCATGTTTATCCCGTCAGTGGTGCCCATTTGGCTCAGATCCTTGGGAGAAACTTTTCTGATTCCACCACAAACGTACTCTTTCCCGAGCCGTTGCCTCAGTGTGTCGGAGACCCCGTGAATCAAGCCGTAACCGCTCAGCTTCTTCCAGGCGCGCCCTGTGACGGATCTCCACGCTGGCTGCGTAGTAAAATCACCCAGAGTGATTAAAAAAACCCAGCAACACCACTGTGATGTGCAGGCTGTACAGCAGATCAGTTAAAGCAACGCTCTGGGGGTGGGACCCGGGCATTAGTATTTTTGTAACCCCCCCTCCCCCCGGGTGACTCCAAGGTCGGAAGCACCGCCCCACTTGGAGGCAAAGTTGTGGTCCGCTGGTGGTGAATGGACGGCGCTTTCTCTCCATGGTTTCGTGTAAGCAGCAGCAGCCTTTTAGGTCACCTTCCGTCCATTCTGGAACTCGGTGAGGTGGAGACAGAATAGAAAGCTTCGTGCTGGCTCTGGCCGGGCCCAGGGTACAGCTTCCACCCAGGTCAGGCCTCCAAGGAGAGAGGACTGGAGACCCCTCCTCCCCGCAACAGGAGCCGGGCTCGGCGTCCTCCTCCCGCTAATCCCACTCCGGGCAGTTGCAGTCAGTTCTGCCAAGAGCTCCCCATGGCCCCATAAAAGAGGCCGTTAGTTCCCAGCATCAGTTTGCTGGGCCGAGACTGGGCTGAAGCTGGGGGTTGATGGGGACTCCCCACCTAGAGCTTCCCTCCTCCCAGGACAGTGGGGGCGCCCACCCTTCTGTGCCCTTGGTGGGCTTGACTCAGCCACAAAATGAACTCCTGGCCAAGACCCACGGATCTGATGCAGACAGGCAAAGACAGATGCCTCGTGGTTGGAGGCCTTCACCATTCCTGGGAGTGGAGGAGCTCAGGAGGGGCAGAGGACGGGTGTCAGCGTGGAAGCCTGGCCGGTGGGACAGGGCCAGCTCCTCCACGAAGCAGTTTGGTTCAGAGGAAACGGGAGGGCTCAGCTCTTCCAAGCTGTCCTAGAAAGCAGCGCGGTCCCCCTTCTCCCGCCCTCTGTGCTGCCAGGCTTGGCCGCCCCGCCGTCCACAGAAGGCAAGGTTAAAAGGCTAAAAATGGCCCTTGTCTTGAGCTGCTTACCACAAGTGATTGGAAAACGAGTAAACGTGGGTTACCACTGCGGTTGTCATCCACCACACAACCCAGCCGCGGGGGATTGTTGCAACGTTCCAGATGTGTGGCAACCACAGGGCCAGCGTCCAGCAGCTCCACCCTCTCCTTGGAGGCCCCAGCTCGGGGCGGCTTTGGTTGCCTGAGAAGCATAACCAAGACCTTCCATGGCTCCAGGTTGGACGGGTGCTGCTGACATCTTTGGAAAAACCAAGAATGAAGCATCTTAGCAATGAGACACACACCCCCCAAGCCCCACCCAGACTGGGTGCCTCGGGGCAGGTCTCTGAAATGGTCCCGCAGCGGACCCAAGCAGGCGACTGGCTGTGCTGGTCAGCTGAGGGGTGCACAGGAGAGGAGGTGCTCACGGCAGAGCTGCTCATCCCTGTTCTACAGAGCAGCCCACTCGGCCAGGGCTTGGACATCTGAGCAAGCGGCTCCTTCACCAGGACGGGGTTCTCCGAGGGCGCGTGGCCAAAAGTCTGATAAGGAGAAATGCGGCTGGTCTGTTAGAAGCTGGGAAATTCAGGTCCCGTGTCTGGGAGCCACCCCGTTCCTCTCCTTCCCCAGTGCCCCTGCTTTGGCTGCCAGACACCATAACAAGCCCGCCAGCCAGGGCTCCAGACGGTATGAAATGCCTCCAGGACTCACGGTCTAGCTGGACAGACCCAGGTCACGTGGAAACAAAGGCCAGACCGCGATGACAGCTAAAGCGCATCGTAGGAGGTAGTGGGACGTTCTCGCCAGGAGCGCGAGCTCTCGCCGCGGCGACCTGGGTTTGCTCCCAGGCCTGTCGCTTTCTGATTAAGTGGCCTTGGCTAAGTTGCGGGACCTCACGGAACCTCAGTTTGCCTATCTGTCGAGGGGGTGATAACAGCCCCTACCTCCGTCGGGTTGTTGGGAAGATTAACAGAGAAACGGCAGTAAAGTGCCCGGCAGAGCACATACCTAGCGAGCGCTCGGCACGCGCTGTTGTTTAGTGGAGAACAGAGCTGGCCGAGCCCAGGGGAGAGGGTGGTGGAGGTTCCCAAGTAGGGGCCAGTCGACACCAAAGGCGAGGAGGGGCCTGCGTTATCCCGCCCGTGCCAAGGCTCGTCCTAGGTGTTGTTGTTTATCGGAGGCTCGTCTCTCGGGTTATGAATTATTTACCAGCTAATGCCTTCATAATTGTTAACAGCAGATGCCCCAAGGACAGGCCGACATACCTTCTGAAGTCCCGGTGCTAATTGTGGCAGCGTCCCAGCTGGCCCCACGTGGCCACATCTGCAACGTCCCTTCTATGAACAGAGCCTGACTGGCCCTTGGGGATCAGTCATGGCTCCAACTCTCATGTTACAAAGAAACCGAGGTCCAGAGAGGGGCCTGGGCTGCACTGGGTGGCACAAGCCCCAGCGTCTCTGGGTGCACTGCCCGGCTGCTGGGCTGTCCTGTACACTGAGATTCTTTGCAGGGCTTGGAGGGATCCTTGGAGACTCTCCCCTGTGGAAGTGAGTAGGAGGGGCCCCAGGTCCTCTACCTGTGCCCACGGAGGACTGGGACAGGATGCAGCCACCTCCCCTGGGAGGGAAGTCCCCTGCTGAATGGATGCACTCGGCAAGCAACGGATGGGCGACACGGTGGAGAGGCAGGAGGTGGGCACGGCAAGCCCTTCCTTGAAGGCACGTTTGGTCCTGTAGGTGAAGCTCGTGACCCAGTGGTGGTCCTAGCTCCTTGGAGTGACAGTGGCAGCCAGCCCTTGTCCTGAGCTGTTTCCTGCACTACTGGAAGTGCTGTATGATGTTTAACCTTCGCAGCCACCGTAGGAGGTGGGCATTACAACCCCTAGTCTGCAGATGAAGAAACCGAGGCACAGGGGGGTTAAAGGACTGGCCAGGAGTCACACGGCTGGCCGTGGCAGGGCTGAGGTTAGCACCCGGGCGGGCCCCCGTACCTTGAGCATTGTACGATGTCTCTGATGCTGCCTCCTCCTCCAGGCTTCCCGAATGAAGTGAGGTATCTGAACGCAGAGCACGCCTTTCTAGACTTGACTCCAGTGTGGACTTGAGCGAACCGAGAGCCTGGGGTCCACAGCCCTGCCTCCCTCCCAGATCCCGTGCCGTGCTTGGGACAGCAAGAAGGAACGCCGCGGCCTGGAGCGGCGGCCTTGGGGGGCAGGTCTGTGTCCAGTGGGCGGCCCCGGGCATGGCTGGCCTCTGTCCCCCGCCTGGGCACGTGCGGGGAGGCGTAAACGAGACGCTCCCGAGAGAGACGCCCACGCCGTTCATTTACTCCCTCGACGCTCAAGAGCTCACTTTGTGCCGGTCTTTGGGGCGGGACCCAGGGACTGAGGCGCAGCCCCTGCCCTGGAGGAACCCCCAGCAGTCTCCCAGGACTGGGGAGGCCACGGAAGGGGAGCTGGGGAGGGGCCCAGGGGTCCGATTCGCTTTATTCAGTCACAGAGTCAGTAGCCGCAGTTCATTGCGTACCTGGGCGTGCCGGCAAAGCACCCTGAGTGCATTTTTTAAAACTTTATTTTTAAAGAAGTTTTAGATTGCAGCAAAGTTACATCAAGAGTATAGGGGGTTCCCATATACCCCAACCACTCCCCCTCCCACATTTCCCCCTATTAGTAACATCTTCCATTAATGGGGTGCATTTGATGAACGCGTATTGAAGCATGGCTGCCAACCACAGTCTAGAGCTTACGCTATGGCTCGCGCTCTGCGCTGCGGAATTTTACGGGTTTTGACAACGTGTATACTGGCCTATAACCGTCATTGCAATATCATGCAAAACAATTCCAGCACCCCCAAAATGCCCTGTGTTCCACCTGTGCTCCCCTCCCCCTCCCCTCAGAACCTCTGGTCACCCCCGTCTATATCAGTGTCACGAGTTCTTCCGTTACTAGACTAAGTCTGCTTTGGTCCGTGGTTGCACTCCCCCCTTCTGAGTGCATTTCCAAAAGCCTTGAACTGTGCTAAATAGATAATGGCACTGCTGATCCTGGGCTGAGGGCAGGCCGCTCCTCCAGGCTAATGGGGGGCGCGGCCGGCTGGGGGCGCTGCCTGGTGCACCCACGTGCGCCGATCTGAGAAGGGAGCCTGGAAGGAGTCTGCCCTCCCTTTCATCTCCCCCTTCCAACACCTGCCGGTGGACCTGGAGAAGGAGGGGGGGCAGGCTAATTGTTACCTCCTGCGCCGTTACTAGGTTACTTTGTAAAAGCAGAAATATGCTTTTAACCGTTTTTTTGTTGCTACCTTCCGAACCAGGCGCTTTTATCTAAATGAGTTGCTGCAAATCACAGGAAAGGCCTGTGCGGGTTGCCAGGCTGCAGCTCTGGCCCTGTGAAGGAGGCTCAGATCTCCCCACTCTCTCGGCGTCCAGCTCACTTGCAGCGGAGAGTGGAAACAGGACTTGGCAGGTGTGATTAATGAGCCTCCAAGGGGCGGGGCCCGAGCTGGTCGCTCTCCCTGATCCCTGCGCAGCCCTGCCCGGGTGGGTGGCCGGCCCAGCTCTCCGGCTCCTTGGGTCCCATTTGCTCTTCCAGTTTCCTTCCTGGGCGGGGCGGGGCCTGATCTCAGTGTGTGGTCACCCAGTGTCCATGGAAGGCAGACACTTTGCTCTGAGCCTCTGGGGTGTCAGTGTAAGGAGCGGCCGTGTGACCAGGAGGTGAGAGAAGGATCCGAATGCAGAACCAGGACACGTGGACTCCCAGTTCCTGCTCTGCCTTCATCGACTGTGTGACCTCGGGCAGGACACTGTCCTTCTCTGGGCCCCAGTTGGCTCCCTGGTGTAATAAATGGCACCAAAAGTTCCTCTCTGTCTACCTCTTAGGGTCCCTATCATGATCCAGGAGAGGGAGCTGGGAGAAAGCACTGCAAACTGGAAGCACTGGGTGGTGGGAGGAGGTAGCTTTAGATGAGTCACACGACTTTAACCTTGGACGTTGTAACAGAAACTGGGGTCGTGGCAGCGGCTGCCCAGAGCACGGGCTGCCAGGGGGTCTCTGTTTTGGGGTCAGGGAGCCCAGAGGGAGCTGGGCTGTGGAAACGATCTCTGGCCAGGGCTCTGTGAGCCTTCAGCTATGTCCCCATTATCTGAGAAGGTGGCCTTGGGGGCTTAGCCTGGCATTCGAGGCCCATCACAGCCTGGACCGAACCCCCGTTTCCAGCCACACCCCCTGCCTCTCGGGCCGCCCTCAGCACTGTGCTCTGAGCTCGCCAGGCCTTCGCACGTGCCTTTCACAAGCCCGTCTGCGCTGCTCCCCCCTCACGTGCACATGTGGACTTCAGTGTCCAGCTTCCGGTCACTTCTGCGTTGAACGCTGTGGCTTGGACCAGGCGTACGTACTTGCTGTTGTGGTTTGAAGTGGGGCCCCCAAAAGGTATGTTCAAGTCCTAACCTCAGTCCCGTGGATGTGACCTTATTTGGAAATAGGTTCTTTGAATTACGCTTAAGATGAGGGTTGGCCCTGATCCGATGTGACCAGCGACCTTATGAGGAAGAGGAATTTGGACAGAGCCAGATGGACACGAGAGGGCAGATACCGTGTGACCAGATGGACGCGCTGCAGCTGTAAGCCAAGGCCCGCCAAGGCCCGCCGGCAAGCCCTGGAGGAGGCGAGGACAGGTTCTCCCCACAGGTCCCCCGGGAGCCCAGCCCTGCGACACTGGATTTTTGGCCTCCAGGCTCCAGGACTGGGAGACTGTAGATTCCTGTTGTCTTGAGCCTCCGAGCTCGTGGTGCTTTGGTGGAAGCCCTGGGAAGCCGAGGCAGTTACCGTGCACTCTTGACCCCTCCGGCGTCAACTCTGGGTCAGGGATTTTGTCTCACACGGTCACTGCTGGATCATATCCCCCGTGTCTGGACCAACGACCTGCCATATAGTAGGTGCTCAAGAAACATCTGTCGAGTCAGTGAGTTGTTTTTCCGTTCGGCTTCGCATAAATGCCGACTGCTGCGTTTATCACGTCGTATTAGATCGTACTTGCCGGTGTCCCCGCCGGGCTGGGAGCTCCTTGAGGTCAGAGCTTTCTTCCTTCGTTCCTGGATCCCAGACCTAGAACAGTTTATGAAGTGCTTGAATGAATGAATGAATGAATGTTGGACAAAACGCCTTTCTTTTGTTCCACCACGTGCTGGGTGTTCATCCTTCAGCCCCCAGATTCTCCTGGCTCTGTCGCATTGTTTTCTTGAGAGAAAGAGAAATTTATGAGTAGAAGCCGAGAGTGGAAAACTTCTTTTAGAAGACGTTTGAGCATGAGGAAGTGGGATTATCAGTAAGGGACAGACATCCACAAATTCAGGCGCAGCCTCATACGGTCCATCGCAAATGTACGCCTGGGGCTCTCCCCGAGCAGGACGCTGCCAGAGCCGCTACCAGCCCATTCGGTCCTTTGCTGAAAATTAGAAAAAGGTGCCTCTCGCTCACGGCGAGGCTCAGGAATCACAGGCCAGTGATGGCCCTCCCCGCGGCAGCGCCTGGCTGTTGTTTCTGGCAGCCCTGGCTGCTGCGGCAGATGCGAGGTGGGGAAGGAGAAAGGCCACTGGGAAAATCAAACTTTGCCTCAAAAATAAACTCTGAGGTTTGCAGATGAGCTATTTCCAGCCCAGGTGACAGGAGAGGCTCTGCAGCTAGAGTGAGCTGCCGTGTGCCCTTCCAGGCCACCCAGCCACGAGCGAAGTGGCACGGCGCCGCCCACCCGCCCTTCCTGAGCCCTTACAACCAGGAGGGGTGAAGGGCCCCACCCGTGGGGCAGCTCCTGCTTTTTGCCGATGAGTTCAGCGTGTTGCTCAGCTTCAGGCTGAGCCGAGCCCACCAAGGAGGGCAGAGCAGGGTGGGTGCCCCCACTGTCCTGGGCAGAGGGAAGCTCTGGAGGGGCGTCACCGTCAAACCCCAGCTTCGGCCCAGTCCCAGCAGACAGCCTGGGAACTAACTGAGCCTCTTTTATGGGGCCACAGGGAGCTCTTGGCAACGCTTCCCCGCAGTGGGATCAGCATCAGCGGGGCCAGGACGCCGAGCCTAGCTCCTGTGGGTGGGGAGGGGGCTCCAGCCCTCTCTCCTTGGAGGCCTGACCTGGGCAGGAGCTGCACCCCGGGCCCAGCCAGAGCCAGCACGAAGCTTTCTATTCTGTTTCCATCTCACCAGTTCCAGAAAGGACGGAAGGTGACCTAAAGGGCTGCGTGTACGACCACAGAAACGAAACGTAGGGGAGAGAAGAGCTTCCAGGCCGGCTCCTCCAGCCTTTAGCACAGGTAGTGGCTTTCCTTGCCTGGTTGTGGATGGATGGGCCCAAAGGGAAACTCTTACTGGGGAGAGGGGAGGAGGGAGAGAAGGGAGATAATTTTCAGCCACAGCAATCAAGGGAGTGAGTGCAGTCGGCTTTTGTCACCAGGCGAGAGAGCTTGGCATTTCTGTGGGTTATAACAGAAAGTATAACCTTCTGGCAGCCCCAAGAAATGACATCCTGGGGCGCGTGTGCTCACATGTAATTTGCCTCCTATTCCCAGGGAGGGGTGCTGTGGGGCTGCTGAGGGGTGGGCCATGGAGGGGCCGAGCTGCCAGGCCCTCTGTGCTCTTCCATCTACGGTGAGCTCTGGGGATGGGGCATGCCTGACACTGAAACCTCTTCCCAAAGATCTCCAGGGAAGGAAATTCCATCAGCTCCTGAGTCCCCATTCCAGTGGCTCCTGCGAGCTGGTCCTCTATCTGACTTAAATCTCCCTTGCTGCAATTTAAGCCCATTTTCCCTTGTTTTGCTTTGAGTGGAAAAGGAGAACAGCTACTCCCGAGCTGCCTCCTGAAGCAGGGTGGGTCAGAAGCCCTTGCGTGGCTCCTGCCACTCCGAAGCCTTCGCACAGACCTGCCCCGTCACCTCACGCCCTGCGGAAGCCTCCCGAGGGAGCAGGGTTGGCACTGACGCACGCCATGAGGCCCGACCGCTCCAGGTGGGGGGGAAGCGGACATGAGAACGGACAGCGGCACACAGGGCAGAGGGCAGCAAGGACAGACGTGGCCATGAGCTGGGGGGCTTCCTGCAGGAGGCGGCGTGCACCTCCCTGGGAGTCAGGGAAAAGAGGCAGACAGCAGGAGGCCTCACACGTCTGGGGCCCCACATTTGGCTGCTCTAGTGCTTCCGCGGATTTCCCCCCAGCATTTGGCATCTCCGCCCATTGAATCCCTTACTTATGAAGTATTTGGGGGAAGCCCTCTATGGGAAAATCACTGCTCCAGGCAGATATATTTTGCGGAGGATTCTTGACGAGTGGTTTTCTGTCTTGATTTTGTGTCTCTCTGCTTCTAGGAACAAATTAACCCCCACTTGTTTCTGCCAGACGCGAGCTATCTCGTAGGCCATTGAAGCCAGTTCCCGGGGAGAGTTTGCAGTAAAAAGTCTGATTGGAAAGCTGTAGGTCACAGCTGAGTTCACTGACATCCAGGTTTTAGAGGCAGTGGTGATGAGTGTCTGTGACAGCACTGGGACAAGGCACAGTGAATGCAGAAGATTGTTACTTCCCATAGGCCAGTGGGATTAAACCTGCCTGCTCCATGGGATGGATAAATGGAGCCATTACCTAACTGCAATACCAAGACAAGGGCAAGGACATTTGACTTTTTTTTTCCTCGATTGCTTGGTCAAAAGTCCCCTCGAAACGACTTGGCTTTAGTCCAAAGGGCAAAAAAAGAAAAGAAACAAAAAGCCTTGCATTGATTGGATTTAAATAATGTAATTGCCATTAATATCTTCCATAAAATGGTTGATTCTGACGTGGATTTATGGGAAGTTGGGGCTTGTGAAAGTCAACACAGTGGCAGCCGTCCGATACTGCTGCTGGCTTCCGCGCCCTCCCCGCCAGGCTGGTTACCTGTGTGGGCTCCCAGCCCACCCCGTGCTGGCAGCGGGGTCCGGCGACCCTGGGGCCCGGTTCAGGTACAGGGTGTGCCGGCCCCGGAGGCGGTGCCCTCCCTGCCCCATCCGTCCTCCTTCCTTTCGGCTCCTAACGTGGAAACAGCCACCGTTTCTGGCAAGGGTGCTCCTGCCCTGCAGAGGCCCTTTGCCCCCCGGAGCACACAGGAACCCTGGTGGTCCAGAGAGGCTCTCTTCCTGCACCCCTTCGGGGCTCCTGCCCCTCTGTGGGCTCGGAGCCCCTGCACAGGTGGGTGGGTGGCCAGGCCTGGCACCGGCTCCGCGCTCAGCTGCCTTGGTGCTGAAAGCCCCCAGCCGGCCGGGCCACGCGCTCTGCTCTCGGCCGCCGCCTCTTCCCAGGCTGGCGCTTCTTTCGGCCCCGGCCAGGTAGCCTGATCACCCACCACTCTTTTCCAGCCCTCCGGGTGCCCTCCCCCACAGCATATAACCCTTGCTGTAGACCAGCGGCCCCCACGTCTGTCCCCGGGGTCCTGTCCCCGTGGCTGCTCGCCTGCTGAGCACTGCGCCAGGAGGCCCCTCAGCCCCCCTCCCACACCCCCCACCTCTCCAGGCCACCTCCTGCCCCCACCCCTACGGCTCTTGTCCTGGTGGGGGCGGGGGCGTCCCCAGTTGTAACCTAGACAACAGCCTCCCTGCCTCCTCCTCCCCCCGCCCAGTCCATCCCCCACGCTGGCATTCCTGATGCTCTGAGAGGAGGGGGAGGTCCAGACCCTGTGCTGGGGGCATGGCCACGACCACACTCAGTTTTCTGCCATCGCTCCCCTCCCCACTCCCTCTCTGGACCGACCCGCCCAGGCCTCCTCCCAAGGCAGCACCCACCCTTCCTTGCTCCGCACTCCCCTGGCATGCCGTTCAGTCTTCTACTGCAGGAGGGGAAAGAGGCCTGTGCCTTCCCCGTTAGCCGGCCCCTTGCCAGGCTGCCTGCCTTGCCGTGCCACCTTCTGAAGAGCCCGCTGTGTGACAGCAGGCTACCAGACCCGCCCCCGCAGCCGGGCCCGCTGGACCAGGGCTGGACGCCCTTCCAGGGGCCGGCCGGGGACTTATGACTTACTGGTCCCAACATAAAAATGTAGCTGGACCATTTGGGTTTCTTTTCCCGGGAATGTGGCCACAAGTCCAGAGAGCTCTGTTTGGGGCTGTCGAGCAGAAAGGGACACAGCACAGGCAGTTCTCCAGGGGCTCTGCACACGTCACAGGTCACTTCTCGCGGGAAGCCGACCGGGGGGAAGGGGAGAGCAGAGCTCCTGGTGGCTGGTTTATGAGCACCTGTCACCTCCTTGCTCCCGGCTGCTGGGTTCCTCTGAGACCGTCCCACGGCCTTACATATCCCTTCCTTTTAGCAGGCCATGCGGTGGGTTCTCTGAGTTGAAACCCAGAGAACCCTAACTGGAATAACTACTTTGAGCGTCTTGAGGTAATCCTGCCAAATAGGAATGATTGTGCCCATTTTTACAGATGAGTAAAGTGAGGTTCAGAAATAGGAAGCCGTATGTCCAAGGTCCCCAGGCTAGGACACGGTGGAGCAGAGCTGGCTTCCTCAGGTCCTCAGCACATGCTGCAGACCCCCGCCCCACGGCGTCCCAGGCGGCGGCACCCACTGTCCCGCGTCTCGTCTCCCGCTCTGTCTTATCTGACTCTGTGCTTCCACTGCCAGCAGAGGCGCTGGCATCATGCAGGCACTGAATACTGGTGAGTATACGTTAATTTAGATGCAGCCTGCAGAGAAAGCATCAGTGTCTGAGTCCAGAAGCCAGAATTCAAGTCCTGCCTCTGTCTGCTACTAGCTGGGGAATATTCGGCGAATCACTTAATGTCCCCCGAGTCTGTCACCATGGAAATAGTCCAAAATGTAATGGGCAATGGGACGAAATGATTGCTGAGGTCCTTTCCAGCACCTACATCTCACAGCTCCGTCATCTCTGCCGTGCCCACCCTTGTGGCATGATGTCAGGGCACTAGGAGCTGCACACGGCGCCGGTGCGTTTGCCCCCACGTGTTCTTGGAAGCAGCGATGCCCTGACACGCTAGCGGTGCTGGGTGCTGCCTCAGCCCAGCTCACTGCAAAGCCCCTAGCCAGGGGCCCTTATTTCATTGCTCGCTGTTTAAGAGGGCTGTGTGATTTTCAATCCCCCCCATGGTCACTTTATCTAATGAGGATGAGATGCTTATACATATTTCCATTCTTTAAAAAAAAAATCAGCTATTAATTTGTCAGAATTATTCATATTTTACTGATGATATTTTCCATGCATCTAATCAGGGAGCTCATGAATAGAAATGAAACTATTTAAATACAGAGATGGTGTACATTGTAAGATCTTGTTTTCTCAAGCTGTTTCGTAACGCAGTGAATACATTTATTTCTTCTAAAAACAGGTTTCGCAACCATCAAGTTTTTTAATCTTTCATTAAATATGACTGTTCGAATGTGCTAACTTTGGGTGTTTTGGGGTTTCCATCTATGGGGCACCTGAAGTGGGGTACATTGTCTTCCAGAAGGACAGGAAATTATTTTTCAGGGAGAAAACTGAAGAACTTTGGGTCAAATTTTTAGGAAGGATGGGTGGCAAAAGTGACGTACAAACTGAAATTGCGCTGAATAATACTCGAGATAATTATTCATACAAAGTCGACTTCTAAACCGCTCAGAATTCCAGCAGCACTTACCTACATTGAAAGAGGCTGAGAATCCTTAAACAAAGCCTGATATTAAATATACTTCTGCTATCTCTTGAAACATTAGCAAGTAGCTTAAAACACGTGGCATCTACTCAATGGAAAATCTGAGAATACAAATTATAATAGTTGTCTTATAAGACCTCTGGGAAGCTTGAACTAAATTGCTTAATTCCATTAATAACAAACTATTACTCCAGCTATTAAAGTAACATAAGGTAATAGAGATCATGTCGAGAGATTGCACCAAGGCATTTTCTTCACCTTGCACAAATTTATTCAGGGGCATTGATAGATTTTAATTGACTGTGGCAACTGAACAGCAACAAAAGAAATTGAATGCCTTTTGGAAAGCACCACATTCTGTAGAAGCAAATAGCAACACCAAAATGAGGGTCTGGGGGAGCTGGGACGGGCAGGAAAGGACGTTGGAGAACATGTGCACCCTCGGCAGAAACGCTTTTTTGTGATCTTAACGGAAAGGATGTCTCGGACCCCAGAATCTTTTTCAGCTCTGTGAGGTCCAAACTGAAATGAAACCAGTGCAGGCAGCTGTAGAAGCATTGCGATTTTCCGCGAATGACCACGGGGTGTGCTTCCAAGCTGTGTGGCTGGAGGAAGCTTGGGGCTGCCCGTCCTCTCCAGAGGCCCTCAGGCCTGGCCGTGGAGTGGTTGACGCCCCCTCCCTTCTTCCTGCCCAGGCCCACTCAGGGCTCCTCAGCTCCCATCCAGCCCAGGAGGGACTCTGGTGACGTGCCCCCTGCTTTCCTCCTATTTCCAGGGCCTCTGTTCCTCTGTCCATGTCTCTGTGCCCCCAGGGTGCCACCCTGCCTTGCTCTGTGCCGGCTGTGGTGAAGGTAGTTTCGAAGCCGTCATCTCATCTTTTGGGCTCTTCTCCCCTTCGCGCACCCCCATCCCCACCCCAAAGGACCTGGGCCTTCATTGCTGCGTCAGCTCCTGAGGAAGGAAAGCCCATTTCTTCAAGCTGTGAGGGACTGCTGAACGGAGGCTCTGGGGTGGCCTTCTGGAAGGTTCTGCAGGCACACCTGCGACAAGCTTGCCGGATAATGTCGCAAGGCGTAGGTTTGAGGGCTGTCTTTGGAGTCTGGGATTCCCCCTTGTTTTCGTGTATGTCCTGAGCCGCATCTCCTGTAAACTGGTGAATGCGCGCTCTCTTCTGCCCTGGTTAGCGTCCAGCATAACTTTCAACTCCGCTGGGTCCATAACCTCAGGAGCATTCTCTCTCGCTCTCCATCGGTCCCAGCTTCTTTCCAGGACAGCACAGAGGGGCTTTTACAGCCTGGCCTGCCTCCCCCACACTCACGCTATCTCCCCTGGGCCCAGCTCCACCGAGGGGCAGTGATGCCCCCTGCCCATGCCATGTCAGAACCAGGGCGCCCCGCTTTCGGTGACTGGCGACGGGCTCCGGCTCGTGGCTGCGGTCGCCGACTTGTCCGCATTGGGAGAGTCTAGTCCCGCCGCGCCTGCGGCATATTGCATGTGTTTGAAGCCTCCTTGGCAAGCAGGACCTCCTAATTTTTCCCACTTCTTGTGATTAGCGTTGCAGACTAATCCTAGCAGCAGACTCAACACCAGCTGTTCTTCCCCCACTGCTTGTTTTTACTTATAAACCAAATCCCGGGGCTGCTGCCGAGGCGGCTGGCCCGGCGCCTCCCACGGCCCGGAACCGTACGGCGTGACCTGGGCTGCATTCTCTTCCGACCGGGCCTCATGCAGCCTTCACGCTCGCTGCCAGGGCGGCTCTGCCGGGCCTCCCGGGACAAGGGAGGGGCATGTTCAATTCCAAAGACGTCTACAGCTTAGCTGCTAAGGTGGTGTGAAATCAGCAGTTCCTGGAGCCAGTCTGATCTTAGAAATAGGATTTTGCAGCCTTAGACATCGGGCATCCCTGGGTACTGCATTTAAAAAATAACATAACAAGATACGTCGACGAGAACCTATAACATTAGGTGTTTTACAGCATAACAATAAAATTAACACCCATGATGCCCCACTGACCTTAAGAACCGGTGAATCTGGTTGTTCTGCCCAGGTCCTTCCAACATCTCTTAAATTTGGAAAGAGGTCTGCAGGGAGGACGCTGGCCCTGGCACCTTCCACCCCACCCCCCCATCTGGAGGACAAGTGCCGGCTGCCCCACCCCGTTAGGCGTTTGCAGCCTCCACCTCCAGCCTTCCGGGGTACGGGCAGGAAGCAAGGCCCAAAGGCCATCCAGACCAGGATGTCCTCCGGTGACATCCACGGCAGTGCTTGAGGACTCAGCAGCCTCAGACGCTGCCGAAGTAAACTTCCATGAGGGGAAACCCTGAAAGCAAATTGGGGAGCACGGTGCATGGGACGCCTGCCCTCCAAACGCCCCAGCGTCGAGAACTGGGATTGTCAGAAATGCATTCCTGCTGAAAGTACATGGAACCAGCCCTGTAAATTGTGAAACATAAGTCACGGTTATATTCATTCTGCAACCCTGTACAAGTCACGAGTTTCCCGTAAGGTGGAGAAAAAATTAGGAGCCCTTTAGAACGACTTAAGGTCCGATCACAGCCATCCCTGCTCGGTCAGGCTGTTTTCTCTTAGTATGAAATTTCTTACTCTCTCCAGTCCTTGAGTATTTTGGCTGGGTTGGTTTCTTTCTTGGCAACTGCAATTATTTGAAAACAGGATTAAAATAAGTCCCTCTTTTTTCCTGCCTGGCAATCTCCTCATGGGCCTGCCTCTCCAGCAGCCGCTGTCCATTTGCTTCTCTCTCCTTCCTCTTTTCCCTCCCTCGCTGCCTCCCTTGCTGGGTGCGGAATTCCCGAGCCAGAGAGCCACGGCAGGGGACCGATGGTTTCCTGGGGTGGAGCAGAGGTGCTTGGCACCACCTGTCCATGTGCTCCATACCTGACCCCTGAAAACGTTTTAGCACACAGGCCTGTGTGTGAAATGGTGTAATATTCCCTCAGCCAGGTGGACCGATGCAGAGGTGGCAAAAAGAGGTCAGAACTCCCCTCTACCCACACAGTAAGGTGCTATAGGGCCTTCAGAGGCAGGAACAGCTTGAGGCTGGGGGGAGCCAGGGAAGGCTTGTTAGCCCTGAAGTGTCTTCAGCTGGATCCGAAAGGAAGGAGGTAGATCTATGGAAAAGAGCAAAAATTCCAATGGGGCAGAGAGATGCTGGGAGAAGCTGGCATGCACCTGGGGGAATGGCTGTGGTCAAAAGTGGGGCACTGGTGTCATTTCCTTGTCACGGAAGTAGAGGGAAAAGAGCTGTGTGGATACCATGCTGAAAAATAAACCCATATTTTGTGGGGACTGAGTAAATTATATTCAGAAGGACAGATTTGTCGAGGCCTGCAGGGAGGTCTGATCAAGATTTCAGTCCAGAATCCTAGGACCTTACCTAGTGACTGTGAAGGAGACCCTGTGTGCTCTCAAACTCAAACACTGGGCAGGGTGCATATTTTTGCCCCCCCCCCCCCTTTTTTAAGGTAAATGTCACCACCGGGAAGTCAGTAAGGATGTCCCTGAGAATCAGGAAGTCTGGGATCTGGGCAGTAGTAAATCTCCTTTCTCTGAAATCCCCCCTGTAGACTCCATTCTGTCGCCTCTAGCCTGGCCTCTTTGCTGAGTGAGAGAGGGGCTGGGGTGCCAGTGAGGTGCCCTGATGGCTAGGCGGACGTGGAAAAGCAGACCAACTGCCCGGCCAGGCGGGAGAGTGCTGTCTGTGGCCTACTCCCCCCTCCCTGGTCCCCCTGGCCCTGAGCATGGGCGCCCAGGGCTTAAGGAGGGGTGGGTAGGACAGAGAACTTGGTCCTGCTCTGGCCAACTCCTGACCGCACCACAGCTCTCTCAGCCCCTCAGAAAATCCAGAATAACCTGGAACTTTCTAGAACAGCCTTTCACGGCCCAGAACTTTCTGAGGTAACGGAGATGTGCTGTCAGGTGCCATTGAGCACTTAAAATATGGTGAGTGTGAGCAGGGAGCAGAATTACTAATTTTATTTAAGTTGAATGAATTTCAGTTTAAATCATCACGTTGGTAGTAGCTCTCGGATTAGACAAGCACAAGCCTCAGAGGGTTCAGCAGAGGCTGGGTGGGGCTGCCCAGTGCCGCTCGAGACTCCAGAAGGATCTTCTCGTTTTGTCCCTCAGAGCAGCAGGGCATGTGGAGCTCTCAGAGAGAAATTATCCTGAAAACCAGGCCCAACGGGCGGCACGCGGCAGAGCACATTTCTTTTAGTGGTTGTAAGAATTGTATTAGTCACGGGAGAGGATCCAGCCAGGTTTTCCCTAAAGCCCTTTTCTCACTTGCTGCGTGAAGTTTCCTGTGTCCCAGCTGCCTGAAGAAATGCTTCTGCAAGGTTTTATTTGGGGATTTTTGGCAGATTCACTGGAGCCGTACTCGGGTGCCCACTTTGTGTTGGAAGTTCGGGCTGCCCGGGCCGCGTTCCTGCCCCGGGTGGGTGGCCCCTCGTCCCACAGCATTTCCTATAAACCAGATGATGGCGAGGCTTAGAGCCGTTCCCATGGCTCCCTTCCCTGGGCTGCTTGGAGAGGGAACCGAGTGCCTGCCACCCCGTAGAGGAAATCCATGCGAGCAGCCTTCCACCGAGAGCGCCTGGCGTCTCTGGGTGTGAATTAAGAATACCTGCAGAGAAATTTATTTTCTTGCTCCAGAACTGTCAGGCCCAAGCAGTGGCTGAATTTTCAGTGGTTTGGTGAAGTGCCCTGGCTCTGGGGTAACCGATGGAGGACGCTGGGGAGAATTGGGACGGCTGGAGCGAGTCAGCACTGGGGAAGAGGAGACGGGCCGCCAGCCCCTCGGGGACGTGGGGGTAGCAGCTAGTCTGTCCCCAGCCCCATCAGCCCCGGAGGAAGTTCATCTGGGGCAAAAGGACATGGCCTGGAGATACAGGTCCTTCTAGGCCCCTACTGTGATGTCTTAGGAGATGAGGGAGGGGTGAAGGGGGATAGCTCAGCCGTCCCGTTATTTTGACAATGCATTTTTTCTCCATGGACTGCTTAGCATTCTAGAACCTGAATCTTTGAGGCTCATTCTCTGGAGATCAGGCCCTCGCCCCCTGGCTGAGATGGATGGGGACAGATGAGTAGGGAGCCGTGCCTTTCCTAGGATAGAGGGTGGATTGGTTCATTTAAAGTGCATTTGCCTTGGTTTTAGTGTTGGGGGAGTGATGGATTTATACGGGGCTCTCCTTAAACCAAAAATACTGATTGGTGCCAGCTGTACTCCCTACCAGCCAGTGAGTTCATCAGCCCTAGAGCTAGCGGCCTGGAGAGGGGGCAGCAGGTGGGACTCGGTGTGTTAGCAAGGATGGTGTGGTCATGGCAAAATGAGTGGTGTCCAGGAGGCAGGCCAGGAGGGCTTCCTGGAAGAGGGAGAAACTTGGGCCTTGAGATCATAGCAGACTTCAGAGGTCTGGAAAGAGAGCAGGGGACTCTTCAGTAGTCTGAACACAACAGGTGCCAAGGTGGAAAAAAAGGAACAGGTGAGTGAGTGGAAGCCATGGGAGGAGGTTTTATTATGATTTCCAGTTATTTTGATAGATACTTGCTTTGTTTCAACTCTATGAATTTGCAACCCACCTGGGATCATTTTATTAGATCCTGGTTCTGTGGTTTAGTCAAACAGGACCAATATTAGGAGAAATCTGCCTCTCTACCTACAGATGCCCCGAAAACCATCACCCACCTCCCCCCATCTTAGCCGCCCTGTGAGGCCAAGAAAGTGGAGACACAGACACGCTCCAGATAGCTGGGCATTTATGTGGTGGTCAACTGACTGTGATTCTGAAGCCACTTTGAACACAGTGTCTGATTTAAAAACCTGCCTGAAACATTGGAAGTTGGTTTCCAGGTTTAAAACAGACTAAACTATTTTGAGTTTGGAAACATAATTTACTATTTCCAAGAAAAGAGTTTTTAAAATCTGATTCCTTCCCTGAACTCCCCATCCCCTTGAGGCTCTTAAAAAATTAAAAATAAAAAAATTAGGATATAAATCATGGGCATTGAGTAAGTAGCTTTTTAGTTCAGTTCACAAGCTTGCATTCTGACATGCTTTTCTTGATTTGAATATTTCTATAAATCATGATTATGCTACTGTTTAATGAGAACGAAAGTGGAACTGGCATCTGCTTGTCGACCGCAGAGTGTCTCCCGGCCCGTGTGTGCTGTCTGGAGGAGCTGTGGCCCAGTCTGCAGAGCTGAGACGCGTCTTGATTAGCTTAAATTGCTTCCTGCGGCAGTTTGCGAGCGTCGGTCCCGTGATGAACTGGGTCATCTTGGGAATCTGGGATGCGGGAATGGCTGGCGGTCCAGACTCAAGCCGGAAATCCCACGCTCTTCCCAGCAGGGGCACGCGGGCCGCCTGCCCTTCTGTTCCAGGCTGGCATCTCAGTCCTGGCTAGCCTGTGAGCTTCTCTGGGCAGGAGGATGGGCTGATCCAGGCTGAACTGAACCTCACTGAGACGCACTGATGGTGACTCCTGAGCATGGGGAGACGGGAGGTGTAGACGCAGCAGGTTCCCTGAGGGTGCAGATCGGAAGCAACAGGACCAGCGGCACTGCCCTCGGAGGTATTTAGGGCCGGGAAGAGGGCCCGAGTCCGTTTTCACTCTGTCTAGTCATCGATGTTCATGCTAAAGAGCCTATGTCAGTAAAAAAAAAAAGTTTAAGCAACATGGCGTTCTTTGCTTCCTGAGCTTCGGAAGGTTGCGGTATTTTCATTTCATTTCAAGATAATTGAACTAGAAACGTGTTTGATGTTTAAACTGTTCATCTCTTTTTATCTCGAAGACTCATTTAGCCAGAATTCCTCACCACCACCACCACCAACCCCCCCGAAGCTTTTCTATAAAGCAGGGTTCTTAACCTTTTGTGTCCCACGGACCCCTTTGCCGGTCAGGTGAAAACCAAGGACCCCTTACTAAGCCCACGTGATACCGTGTATTATCTAATAAATACATCACACCCGCACCGGCACGTCCCCACAAGAATATTGTTTTTTTGAATTTCAGTTCAAGCTCACGGAGCCCTGGTTAAGAACCCCTGCTACGAAGAATGTTCTGATCTCTCTCGTAGACAAACGCAGAGGCCTTAGGTGTAGACTTTGATCCGTTCCCACCAAACGCGTCCATCCGTGCAGCCCACATCCCTATCAAGAAAGAGAGCACGCAGGACGCCCCCTCGTGCCCCTTCCGAGTCACGCTCCCACCCCAGAAGTCACCGCGGGACACGCTGTTTCCACCACGGCTTCTAACTGCCCGATAGCTTTTAAAACACAGCTTGCGGGGAACGGATGTGGCTCAAATGATTGGGCGTCCGTCTCCCATATGCAGGGACCTGGGTTCGATCCCCAGGACCTCCCGGTAAAAAAATAAATAAAAAAGAAAAGGAAAACACGGCCTGCGCTTGGAAACGGAAAAGGACTCCTTCCTCCAAGAAAGGTCTGAGCCGGCCTCTGCGCACAGCCGGGACCGGGCGTGCATTCTCCAGGATCGCTGTGCTCCCCCGGCTCAGACGTCGAGCTGTCTGGCGTCCAGTCGGCTCCATAACTCTGCACCTGGAATTTCAATGTTGCAATACCTCGAGAACAACGGATGGCAAGGAAATGCATTTTGTGCCTTTTTTCCAGGATCGCTTGCATGCAATTGTGTTTGCCGAGCAGGAGGACTCTCCCGATGAGGGGGAGAGAGAGAGAACCTACTCGCCGGCCTGCATAATCAGCCTCGAACATATTTCTGCCCCAACAAAGAGAACAGTGTGTTCCTGGGAAGCCGCGCTGCCGCCCAGAGGCTCGCTGGTGGGTGGTTCTCCTGAGAGGGCGTCGGATTTTTCAGCAGCTCCGCCTACACCCACCACCCCTCTTTTTTTCAGCTCCCACCTTCTTGGCCCCTGAGGAGGGGGTCACCCACATGGAGCCTGGTTCAGGCTTCTTTGTGATACCCTCAAAGTAAAACTCTGGCAAACCCTCCCACCTGCGCCTGGCTCTTCCGGCAAGGCCCACCTTTGCTGGTCAAGGGACATCCAGACCTCCATTCCAGCCTCCTGCCTTGGCTCTTGGGACGCAGCGTGCATCTGAATCCCACGATGCCGACAGCTGCGCCACATTCTGACGGGGTCCGTGTCGGGGTCCCTCCAGGTGAGCTGTCATTGGCACTGGGCACCCAGGGACAGTTCCAAACTGAGGCTTCCAGCCAGGCTGCGGCATGGTCCCTGCCCCATCTCAGGCCTGGCCTCTCCCCTTGGGGGCCTCTGCACTTAGCCCCATTGATTTGGTCACTAAAAACCCCACCATGGCTCAGGTCAGTTTGGGGATGGCCCTGCTCGGAAAAGTGATTTGTTTTGTTTCTCTTACCTGCAGTTGTATTTTCCTCTTTAATCATGATGATTTAAATCAAGCAAAATAACCTTAGAATGTATGTACTTTCTTAGAGGATTGCAAGTATGCCTTTTATAAAATCACCCCAAGGCATGAGAATAGAAGACATAAATGATTAAAATGCAGGGGACTGGGCGGGAAGGCAGGGCAGAGTCAGTGCTGCCCTGGGAGCCAAGCCCCGGCCATGTGTACCCTGGACTGGGGTGCAGGGGACCCGAGCCTGGTCCCACTCTGCCCCCTGCTGTCACTCTGACCACTGGCGGATCCTTCCCTCGCCCGGGCCTCAGTTTCCCCATGGAAGGAGTGAGGAGGTGGGATGAAAAGGTCACAAAAGTCCCTTCCAGCAGTGCCCCTCTGTGGCCCCATAATCGTGTTTGCTACCATTGGTTTCTCATACGTCTGCCGTGACCGTAGGCACCTAGGCTGGGGAAAGTTTGTTAGATTTTAGAGACTTGGGCTGGAAAATACAGAAAAGACTATAGAAGTTCGCATTGTGCTAATTATGGCCGGTGCCTTCTCCTCCCAAGTGGCCACCGCCGTCCCACAGCCCGCTAGCCAAGCACAGACCGCTGCCGCCCTGGTTATCCAGAGTGGAGGCAGCCCGGGGGGTCTCCCGAGCCCCCAATGTCACGAGGCCCCTCTGCTTTGTGGGAGTTCCTGCCCCCCACCCATGCTCTGGCTCCAACCCAGACCCCGGTGGATAAAGAAAAGCCGCGGGTGAGACGGAGTGAGGCCCCTGACCCCTGAGAGGTGATGGCTGCCAGCAAAGGAGAGAGGAAAAGCAGACCCGGGGCCTCCTGCAGGTTTTGCTTTCTTTGTTTAGACAAGGAGGGGCCAGTCTCAAGGCTTTACAAATTATAAAATGCTCCTGCCTGCTGGGAGCCTCTTGTTCCTGCTCAGCTGGGTCCAGGGAGCTGGGAATGTCACAGAAAAGCACCCCCCCAAGCTAGCCAGTGAGGCCCCCAGAGCAGGGCCGGAGCTCGCCTACCTGCTGCGCCATTAAGGCCGCATCAGCCTGGCACGGGGGGCTCGCTGGGCAGGTCGGTCCCTGATGTTCTTTAGAAGAACTCTGGGTCATCAAGGGAAGGGAAGTTACGTTCTCTGTTCAGGGACCAGACAAGCTTATAATCTATTAGAGACTTTTTTATTTTTTTAACTTTGTTTTTATTTTAGAAACATATTTTTTTATATATTCCAAAAATTGATCTTTTTTTTAAAAAGTAACATTTCAGTGCTTAAAGTGACAAATGGCAGGGCCTGGACAATGTGCTTATTTGGGAAAAGTTCACGCAGAGGTTGACACGCCACCGGCCTGAGCTGTCAGGAGCAGGGACCCCTAAGCCACCGAGAGCAGCTGCCGGTGATGAAACAGCAGGTGTGTGGGTGCCTGGCCTGGGGCACCCCCCTCCCTGGGAGGGGCCCTCTTCTGTCCCTCTCTGGGCTCCAGGGGTGAAGGGCCTCCAGCTGCAGGCAAGGACACACCTGTGTGCACTCTCCTGGGTAGCAAAGGTGAGCCTGGCCAGCCAGACCCTCTGAGGCCCCCAGGGCCATTCCTAGTGGATGGCTAAGGCCAGGCAGCCCCTGGCCTCCTGGGGAGGTGGGGAAAGGGGAGGGCTCCGGGCAGTGGCCCAGCCTTCTGCAGCCTGGCTTGGACTTCCCTGAAAGGGGGCCATGCACTTGTTTGCAGCCGGGCTGGGGGAGAAGGGGCTGGGGTAAGGCTTCCATCTGGTTCCTTGCAAGGGTCTCTGTGGCCTTGCCTGGAGGCAGAGCTGTCCTCGGGGCGGCACGTGCCGGGCTCCAGGCTGGGAGCTGTGGGCAGCTGCGCTCCACGGCGGCCCCTCCTCCTCCCTGCAGCCTGGCGCCCCAGCCTGTGGTCTGGCCCTGGGCAGTGGGTCTCTCCCCCAGCCTTCGCTAAAGTGACTTTCTCCCAAGCCAGCCGATGTCAACCTCCCCAGGCGAGCACTGGGCAGCTTTGATCCGCTGACCCTTGCCCGCGAGCAACCGTCATTTTCAAAAGCTTCTTCCACCTTTAATCTTCCCACAGGGAGCAAACACCCTTAAACTCTCTCCTCCGGTTGGCCCTTTTATATGCCGTGTTTGGAAATTTCTCACCCCTCCAGGTGTCCGTGATGTTTGCCTTTGCCCCTCGATGCTGCAGGCGCCTTTGCCAAGAAAGAAACTGAGGCCCTGGGCACGGGGAGAGAGCTGGGTTGAGAGTGTGGCTCGGGGTGTCGGTACATTTGCCTCGTCCCGGCAAGCCAGCCCAGGAGCGTCCCTCGGGCCTGGAGGCTGCTGGCCCCTCATCCGTGGTGGGTGGGCACTCTGTCCACCGGGGTCGGAGCTCTGGGCCCCAGAGCGGACACTGAGTGCGTGAGATGCTGTCTCAGCCACATCAGTGCTCTTCAAGACCCCTGCCCTTCCCCAGGGAGGCTGCAGCCCGGGCCAGTGTTGCCTGTCCCCCTACTCCCAGCCTATCCGTCCTTTTGTCTGCACTGGGGCATCCGTCTTATCCCTCTGCCCCTCGAGTGGGCATTTCAGTTGGGTCACCCACTTGGTTCTCCACGGGGCTGGCTTTGACGCTCGTGGTGGTTGGTCAGCCCTGCGAAGGGTGGGCAGTGCCCTGACGTGATGGACGTGGGCGTGAGTCGGGGCGCCTTCCTGCCGCCGTGGGTTCGCTTTCCTACAAGCCGAGGGGCTCACCTCTGCTAATGGGTCATTTGTGAGCAAACGGAGCTGCTTGTCTTCACGAGGTTGAAGGGACGTGAAGGCTGACGGTCCAGCCCCTCAGCCACGCGTTTAATAGAGACCCAGCTGCGGTAAAACGTCACCACAAAGTGCCTTTGTCGCGGAGCGGCTGCCTTCCTTGGGAAAATAAACTCCAGGCCCTCCATCTTGGCAAGGGAGGAACACCCTCCGTGTGGAGAGGGCCAGTAGGACCCTCAACGGCAGACCCCTGTCCCCTGACAGTCCCCTTTCCTTTAGGGGTCTCTTATTAATTCTTTTTGCCCCGTGTGCTCCTGAGAGGTCTCCAGCCCCCAGCCCCCTTTTTTCCACTCTGGCCTAAGTGTGGATAACTAAGGCCATTTCCTTCTCTGTGGTGGCTGAGATCATACTAGAACATTTAAACAGGCTTTACCAAAGGCAAGGGAGAGAGAAAAGGAAATCATCGGTCAGAGTATTATGTAATTGGGGCTTCTGGCTCGAGCGATTGCCTCTCCTCCAGGAGTCACCAACCCCTTTCCTGTTTCCAGCTGCGCGGTGGACGCCATCTTGGCATCGAGGACCTCAAGCCTCATCAGCTTGTCTCCCCCGAGGCTCACCCTCCCGGGCAGCATGCCCCGTGGCACCTGCGGGATGGGGCAGAGGTCTCTCTGCTGGGGAGGGGAGGGTGCTGAGCTGACACTCAGCTCCTTCGGGTTCTCTTTAGAGAACCCAAAAGAGCCTCGAGCAAGGCCAGGACGGTCGTGGCGAGCTGCGCCTGGAGACCGCCCTGCACGGGCTGCCGTCACCATGCCCTGGTTCAGGGCCGTGCACATGGGAGCACCAGGATCCTATAACATTAGGGGCATCGCTTCGTTCAAGAAGCCCAGACAGTACCCCTGCCTCTGTGGAGGTTCAGGGGGGCAGGCCTCACGGGGCCTGAGCTTTGGAAGTGTGTCGACAGCAGGTTTGCTCCTGTAGTAGCATCGCACCCCTACTCTCAGCCACCTAGCGGGGTGCCGTGCTGAGGATCGCCCACCCTGATGCTGAGGAGGGGCAAATGGCAGGCCCACGGAGATACCGTGTGGCTCAGCCTCTACTCCGCTTCCTGTCAGTGTAGGACAAACCACCCCAAAACCGAGGGGCGTAAACAACGTTTTATTATGCCCGCAGATTTTGTGGGTCAGGAATTCAGACAGGGCACTGCGGGGGTGGCTGTCTTAGAGCCTCAGCTGGGGACACCCAGAGGCCAGGGGTGATTCCACTGCGGCCATCACCCTAAGCTGGCGTTGATGCTGGCTGCCTGTGGGCCCAGGGCTTGGGTGCCCTCACAACATGGCGGCCGCAGGGCCGTCAGAGCTCTTCCGTGGCAGCTCAGGACTCTGCAGGTGAGCGTCCCGGCTAAGAGGTGGCAGCTGCCTTGCCATTGATGACTTAGCCTCAGAAAGCACACGTTGTCATTTCTCCTCCGCTCCATTGGTGACAAGCGAATCACAAGCCCACCTAGATTCAAGAGGAGGGGAATTAGACTGCCTCTTGCTGGTGAAGTTCTAGAAAAGCCTGGAAATCCAGTCTGCCCCTGCTCCCCTGCTGTACTTCCCTCCATTCTGCAGACTGAAGCCCAGAGCTTTTGCAGCATGCCTCGGGAGTCAGTGCTTGCAGGGTCCCCAGGTCTGGGTTCCCAGGGCCCGTTGACTCGGTACAAGAAATTTAGCAAAGCAGTTCCCAGTGACGTTCACTTTTCACAGGACATTTAACACAAAGACAGTGAAAGGTAGCGTCGCTGTCGCGAGGAAAGCCCTGTGTGACCTGCTGCATCCTGTGTGACCTTGGGCAAGTTACTTAAACTCTCTGTGCCGTGGTCCCTTCGTGTATAAAATAGGGATGAAAGGAACAGTACCTCCTTGTCAGGTTGTCGTCAGAATCAAATGAGTGTTTGGAATGTGCTTGGCATACAGTGGCAGCTGTGAAAATAAAGACCCGCCAGCTCCTCAGGCCTGAAACGGGTGATCAAGGAGCTCTTCCAGTTCTCTCCCTCAGGTTCTACCCACCGGGGCTGGGAAGTGCTGCGTGCTGGGGGTGGGGGATGGACTGTCTTGAGGAAGGCGTCCTCCATGGGATTGCAGTGTGGAGATTTTACCCTTCCTTTATCTGTGTGGGTGCATGTGTGTTTTAAGTTCATGACTTATCTGTGGATTTGGGGAGCATCAGGGAGAGGAGCTGAAGACGTCTTTAATTAAACACGGCACTCCCTCCTCCGTAAGGTTATTTGCTCTGTAAGGGGTGGGGATATCTCTTTAGAAGGCTTATTTGAAAAAATGAACTGCTGAATGCAAATATGTCCTTATCTGGCCAGCATCCTTCCTTCCGTTGTGATTTAATATGTGCTCGGTGCTCCACAGAAACACAAAGCAGCTCGGGAAGAAGTCTCAGCCCTAAGAATCTTACAGTATTAAAACTCGAGTAATCCCTCACCAGAGAAAAATACAGCAAAGATGAGCGTGGCCCCGAAAACCCGTGTGCTCCACCCCCTGTGACCTGGGGCCTGTGTGATTTCTCCGGAGAACTGCTTCCTACTGCCTTGGACAGCTGAGTTTTATTAACTGTTTTTTCATTACTCCTGATGGACCCGGCAATGAACTCTTATCGGTGTATTGTGGCAAGTACAAGTCAATTAATTTCTTTGAAATAACTTCGACTGAAATCTTGATTTATATTCCAAAAATGATTTCCATCCCATCCCTTCTTGAGATTATAGTCCCGGCTGAGTTAATCGCACTGGCTTCACGGCCACCCATACCACGGGGAGCAAATAGGATCAAGGAGAGAGGGAAATGAGAAGAAGGTGGAGCTGAGAGCATTCTAAAGACCCTTTATTCCGAGCGAGGCCATGGGCTCAGTGACAGAGGAGCTCGTTTAAATCTCACCTGCAGAAAGGCTGCTTCCCGCAGCCCTCGTGGCAGGGGGTGGCTTGAGGGGTGACAGGGCACGTACTAGAGATGGAGGCATCCTTACCGCGGCCGCCCTGGCTGCTAAGGTTTGGTGTTGAGCCGCCGCCCCGTGTTTGGTACCCAGACTCTGCCACCGAGTTTCGGGGTTGGCGGCCCAGGGTCCCTTCCTCGGCTCTGCCCTGGCCGAGAGCACCTGGGCTTTATGTGGCTTTTGGGGGGGGGGGTCTCCCAGTCGTGCTGGGGGTGACCGCGGGCTGTCGCTGAGCCGAGCTCCCGCCGGCCTCGCTGTGGATGTGCCCGCAGGCCCCCCTGCCAGCAGCAGGGCCTTGCAGGTGGCGAGGCTTCTCTCGGAGGCGGGGGGGGGGGGCAGTCGCCCTCTGAGTGGAGGGGGTGTGAGCAGGGTGGAATCTGGCTCCGGAGAGCAGAGCCTAGAGACCGGCTGTGGCTGAGCCCCAAGGCCTGGCAGGTGCGAGGCTGGTGAGAGATGCCCCCGTGCTACACCACTGGGACAGACCTGGCGGGGGGCCTGGAGGTGGCAGCCCTGTCCCGGGGGTGGGAATAGTCCAGTGAGGAATTCAGGGCGGTTAAAAAGTTTGGCTAAGATGATTGCTCACAAAAATGCATGTGTAAAGTATCTGTTGTGGAGAGGCGAGTAAGTGGGCCAGCGTTTCCCGAAGCACAGGCCTCAGGCTGCCGACATCCGAAGCACCTGAGGTGAGGCGCTGCGGAAAAGCCCTCCGCTGGGTCAGAATCTCTAGGATGTGGCCCAGGGTTTGGTCTTTAACTGTCCCAGGAGATTCTGGTACCCTTTGAAGTCCTGGGGGTGGGTGGGTGTAGGAGAGGGACGGCAGGACAAGGGCAGACCGCCGTGCAGCAATTAGAGAAAACTAGAATGCAGTGTTTAATCGGGACAGGCTGAACAGAAGAGACCGAGAGGAGCGTGGTGACTGGGGCAGGAGGGAGCTGCCACGACGCAGGAGTTGTTGGGGAAGCATCTCTGAAGAATGCCGTTTCCCACACCCTCCCCTGCATGGAAGCCTTCAAGGCCGAGGACGGGGATCCTGAGGATCTGTATAAAAGCTTATTTTCGTGCTAAGAGGATCTTTGAACAAGGTATTGCTTTTTCCTTTATCAAAAAAAAAAATTTTTTTGTTTTTCCTGAAATTCCTGTTCTCTGTCTTGAGATGGGACTTCGGTGCCTGACGCATCGACATTCAGCACAGGTTTTCTGCGTCTGTGGCTGAGAGGCCTTTAGCTCTTAGGGGGAGGTGTGGGACCCGGCCAGGGGGCTTTCGGAGCTGCTGGCGATTTCTGACCCCGGCAGTCGAGTGTTGTCGTTGATGTCGTAAGTGATTTCCACTTACAACTCCCCCGCTTCTCCATGCCTCAGTTTCCTTATTTATAAGATAGGGATAACAGTGGTAAGGATTAAGTAAGTTAATTATGAGAAGAGCTGAGACTCGAGCCAGGGATATACGAATGCAATAGATGTCAGCTATCGATACTTCTTCCCCACCTGGTGAGGGATTTTCGGAGAATTTGCTTCAAACAAGATATCATGGCTTTTCCTCTAAGGACCTGGCTGTCACTAACGAAGCCTTCCCGTGCCGTGATCTCATAGCTCAGGGGTCTTCCTGCCCTCCGCACCGAGAGGCGCATCAGCCAGTGCAGGGCTGTCGCCCTCCTGCCGGGGGCAGGTCCCCGCGCTCCTTTCCCTCTGGAGGGGGCTGCACATCAGTCAAAGGGTGTCTCTTCCGGCTCCTGAGATCCAGGTGACAGCCTGCTCAGGTGACAACACGTCGTCCTTCTTTTCGTTGCTCGTGGTGGGGCTCAGCTTCGTGGGAGGAAGTGTCCCGGGCACGTGGCATTTCCTCTCCCGCAGGTTCCTTAGGGCCAAGTCCCTGGAGGCAGATGGGCTGGGGGTGCGTCACAGGGTTATCCTAGGTGGGCTGCACATGATGTGATGGAGAGCGGGTTGGCCCCTGGGGGGAGGGGAGACCACCCCCTCCCTGACGCCTGCCTCCTGAGACCACGGTTCTTCTCCGATGTTCTCAGTGGTCCTGCCTGGGGGTGGAATTTCTTCCCGGTGCCTGCACTTTTAAAATCCTGTGAAATGTTGAATTCAGGTAGAGAGAGAAAGGTCAGAGACTGAACTCACTAGTTCCTACTTGGGGATTAATTTTCTAATCCAATATTGTGTTTAGTTTTGGTGGTTTTTTTTTGTGAGAACGCTTCCCCAACCCCACCCAGCAGAGTTAACAAAGGCAGAGCTCCCTGGTTGAAGTAGGGGTGCTCCCCCTTCAGGACCCCCTGGAGTACCCCCCTGGAATCCTGAGATTTCCCTAAGCCCAGTTTGAAAATCCCTGCTTTAATCTGAGCCCCCTCCTCGCTTTCTAAGGCCCGTCCCTGCCACCGGGTCTCTGTTTCTGACAGCGTCCGTGGCACCTTCCCTGCAGGGCAGACAGGGTCCAGGAAAGAAAGGGCCACTCCTGCCTGGACTGGCGGCTCCCGTTCCCCCAGGCTACAACGCACCTTCTGAACGAGGCTTGGCTGCCCTCTCCCAGTATCTGGCTACCAGGGCTCCTGCGGGCTGAGCTGACCAGCCCTGGGTGCTAATGCCGACTGTCCCAGACCCCCTGTACTTACTGGTCTCCTCCTTCCCCTGTCAGTGCAGGGGGCAGGAGGACAGCGGGAGGGATCAGAAGAGCTGGGCGTTAGCAAATGAGCTGAGCCGAGCGAAGGACCCGCAGGGGATGGGCAGCTTTGGTAGGGGGCTCACGAACCCCAAGGGGCTCTGTCATTAGACTCACTCCAGCTTACAGCCACCCCAATTTTTCTATTATGATTTTAACACCACCTTGGCCCTATTTTTAAGATCTGCTGTGCTTGAGCAATTTTGTCTGACGTCAGCTGGCTGCTGGCAGCTCTGCTTGAAAACAGGAATAACCAAATCTTCTAGGGGGTGACGGTGAACCTGCTTCGAACACAATAAATCACAAAAACCATTGTTTACGATAAGTGGTATCTGATTGCCGTTAGAACCTGTGTTTATTGCTTTTGTGCATTATGGTCTCTTGTAATTTGGACAGCCAGAAATTGTATTCCTTTATGCGGCGTGTAGGAAGACCTTGGAGGGAGGCTTCTGTAATTACACTGCCAGGGAGTGGGCCGGGAGCCTCGGAGGAGGAGCGTGGAATGCTGTTTTTCATGGAAGGGACTGTGCGTCAGGCTTTCCACTTTTCCACTTCTTGGGCAGAGGAGCAGAGGCAGGGGGGCCCGGAGCGGAGAGCCCTTCCACGGCCTCGGGGCCTGGAGCCTGGCGTGGGCAGGCAGCTGGCAGCCCCAGAGGAAGCCCGGCAGATGGTTTTCCCTGGAAATTGCCATACACGTCCCCGCGAGTTTCTTCCCTCGTCCTTGCCCATCTTGACAAGCAGGCACTCGGCGTCCCGGGCGAGGGCAAGGGTCCCGGAACTGTCCGAGGCGGGATTCCTGGTGCCTCCATCTGCAAAATTTGAGAAGCCATGACTTGACCATGGGGCCTGGATCTCGGCAGACAGGGCGTGCAGCCATCGTCTGTGAGTAAACCACGGATGTCGCTGGATTTCTCCGAGGCCCGAGTGGAGAGAGGCGCAGGGTCTGGGCACGTGGCCTGTCGGCTTGTGGCTCAGGCATCAAGACCCAGCCCAGCCCACGCTCCCTCCTTCTGCTTCTGTGGCTTCTCCCACCTGGAACGCTCTCTCCAGTCTGCTTCCCCCACCCTTCCGATTCCTCTGCTGCCGTTTACGTCTTCCCTGAACTTGTTCCTCCATCACCATTCTCAGGCTTAGTAGGGTTTCACCACCAGCTCCACTGTTTACCAGGCCTAAAATCTGGGATTCATCCCGGACGTGTCTCTTTCCCTCAACCCCAGAGCTAGCCCAGTGCCCAGAAGGCAATGGACAATGGTGAATTCAAATGAATTCAAATGAGTTCCTCAAATGAACTCAGGAACTCGCTGTCCAGTCTGCTGCCAAGGCTGACCACAGCCACCTCCGGCCATTCCTCCTACATGTCCCTCTTCCCCAGCACCACTGTCGCTGCCCGCGGCAGGCCTGCTGAGAGCTGCCTGGCGCCACCCCTGCCATGTCTCCTGGGACCCTGGGACCGCTAGGACCCAGGCCACTGCCCACGTCTCCAGCCTCATCTGCCCCCCTCACTCCGTTCACCCCAAAGCCACCATACAAGCAGTCCCCTGGCCCGAGGTCATCACTAAGCTCATTCCCTCTGCCTGGAATGTCTTCCTCCTCTTCTTTGACTCATCTTTGGAGACTTGGCTCAGGCACCCCGTTCTCCGGGAAGCCTTCTCCAGCTGCCCCTGGGGGTCTGGGGCCTCCTTCCTGCTCCCACAGCTCCCTGCATTTTTCTCTGACTCGTCAAAACTGTAAATGCGTCTCCGCAAGGCAGGGATACCATGCCATCCATCTCGGCCTGCCCAGCATCCAGCGCAAGGCCTGGCGCTTCGTAGGGGAGCCGCGGATGTGGAGGTAAGCCGGATCCGCTCTCATGGCCACACAGCACGTCGAGTGTGGAGACGTCATCAAGCACTGGTCGTCTAAGCACGGCGGCAGCTCAGCTCAGAGCGAGGCCAGAGACGGCTGCCCCCACCACCCCAAATGCACATGGCTGGGAAGCCCGCCAGCCAGGCTAAGGCCCTGAGCCGCCATCGGGGCCAGGAGAGCATGAGCAAGTGCGCGAAGAAGTCCCGTGTGACGTCTGACTGCGGCTTGAAGTTTAGCACCCACGAAGGTCGGGACCCTTCAGGTGCTTTATTAAAGAGGTAAAATGAACCTGACTGTGTCCCTGAAGCTAAGGGCTCCGGTCTGGATCCCTCGGCCCTGGCGTTAATTAGACGCTGAGCTGAATGGCAGAACCCCCTGTGCCCCCTCGTGCTTGGAGACCTGCTCTGGGCACCTGGACTTGAGCTTCGGTGTAACGCATCGATCCCTCCAGTGCCGCCCGGCCCGGCTGGCTGAGCAGGAGGACAGGTGGGAAGAGAAGCTGAGGCCGGGCTCTGCTTCCTGAAGACCCTCACTGCTGGGCAGGGGCACCTGCAGGGCGGAGTCTGGGAAGGGCTGACGAGGGGTGGGCGGCGAGGCTGCCCCCGCACACAGCCCAGCTGTCACTCTAATCAAGCAGAGTCAGGTGTCGCCCTCTTCAGATCCGTTTATTTTCCGCCACGTGCACACGCACGGGAGCGCTCAACTGGCCAGGCTCGCTGCCAGCACGTTCCCCTTTCTCTTCCCACTCACACTGCAGATCCTCCTGGGATAACGCCCGTCCCTGGGCTTTTTGTGCCAGGGTGCAGCGAGCTGGAGTGAGGTGTATTGGCCTCGTGGTCTAGCCTGGCAACCCCGGGAATATTGACGGTGTTGTCTCTACGGCAAAGTGCGTTCCGAGTTACAGTCAGCTGAGTCCCTGACAGATTTTTTTGGAATTCAAGCTGCTCATGAGCAAGGGCCTGGGACATGGACCCCCGCGTGTGCCAGTCTGAGCGCTGCGGAGGCCGAGGAGGAACTAGTGAGCCTTGCCCCTGCTTCCAGACCCCCCGCGGACTGGTCTGGGGTCAGGCCGGGTGGTAAGACTCCCCCCGGGCCCTGGTGGGAAAGCCCACGTCTCCTGTGCAGCATCCGCCCTGGTTGCCCTGAGGATGGTGGGCGAGGCAGGAGCCCAGCTACAAAGCCCGGCCTGTCCCCGAGGAAGCCAAGAGCCGGCCCCTTTGTCCGCTGCTTCATGGTGCAGACACTACCAAGTCTGGAGGGAGAGTGTGTGCAGAAGACGGTGCTTCCGGCGCCCAGCCGCCACCCGCTGCCCTTTCCTAGACACTCTTCTGGCCCAGGGGTCTGGCATCTGCCAGCTGCTTTCTTCTTTAGACCCAGGCATTTAAGCAATTTGGTGGAAGTTTTTGAAAAGAACCCAGGTGCGGCAGTTTGAGATTATTTTGTGAATCCCACAAAGAGAAAGATTATGGTTTTAAACTAATCTATTCCCGAGGGTGAGATCCCCTCTGATTGCATTAAATTCGGTTTGAGGGGCCTTCGATTGGATCACTTGATAAGACCGTTTTGGGGTTTTTGACTGGACCACGTCAGTGGGCCGCGGTTCATGTTGTCTCTGCCCTCTTGCTGAGTCTGATGAAAACGGAGACACAGAGAGGGAGACACAGGCGGATGCAGGGAAAGGAATCCGCCAGTTTCCATCCATCCATGTGAGAGAAGACTCGAGGGTCACTTAAGCACCAGCCCCGGAGAGGCAGGGTCCACGGAGGAGCCCAAGAGGCGACGAGCCCTGCTATGGGACCCCTGCCTGCCTCCTCCTCCTGGGCACGCTCACCTGCTAGCTCAGTCCCCAGGACACCCCTTTCCATGGTATCCCTGCTGGCCAGTGTGCAAGGCCAGCCCTGGGCCAGGACATGGCTTGGGACTGGGGTGGTGCCCGCCTGGTAGACATCTGCATAGGGGTGTTGGGATGTCATCATAAACCAGCTTTGATGATTGCAGGCCCAGGAAAGAAGACAGGGGAGGAGGCGCGGCTGCCGTGTGGGCAGGCTGGTGAGAAGCACGGGACCTGGAGGCAGCGGGGAGCAGGGCAGCCCTTGCACGGGCTGCAGACCTCCCAGCTGGCCACATGTGGTCCACGGCCATCGTGGGGTAAAGCCCTGCACGGGGACCACTGGGGCATGCACAGCGCTTGTTTCGCCAGGCTTGGCCTCAGCGGCAGCGTGGGGTCCAAGCCAAGTGAGACTTCAGTTTCCTAGTCTGTGCAGCGGGAGGTCGGAGGGGGAGAGACCCGACGGGGTATCTCAGTCCAGCTGTCCGTGGTTCAAGATGCGGAGCCTGCGGAGCTGCGGGAGGGGAGAGGGAGAGCAAAGTCCGCTGCTTGCTTGGTTTGGCGTCCAAGGCGTGGACTCACTGGGCTCGCCCAGCACTCACCTGGGTCCAAGGCCAGGCCACTGCCCTGCTTCTGTCCCCGGGGGTCCTAGAACCAGAAGGGCGCACGTCAGGGAGTGCGCAAATCTTCTCTCTCGGTGGCTATTTCTACGCCCCAATAGCTTGAGGGAGAAGCAAACTTCTGTATCGTAGTGCATGAAAGTTTTCCTGTGCTCTCAGGTCACTTTTCCATGAGTTTCTCACTACAGCGTGGCTCCTTGGTAGAGCTATTGCCGTATTTTAGCAGAAAGAACCATACTCATCGTAATGAGATCCACAAATAAAGCTCAGTTCGTTGTCTGCTCTCTTTCTTCCTCTAGTATTACTGCTGGAAACATGGCTTTATCGTGAACCAGATCTCGGGGTGCATAATAGGGTTTCAACAACAGTTGTTTTCCTCTGGATACGCATTCTAATGACTGCCACATTTTACAAAGATGCCCTGCCCTCTCTCCGCGGTATTTCCATCTTCGTAGGTATTTTTCTCCGTCTCCCCGCAGCTCCACAGGGCCCAGATGGTTAGAATTAGGGGAGTTTTCCGGGGAGCACGCCTGTGTCCCTGCTGCCCCATCCCCTGACAAGCTGGGCGGGGATGGGTGTCGGGGATGCCGTGGGAAGGGGCTGGAGGGGAGAGGGAGAGCAAAGTCCGCTGCTTGCTTGGTTTGGCGTCCAAGGCGTGGACTCACTGGGCTCGCCCAGCACTCGCCCGGGTCCAAGGCCAGGCCACTGCCCTGCTTCTGTCCCCGGGGGTCCTAGAACCAGAAGGGCGCACGTCAGGGAGTGCGCAAATCTTCTCTCTCGGTGGCTATTTCTACGCCCCAACAGCTTGAGGGGCACCCCTTGAGGAGGTTCTGGCCTTAAGGCCCCTGCCGGCGGAGGGAAAGGGGGCTCCTATCCGTGCAGTGGGAATCCCACTTGGGAGCTGGGCCACCTCGGGAAAGGGCCTGCACTGCTCTGAAGGTGAGAGCCTTAACCTGTAACGTGGGGTTTCATAGACAGCCACCGGGGCGCAGGGGCATGGACTTACCCAGCAGGGCCGGCGCCCGCCTCTGCACCCCGCCCTCGCTTTCTCGGCGCCCCTCTCCGCCTTCCCCTCTCTGTCACTTGTGCCCCCATTAAAGCCCTGTCCTTCCCTGATGTGGGCCGCATTGGACAGAGCTTGGTGAAGGGACCGGCGGCCCACTCCCCTGGCCACAGCCTGTTGGGCTCAAGGGGGCATTCGCCGTGTGACTCAGGCGCTCTGCTCGCACACCTCAGAGCATCCTCCCCAGAGCAGGAGGTGGGGACTGCTGGGACCCCCAGGGGCTCCGAATCACACAAGGACATCGGAGAAGTGTCCGCCAGGACGCAGGCCTCGGTGGGGTCCAAGCCTGTGCCCCTAACCGCCCTGCATCCGTCAGAGGGCCGCTTGTTGACCCTGAGGCCTCAGTGTGCAGGCACTAGGGTGGCCGATGGTGCTTAGGGGGTCCCAGGGACGTGTTTAGGGCTTTTGACCAAAGGAGGTCGTGCACCTGCTTTTTGTCGTTTTTCTGCATCTCCCCTTATTCTCATCCATTAAGCCGCCCTGTGGTTATCGTTCTTGCCCAAAGTCACAGCCCCTCCCCTACCTGCAGCCCCCTCTCCCACCCACCCTGGACCTGCTGGCTAGAATCTTGAGTGAAGGAAGCGTTGGTCAGCTACCAGCAGGGACCCTGGAACGTTGCTGCGAACCAAGCTTGGGCCCCGAGATGCCCTCAGTCGGCTTGTTCCGAGGCGCTGTGTGATGGCTTCCTGGACTGGATTATGATGGAGATAAAGGATGTCCCTTGGCCTTTGGCCTTTTTGAAATCTGGTCAGGGAACAAGCAGCCTGTTGCCAGGCCAGAGTCTCCCCAGCGGGGTGGGCCGGCGAGGCAGGCCTTTCTGATTCTCTTCCCACCAGGCGGGCTGGGGGCTGGAGTGTGAGAGGAGAACGCTGAGGCCCAGCCTCCGCAGAGAGGGCGTCATCGCCTCCAAGTCCAGCCCCGAGCCCAGTGTCTACTCTAGAGGCATAAAGTCAACCACCTGCAGGGCCCAGGCGCACTCTGTAAAGTGGCCCTGCAGCCCCCCGCCCCGGGGTTTACAGAGCCAGCTCCGTTCTGCAGAGGTGACAAGAGCTCATGGCGCCGTCGTGCGGCCTTGACTCCGTAGCTGCCCAGAGCGCAGTCCCTGAGCCTCTGCAGAGCCCAGGGTCAGACTTGTGCACCTGCCCTCGGGGTGAGTCAGGACATTTGGTGGGCGGGGAAAGGGAGAGCAGGCACCCTAAGTTCCACCGGCTCCTTTACAGGCCCCAATTTGCATCTTGTCCCAGAAACACTGATCTCAGGAACCTTGCCGCCAGGATGCCCAGCAGTGACAGCCCAGAGCATGTCGGGTGGGCTGGGAGTAGAGCACCTGCCTTCTGTGGGAGAGAGCGAAGAGGGCGCACGGGTCGCTTCCAGAGTGAGTTTTCCAGTTCCTCTTATGATCCTTCATTCTAAAGCAGAGGACATGAGCGCCCAACTACAGTTCTTGCCAGCGCTGATAAGAAAAACTAGGGAATGCAGGCGTCTCATTAAGAAAAATCCTAAAATTTTAGCCTTTTCACCACTAGTACAGTAAGTTGTTAACTCCCCCTTCCCTCCGCTCCCTGCCCCTGAACTCCGGTTAGCTGAGGTTGGCAGGAATGGGCTGCCGCTCCTGCTCCAGGCTGCAGGCACGGCTGCGGGGGTTTTCTTCGCTGGCCTTGGCTTTCTGCAGCCACTGCCCCTCATACGGGAGCTGGCCCTGCAGTCGTTCAGTGCAGCAAGCACGGATGAAATGCCTACTGTGCACAGGTCACGGCAGGCCCTGGCTGAGGTCATCTTGCCAGAGCCGATGAGCTGAGGAGAGCACAGTGACTTGCAGGCCTGCTAGGTGCCTCGGCCACCGCAGACTCACTTCAACAGGCTTTGCTTCCACGTGGGTATTTGCTGTCTGTACCACTTGGGTTTGGCATGATTCTACGTTCCTTTTCCCAAAGAGGAAACAGGAACTCAGCTCAGGAAGAGAAGATTCGTGGAGGAAAACCCTGCGCCTGCCGACTCTTTGGGGCACGTGCCTAGACCTTCAGCCTCGCTTTGCAGCAGTGATGCTTTCTATTAATATTATTAGCACGTTTCACTCTTCCAAATTTTCCCATCTAGAATTTCTTTTCCTCGCCCTGACAACACTGTGGGGTGGGTACAGGGGATGCAGCTATTCCCATTTCTCAGAAAAGGAAGCTGTTACAGGAGAGGGGAGATGGCAGCGGCAGGGCCGCCCAGCCCCCTTATCTGCATCTCTTTCCACAACACGGGACCCAGAGTCCTGCCGGAAGAGACCGCAGGGGCACTGGTCCCGCCGGGTCTGCTGCCTCCACGTCCTGGCGCTGTTCAGGAAGGCAGACAGCTGAGGTGGGCCGGGAGTCTCTCTGCCACCACGGACCGCATGCGGGGAGAAGCAGGGCCGCAGCCGCTGAGGCACGTGAAGGTGCTCGTGGCCGGCGGGTGGGTGGCGGGCGCGGGCATGCTGGTGCCAGGGTGGCCACACTGCTGGCAGGCCGTGGGCCGGGTGTCACGTTTCAGCAATGGGATCCCGGGCACGGGACAGGCGGGGAGAAGCGCGCGTGCCTCGGAGAGTGGGCCAGGGGTTCAGAGGGACGGGATGGCGCAGGGAATCTCTCCCGTCCTCTCCGTGTCTGTTCCTCGCTGGCCTTGCCAGATTTTTCACAATGAGCCACGCGGTGGGCTCCTTCCAAGACTCCTATAAGAAAACCGGGTTTAAAAGTCACATTTCTGAAGGACATCACAGTAAGAGAAGCCCGTTCGGTGGGAAAACATTCAAGGAAAACAAAAGCCTCCCAGTTTCCTTGCCTCTTGGCAAAAGAATTGGAAGACGTTTTCCAAGCGGGGAGAGTGGAAATTTTGTATTGGCTGGGGGTTTTTATGTGAAGTTATTCTGCTCCCTGTTGTTTTTCACCTCAAGCTCCCTCAGACTTAGCTTCTCAGCTGGACGGCTTAGTGATCTCCAAATTTTGCTGACTCTCTTATCTCGTAGGAATGCCTACTGGGACTTGGAATGAGTGTGATGCGTCGTTTAAAGATTTCCCCGCGACAGCTGAGCGCCCCAGGTGCTGCTGCTTGGGAAGGAGGCGAAGCGCGTGGCTCAGGGGTGCTGGGAACGCAGCATTCCCGTCCAGACACGTAGGAGGGAGGGGAAAACCGGAGGAGATGTGGGCTCCAAGCAAAGTCCAGATAAGGCCAGGCCTGGGCCTGAAAGAGAGCACTGCTTTGTTCTGCTGCCCACTGCTTGTCCCTGAGCTTGCAGGAACTTCTGGGGCTTGGCCCTGGGAATGCTTTTCTTCTTTCCTTGCTTACACCATGTGGCTTCAGAGCATGACATTTCTGCTCGATGCTGTCAGTGTCTTGGTCTGCAGGGAATGTCTGTGTCCTCAGGTCCCTTGGCCAAGAAGAAATGGTACCCGGGAGCCTGCTGGCATCCGCTGGCACCCTGACTCCCATCCTGTCCCCACGAGGCCAGCAGACAAGGAACGCTTCCTCCTGGCAGGCGGAGCTCTGTGGGGCCAGGTCTCACGGAGGCCCGGCTTCAGCCCTGTCTCCAGGGGTGAGATACACAGCCAGCTGCGACTTGCCTCACTCCACTGGCACTTAGTGACCAAGTAGCGGGGAGCCCCTGCCCCACGGGAAAGCTGCAAAGCCAGGGCCCACTTTCTACTTTTAGAAAGCTATCAGGTGTGCAGGATACTCAATTGCCTTTTTCCACCTGTTTGGGCTCATCAAGAATCTGCGCCCTCTCTGGCCAGAGCAAGTGGCGCCACTGAGCTCCTCGGGCTCCCGGTCCTGCTCTCTTAAGCACCCATGTTGGACACTAATGCTTGCCATCATCTGCTTCCCAGAGAGGGAATTTTCCAAGGTCAGCAGGTAAAGTCTGCTCAGGAAGAATCCTGAAGTGGGAGTTCACCGTGCAAGCTGTTCATTCATTGAGCAGAAGATTCCAGAGCCTTTGCTCTACCCAGAAGGGTAGAGTGTCCGAGTGTGCAGCCGAGCAGGGGCACACCCAGGTGCATCCATGGAATCCTTACAGCATATGCAGGGAGCTGCTGCGGATGCCCAGAGCAGGCTGCACGGAGGAGGCAGTACATGAACTCGGCCTTGAAAGAGGGGCAGGGTTAGATGAGGGCCTGTGGAACGGGAGGCAACAGCGTACGCGACGGCCTCGTGGTGGGGAAGCCCGTGGGTGCGACTGGGGACAGCGCGGGGACCACTGGGGCTGGTGCCAAAGGGGATGGCAGGAGAGGAGACTGGAGAGAGCGCCAGGGGCTGCCCCGGGCTTGAGAGCCTTGAACGCCAGGGCGAGGTGTGTGGCCGGCACCCATGGTGGTGGAAGGCCACTGAGCCCTACAGCGGGGCAGGCAGAGGAGCGTGGCCGTGTGCAGCTGTTCTGCTCCCCACCCGTAGTCAGAGCATCAAGAGCTTTGGGGGCAGGATCTTCGTGGCCCCAGCCCCCCACGGCCCCTCTGCAAGCCCTGGGGGTATCGTGTGCAGCTGCTGCCCACACGAGCTCCTGAGAGCCGACGGGTACCGCCTTCCCAGCCTCACCTTTGCATTGGGAGGTTGAGCGGCCACAGTGGGAGGATTTAAATACGGAGGTTGGCGAACACCCTAAATCAGGGTCCGCTGGGTTGGGGCTTGTTTTTCCTCCAGGCTCACCCCATCCCCCAGCCTGCTCTTAAGCACCTAACAGCCCAGGCCTGGGTAATAGGGAGCCCCTGAGGGTCCTATGCTGAGGGAGAACACAGCCAGACGCACAGTGTCACATGCTTCTTGACAGGTGCCGTGCCCCTTCCCTGTCGGGGAGGCCGCAGGGTGGCATGGAATCGGGGGCCTCTGCCAGGAGAGCTGGGCAGGCTCGGCCATTTCTCAGCCCGTTGTAAACCCAGACTCCTTAACGTGCACCCCCTCACGGCACAGCATGTCACCCGCCACGTCGCGTGGGCCATCCTTGAAGCCCCGGAGCCCCGTGCCTGGCCCTTGGGGGGTGCTCAGCAGGTGGCACGTTCCCCTGCAGCAGGCCGGGGGCGCGTGAGAGCCCAGAGCGGGGTGGGACTGTCTTCTCCTGGGGAGGTTAGAGAGGCTTCGGGGCAGGGCTGAGTCTGTTTAGTCTTGACAGTGGGATGCTGTAGAGTCTCAGAGCACTTAGCCGGCAGAATCCTCACACCAGGCTCGTAGGCTGAGTAGCTCGCCCGTTTTTGAGATGAGAAAACCGATGGCTCAAGTGATTAAACTTATGCCCAAGGCTCCACAGGAGCAACTGGTAGACCCCAGGCCTAGGGCCGACACCCCAAACCATGTCCCTGCACCGAGGACTTCGGGTCACTCAGCCTAAGTGAGCTCTGAGTTCAGGAGCAGCCCAGGCTCTCCAGGCCCCTCGTCGCTGCCTGTCCCCGACCCAGGGTCCAAAGACCCAGCGCCACCGTCCCACAAGGACTTCCTTCTTAAAATCGGGCCTTACCGGCAGCAGTGAATACATTGGTTGCATTTGCTGTTCTTTGGGGAAAAGAAAAACCTGGCTTCTTAGAGCTGTTGTATTTTATTTTTCTGAAAAGAGGAAATTAATTTTAGTCTTTCTTTTTGGTTTAAAATGTTGTTCTTTGCTTTTTCCGCCCTACAATTTAAAAGGAAACATTTGTCTGTTGAGAAAAGAAATGATAATTATAGACTAAAATTGTTTCTATTCTGATTTGAAAAAGTGACAAAAAAAAAAAGTTCCATCACACAGATGGGGCTGCTGACGGGCGGTGGCGAATGATGAGGCTCCGGAGCCGCAGGGGGCTCGGCGTGGCGTTCGAGGTGGATTCGGCCCTGCGTCGGGGCAGGGTCTTCTCCCAGGCTGGCCTCTGTTTCCGATGCCGGCTAGTCTTCCCTGTGGGAAGGGGACACTCTGTGCCCTCCACGTGGCTCAGCAGTGGGAGGAAGAGGATGTGACCGGGGAGCTTTCCCAGGGCTCGCTCGGGCCACGTTAGGTGGGCCACGTGGATGATGCAGCCACGCCTGGCCCCGGGTTTGATTTTTTACTTTGCAGCCTCACAAAGTTACGATGGCTCCAAGCCCTTCGATCAATAAAGCAGGAAACTGATTAGACTGTGAAATTAAACTAATAATGTCACGCTATTAACCCTCAATCGATGGGGAATGAGTGCAAAGTGGAGGCTATTTCCTAAATCCATAGTACCCTTTGGATACATGTATTTACTTTTTCAAAGAAGTCCTAGGAGGGCACGCATCCTCAGACCGCCTCCGTTGCCTGCAGACGCGCTGCATGCGTGGGTGCTGTGTGCGGCCGAGAGGCCGGGAAGAGCCGAGCCCGCGACTCGGCTGGGCTGCGGCCGCCCCTTGGGCCTCAGGGTGGCTGGGGGCCCCTCAGAGCTTCCGCGGCATGTGTGATCCCCGGGGGTCCCCGTCTACCTCCTGCTGCCCCTTATCTCTCTTTGGGGTTAATGACCGGCGACCCCCAAAGGGGTTCCTTTTTAAAATCTCACATGGACATTGGGTTCTAACCATGGCTCTGCGCACCGCTGGGGCTTGCTCGGGCCTGTGTGTTTGGCTTCAACCCCGTGCTCAGCGCTCGCGGTCCTTTCCGTTCTCCTCCTGCCCCCTGCACACACACCCCCGCCGTTGTCCTCCCCGCCCAGCACAGGGTCTGTTGGAGGACATGAGCACCCTTGAGAGCGAGGGGCAGACACTGGGGGGCTCCTGGTGTGGCCCGGTCACTCTCGCGGGCCGGCCTGGGGAGTGGAGCGCGAGGCCCTCTCTAGGAGCTCAGCGTCCGGCTTGGACCAGCCTCCACCTGCGGGCCTGGCTCTGCGCCGAGCCCGCTGCACCCCTGTCAGGGCGGCCTCCTGAGACCACGGGGGTGGCCCTGGGTGCAGCCTGGACTCTGCTCACAGCTCGGCAAGGGGAGCAGAGCACGGTGTCAGGGACCACGTCCTGGGGGTGCCCAATCCTGGGAGCCACGGCTTGTTCCTCACCAGAACGGACGAGCGTGGGTCAAGCTGGGCCTCCAGTGATATTCAGGACCTTTGCACCCACAACACTTTAGTCCTTCCGGCTCTTTCCGTCTGCTCTTCGCTTCATGGTCTTAGCCCTGCAGAGTAGGCAGGGCGGCTGGCATCGCCCTGCCTTAGGGATGAGCAAACAGGCTGAGCAATGGAGGGCCGTGTGTGAAGTCAGATAACCAAAGAGAACCGGCTCTGGAACCCAGTCCAGAGCGCTCTCCTCGCAGGTGGGGCTGCTCCAGAACTCGGGGAGTCTTTGTCCTTTTCTGGGTTGCGATTGGGGGAGGAAATGGCACCTCTCCCCCCCCCCGTCCCCCCCACGGCCTGTCGTCTGCTGGGACGGGTCAGTCTCGTCTCGTTATTAGACCCCCTCTCTCAAAGCGGTGCTGGTAGTTAATAACTAATTACTCTAACGACCCTGCAGAAGGGCTGGCGACCTGTTTAGGAGAGATGTCAATTAGAGCCATCTGCCTGGTGAATAAAGGAGCCCTGCCCCAGCTGCACTGCTGGAGCATGTTAGCGTTTTCCTACCAGCGGCCATATGGTACTTAACAAAACTGAATTGTTCACACGGCACAGCCCGCCTCCCAAAGAACGCGAGCATTTTGTTTGGGAAAATGGTTCTTCAGTCGTGGACAATATCTTTCAATGCGCTAAGTAGCAAGTCGGAAGCCGGCAAGCTCCAGAATGCAAAAGAGACTCCCGTCACCTCAAGATGCTCCTCCCTGCTCCCCACCCGTGTCCTCTGCCCCCCCCCCCGGCTCGGCTGCCGCACCCAGCACTGCCCCAGCTTCCAAAGCCCACCTGTGCCCACTTCCCAGCCCCTGCTTCTGAATCTGCTCAGGAGGGCCGCGGCCTCGGAGGCTCCTTGCTCACCCCCCACCCACCCACCCACACAGCCTCCGCTTCTCTCTTTGCGGGAAAGCAGCAGCAGCAGGTGTGAGGCTGGCCCAGGGCCTGTCTTCAGGGCACAAGGTTGCCACTGGGCAGAGGCCACCCACACAGTGCAGAGTGGTACCGGGCGCTTGAGGGGTGCGTGGCTGCAAAGAAGGGGTAATTTTCTGTTTGCAGTCTGCTCATTTGAAGAAGTGCAAAGCTTAGCTTGATGCCTGGAGGCTTGCTGAGATGGAGGAGGAGCCGGGGATGGTTTCCGGGGCTCCGCAGAAGCCTGGCTGGGAAGCCTCTTTGCTCCTGGTCCCCAGGAGATGAGGCCTGGGATCCACAGGCCCTGCGAGTCACCCCCTGCTGGCCGCTCCTGGACCTGCACTGAGACAGCTGCAGCCCAGGGCTCTTCCTGCCCTGGGGGGTGCAGCACCCCCAGATCCGTTCACTGAGGACCGGCATGTTCAGAGCAAACCAGCTCCGGACAGAGCTGTGGGGGTGCTGGGGCCAGCAGCGGCCACCTCACGCCAGGCGGTAGAGCCGGCGATGGAGCTCTGATTATTGCTTGTGCCCCTGCCATCCACCCACCACCAAATTCCCAGTTGTGCTGGGCATGAGCTCAGGGCCAGCTCAGGGGTGCCAGGGGAACTGTCTTACTGCAGGCCACCCTGCCACCCAGCTGGATTTCATCTGCAGCAATGTCTGTTCCACGACTTTCCCTAGACCCGAAGTCACTTACTAAAGCTTAATAAAAGGTAAGACTGACTGCAGTTAGTGATACAGAAGATCTGCCGCGAGTCCCACGCCCGAGACAGCTTCACAAAACCCTGGTCTCATAAATCTCACTTATTTCCAATTCAGCAGCGACTGATCCCAAGTTACAAAAATGATCCCAAGTTGGGCTGAACACATCCTTAAAGGAAATCCTTCTGGGTGAAAAATAGCAGGAATGTGCTCCCATCTGATGAGCGGGCTGCACTGTTTGCCTTCCACATCCCTGCCCGTGCATTTCCTCGTTCTCATTGACGCGTGCGCCCATGACAGTGCGTGCCTAAGAGAGCCAAGTGGGGGGTTCCTAGGCGGCCGGCCTCCGTCAGGAAGGGACCTCAGCATGGTGACCAGGCCCCAGGGTGGCCTCTGGAGCCCTTCCCCGTGGGGGTGCACAGGGAGTCTCACATGCGTCACAGCCCGGCCTGCAGGGCGGCCACAGCAGACCAGGGCTCCAGCCCATTGGGGCTGCGTCTGGCAGTTCCCCGACAGAGTTCACCTGTGCTCATTGGAAGGGGGTAGGCTGGGGCCAGTGTGACATATGCCTCCTGGTCTGAACACAAGCGCTGTGTGCAGACCCAGAATTTGATGAATTGCATTATAAAATTTCAAAGCAAATTTAAAACTCTATTAACTCGCTGTAATGGCCTCGTCCTGGACTGCAGAGAGAGTGACTGCTCACTGGCCAGGAGGAAAGCCGCTCTCCTTTGCGGCGTGCTTCGCTGGCGGCGGAGACGGGGTGGGAACTGGTGAAGTGTGTTTGGAGGCTTACGCGCCCCCTGCCACCAGGCCAAGACCGAGACCCCTGCCCAGGGCCCGTCACCATGTGGGGACCCCGGGTGAGACTTTCTATGTTAAAATTGAATCCGGCTGGCTTTTGTGGCTGAAAGCACCTCTTTCGGGACTGAGTCGGGGGAGTGACTAGCCAATACCATTACCTAGACTTAATTTGTGGCTGCATTGAGGGTGGGGTTTGTGGGGAGCAGTGGGCGTGCCTCCAGCACCGCCCCCCCCGCCACGGCACTGTGAGGAGGGTGATGGCAGGGAGGTTGTTTGCTGCAGACCTAGGCGCGTTTCAGGGGAAGGGGAGTAGCTGGCCTGGTTCCAGACCACCACCTGGAGTGAGATGCAAAAAGGCAGCCCCTCAGCTGTGTGTGCACATGGCAGAGGGGAGGGGCCCAGCCGGCCGCCGAGGAGTCCTGGGGGCCCGCGTCGGGGGGAGCCGCCTCCATGGCTCATTCAGGGCTGCTGGGCCTGGTCTCTGGGGAGGTGCAGAGGTTCCCTGCGAGCAGCGACTTCTCCGTGTGACAGCCAAGTCCTTCTGTGCACGCGTGAAGCGGGGTGGGGGTGTCTGGGGAAGAAGCGGGGTGCTGTGCACATACGGCCTGTCCACAGGCAGCAGAGAAACCGTGTGTGGGGCATGGGGAGGGAACAGAGAGACTGTGGCCTGTGTGTGTGCCCGCGTGTGTGAAAAGCAAGCTGTGCCTTCCGACGTGGCTGCCCAGCGACCAGGTGACCGTTCCTGGGCTTAACGTGGGCCGTTGACTCGGGGGTGCCTGCCTTTCCGAGCGCTCCCGCAAGGCAGGCAGAGAATGAAGACTCACGTAGGGGTCTGAGAGACCCCAGCCCACCTTGGCACGGACCCTCTCCCCACTTTGCGGAGAAGGTATCAGACGGTCTGGGCCGAAGTGCGGACTTTTCCGGAGGCTCGTGGTCCAGGTCCAGGAGTGAGCGAGCCTCTCCCAGGAGCCAGGCAGCTGATGCAACACGAGAGCTCCAGGGCGTGGAAGCAGCTCCTGCGTCACTGGAGCCTCGACCCTGACTGGGCAGTGCAGGTAAAGCCGGGTGGACCTGGGTGCTCCCCGAAAGAGCTCCTCCACTGGCAGCTCTGGGTGGGGTGGGGCGTTCCGGCCGGGTGCGGTACGGGGAAGAGGGGTGACGTTCTTAATAGTTTGAGGACCCCTCCCCTCTCGGTAGAAATGCAGACTAACAGTGTAAACGAGGATTGGGGCGTTTGCCGTAATGAAGAGAATCTCCTTGTGCTAGCACGCTTTCTAGAAGAGCTATTTGCAGACAGTGGGAATGCTAATTAGGAGCCAGCTCTTTTTTCAACCTTTGCGAACCTAGTCTGGGCTGTTTTGTATAAATAAGACTGCTTTTTAGAAAAAAATAATTTTACTACTTAACCCCCATTATTCAAGAAATGAGATTTTCTTACGGCGCTCTGAGAACACGGAAATACACGTGCAGAATGCAGAGTTTACACAGCTCTTTTTGCGTACGTAACATTGCCCCTGCCATTTTCACCGAAATGTGAACCGAGTGAGGAAACGCTGCTAACTGGCAGTGCCCAGTCTTTCGTATGCCATTCCAGGCGGCCGTGGACCGCTTTCCACTTGCGCCTGCAGCAGGCCGAGGCTTCAGCTTTAGGATGTTTCCTCCTATGGACTCACGGTGCCGTTGACTGCAGGACCCCTGGGCTGCAGGACCCCCCCCTCCCCCCACCTGGCCCTGTTACGTGATATTCAGTAACTGATAATTCTTCCTGTTCTCAATGCATTTGTTGACAGGCAGTGTCCTCCCAGCCTGGGACTTTCTTCTCTTTCTTGCCTTATATTGAAATCCTGTGAGTCCTCTAAAGGACTGGCTTGAATGCTCCACCTCCTCCAGGAAGCCCTCCTTGTTGGTCTTAGCCAGAATGGTTTATTCCCGAGCAGCATCACAAGTTGCTAGCACGTGTTCGGGCCCAGATAGCCTCTTGCCCTCTGCTCAGTGGGCGAAGCCTCGGTCTCCCTGGTGGCTCTGAGCTCCACGCAGGTGGAGGCCACTTCTTTATCCCAGCCTGCCATGACAGTGGCCGTGCCCCTGGCCCTGCCCAAGTGGGCACGGGAGACAGGTGTATAGAGGGAATGGGTTTTGAGTTGTCGAGGGAAGCCGAGGTCCCACTAGTGTGTTTTGGGCTGCAGTGATTCAAAACTTCCCTTGCCAGGCTACCCTGGGTGACTAGTCAACTGCAGAATTAGAAAAGAAAAGTGTCTTTTGTGGTGACTCGGAGCTAAAGGCATCTTGGATTTCGCAGCCTAAAACCCCAACAGGCTTTTTAAGTCCCCTAATCCTATTGATGCTGCAGTAGTATCAACTGACTCTAAAAGAAGCTGCTAAAATGCAGTCCGGCACGAAGGAAATTTCTGGACTGATGGAAAGGATCTCTATCTTGATTAGCACGGTAGCTACGTGGACATATACGTTTGTCAAAAACTCGCTCAGCTGTACGCTTAAGATCTGAGCGTTTACTTTATGGAAATTACACCTCCATATGGAAAGTTAATTTTTAAAAAATGCAGCCTCCCCGGAGAGTCCAGGAGGCGGCTGGAGGCGAGTGGCTTTGAGAAGTGTGGCTCAAGTCAGCATGTCACAGGATTGCACTGGCGGGAAAACGGACAGAATAGCCTCTGCGTGTGTGGGACTGTAATCCTTTCAGCCCTGAGCACGGGGGCCTGCTCCCCTCCCCTGAGCTCGGGAATCGGGGATCCCACTCCTGCCGGCCTCTGAAGAGGCGTCACTCAGTAGCTCTCGGCTTCACAGCCTTCACCGGCCATGAGCTTCTCAGAGGCGGGGGTCTACCTGTCTCTGGAGGGGAAAGAGTTAAAATTAATGTAAAATCCAAGGCCTGGGTCTCCCTCTGGGCCTCTGCAGGCTGACATCTCATATTTCAGAGGCGCTGCTTGGCTGAGGATTTGATCCCTGGTCCTGAAAGCAAAGGTGTGGAAGCCAGAGGCTGACTGCAGAGTGCCTGCCCCCTTTTTAAAATCAGAGCAGCGCTTGTCCTGAAGGCCGGGCTCCTTCCATCCAGACAAACGAGGGCGAGCGCACAGTCAGACCGCTGCTTTCACGTGATTTTTTTCACATTGGCTCCCTCAGGTGCCACGTGGCCTCAGCCTGACAGGCGAGGGGCGGATTTTACTTTCTAGCTCAGGAAACCCCCAGCATAGTAATTGGGGTGACCCCTCCTGGAGACCCGAGGGGCTTCAGGCTGCAGAGATTGGAGCACGCTTTGTGGAGGGCAGCCCGGCTGTCAGGGTTCTTGGCCTGTGAGACCGCGTGATGCGGCGGGGAGCGGGCCCTGCTGTGGACGCCACGCCCCTGTGGCCCACACGGGCCCTCCGTGGAAGCCTTGGAGGGGGCGGACTCGCCCGCCTCTCCTCGCCGCCCACATTTGATTGTACTTTGAATGGGGTCGTGTTGAACCCATCGCCGCCTCAAACTCACAGGGGACTCGGGGCACGCTCTGAGGACAGAATGCCACCTTCTGTGAGAGGGCTCTGACCTCTTTGTTTGCCTGGAGAGCCAGGATGTTGAGCCCTCATTCCCTCGCTAAAGGTTTCTTACATTCAAGTCTGTAGCAGGGAAAGGAGAGGATCCCTCGGAAGCGCCTAATCCCATCCCCTGGAGGGAAGCCATCTGCAGATGCATGCCTGCCACACACTGTACAGGAAGTGCAGCGGCATCTGAGGCGAACTTCTAGTTTCTCCTCCTAGCTAACGAAATAGTGTAAAACAAAACACACACACACACAACCCCACCCAGGCCCCCTCCCCGCTTCGGTGAGAAGGACTGTTCTGGACCTGGCTGGCACGCCCTTTTGTCCGCCATGTTGCCTACCCTGAGGCGTCGCCGTGTGTGTGACAGCTCGTGTCCCTCACCAGGCCACTTCTGGAATATCCGTTTCTCGCCTCTGGCTTCCAGTCAGCTTTCGCATTTGTTTGGAGTCCCCTCTCAGTGCCCCCATGTCCCTCCGGCTCCGTCGCTGGGTGCTGCCATCTGCCACCCTCCCCGTGGGCTGCAGCCTGAGAAGCCCTTGCTCCCTGCTGGACAATTCTCCCTGGACACTTTGTGGACTGGGGTTGGGGGCTCTGCTTCCTACCACTCGCCTTCTGTGTCATCTACAGTGAGGTGAGGACCTTAAAAGTCCTTTAGAAAGGAAGAGTGACTTCTCAGTTGGGTTGAGCTGCAGATTCCAAGTCCTTTAAAAGGAAGAGTGACTTCTCAGTTGGGTTGAGCTGCAGATTCCTGCAATGGTCAGAAACATGAACTCCATAACACTTTCTGTGGAATAAACTCACAGTCTCTGGTGGCTCAGGAAGAGTCATCTTATTTAACCATCTCATGCCCAGTCTGAGGTCAGCTGCATTCGTGTTTTGAAAGCAGAGTTCTTTTAACTATAAAATACACCAGGATTCATCTGTTGCCAGGACTCAGAGCACAGGGCTCTGGGACTAATGGACGCAGGAGGCCCCGTCTGGGTGTTTGGGCAGGGATGGTCCGTCAGCGCTTTGCTGCGGTTCTGTGCATTTGGAGCTTGGGCACCTCCAGGAAGCTGCACGTTAAGGGAGAAGCGGGAGAGGCAGGTCTCAGGGCGGAACGGCTGGGCTCTAATGAAGCTCGTTGCATCCTTGGTATGATATTGTGGGATTTCTCTGGGCTTTGGGATGCATCCAGAAGATGTCAGGATTTGTGCAATGGCCTTCAGGACAGCCGGAAACACTTCCAAAAAGTCCAAAATGTTTCAACCCTAAGGACAAAGGAGGCTCTGCCTGTAAAGACCTCGCTTGGGGCGTAGGGGGTGGCCTGTGGGTGGGCCCTGGCGTCCGGTGGGATGAGCCCCACAGTTAGCATTTGTGAAAACAGAGGCCGGAAGGGGGAAAGGACTCATCCAAATTCACAGCACCCATCAGTGGCAGCGCTGGGGCCAGGGCCCGGTCCTCTGTTGACTCCCCCCATGCAGGTGTCTTTTGACCACATCAGCAGAACCATGGACTGTGAGAGGGAGCGTTTCCCACACTCTGCTGTGCACCCCCCACTCACCTGAGGCTTTGTAAAATGCAGATTCTGGTCAGTAGGCCGGGATGGGGCCTGAGACCCTGCATTTCTAACACACCCCCGAGGGATGTTGATGACACTGGTCCAGAGACCACTTTGAGAAACAAAGATGCGTGAGGTTGGCTTTTCTTGTGAGGACAGCGGGTGGTCCTGCTGCAACAGGGGAGGTTCCTAGCTCTCCATCAGGTCTGCTTTTACCAAGGTGTCGAACAGCTTTTGGTCTCGATACTCAACAAGGAGGTTCATCTATTGCCTTTTGTTAGCGACTTGCTCCCTAGATCCCAGAGTCCCTCTAGCAAGCAGGAAGCTGGGATCAGGACTGAAATGTGCATATCGGACCCTGCACATGCCTGTGGCTCGGTGGAGGTGGACGTGGGGAGTGACCTTTCTCGTGGGGGGGACGTGTTGTGGATTATGTCACTCTCTTAGTGCCTGGGCTGCCTTTGGCCAACTCTAGAGTGTCCTCTACATTGAGAAGCAGGGACAGTTTTTGCCACTGAACTCAGGATAAGTGGTCCTGAGTAGCAGTGTCAGGACCTCGGATTTTTCCACCCATTCTCATTTATCCATTCTTATCCAGAGCTTTGATGGAGGACAGAGCAGAAAGGACCTCTGCGTGGCTGACAAAACCAGTCACGATCACCAAGTGTGTAACCCCAAGCTCTCGGTCTTTCTTCATCATCAATCCCTTGAGCTTTAATTCAGAATCGTATTCTTTTTTTAATGCAAATTGACTATAAGATTGATTACCTAGTGTTTTTGTTTTCTCCTTGGTAGAGCAAACACCATGCAATTAGTTGACTTAAACAATGTGAATTTATTGGCTCAAGGTGTTGAGGCGAAGAGAAGTCCAAAATCAAGGTGCCATCAGGGCAGTGCTTTCTCCCAGAAGACTGGGGTGTTCTGGGGCTGGCTGCCAGAGATCCTTGGTCCTTGGCTTTTCTGTCCCATGGCAATGCACAGAGTGGCCTCTTCTGACTTCCAGCTTCTGTCGGACCCCTCTATGTCTTTCTCTCTCTGTGACCTTCCTTATAAGGCCTTCAGTAACAGGATTAAGACTCAGCTTGATTGAGTTGGGCCACACCATATCTGACGTTCCCTCCTTACAATGGGTTCACACCCACGGGGATGGATTGCATTTAAGATGTTTTTCTGGGTTATATAGATCCAAACCCACATTTAGTAAATTTAGTAAACTCCTGAACTGGGCAGGGTGAGGAGCAGGGTTGGAAAAGGTAGCAGCAGCAGGAGACTTTGGCTAGAAGGTTCTCTGAGGTGAGGCAGCTACACAACTCAAGAATCCAACGTGCACATCCAGGAAGCACGGCAGCCTGGGGCCACCTAGAGAAGGGACCCAGGGTCCTCCAAGGCTCCTTCCATCCTTAGGCGATGCTGTTTGACAGAAGTGCACGGAATATTTTGTCTCTAAAATGTCGAATATGTGTTGTTATGTTTAACATTGGACATTTAAAGGAGTAAATTTTGGATATCTCAAAAACATAGCTCTACGTCAGAAGGGTGAGACTTTCCCCAGTCATCCTGCCAGATCTGATGATGCTCAACTATGTTTGACCTACCTCCTTGTGTCCACTTTATACATCTCTTTCCCCCAGTCTCCCCTTTTCCAGCCTCTTACTGGCAGCATTCTCTGCAGTTCTAGCCTGGCAGTACTTTTCTCTTTCTACAGTTTGATCAGTTCCCCCTAAACCCCAATGACCCCCAAACCTTGATCTCCAGCCTCCCCCTTCCTGCTAACCACTTTCATGCTGATATCCTCCCACACTTCGAATTCTGTATGTCCAGAAGCAAAAATCCTCCACTTTCTTCCCCAAATTTACCTCCTTGTCTGCCTTCCTATTCAGTGAATGGTGGCACCACCTCCCAAGCCCTGAGAGTTGGCTCTGGGGTCTTCCCCTTTTGTAACTTCTTCTCAAGGTTCTGGCTCCTTACCTCCTCTGCCACAGCCCAGACCCTCATCCGTCCTCCCCTGCACTCCTGTCCCAGATGATCACCGTGTTTCAGCTTTCCGTCTTCCAGCCCATCTCCCTCATGTCCATCCCTCTTCCTCATGCTTTCTCCCCAGACAACCATTGTCCACTCTCCATTGTCCAATACAGGAACCACTAGCCACAGGTGCTATTTAAATTAATTAAAGTGAAATTAAAATTTCACTTCCTCATTCGTACTAGCCACTTTTCAAATGCTCAGTGACCATGCGTGGCTGGTGTCTACTGGATTGGGCAGTGCGGCTAGAGAATATTCCCAACATGGAAGGAAGTTCTGCCGGACAGTGCCGGTCCATAGCATTCTCTCATTTTGAGCATCTTTCTTTTGCTCTCCTTCTCTCTGAATCCTCTCTATTTTCCAAAGAGTCACAAAGACATTTCCTCATATCCCAACCCTTACCTTAGGCAGCACAAAACTTAGCACGTCTCTGATAGTACATTAGAATTCTCTTGGTTGCAGTGGACAAGAACCCAACTCTAACTTAAGGGAGAAAGAGGCCGCGGTAGCTCTTGTAGCTGGAAGTTTCGGCCATAGCTTCAGCCTTAGCTAGATCCAGGAGCTCATGTAGCGTCAGAACCCCTGCCCGTCTCTCCTCTCTGCTTCTCTCTCAGCCGGCTTCATTCTCTTCTCTGCCAACTGCTTCCTCCCCATGACCAGGGAAGATGGCCGGGAGCAGTTCCATCTTAGGACGCCCTTGCTGCTTGTGAGCCCAAAGGAAGGGAGACTGTCACCTTCTGGGTTCATGTATCAGATCTCAGGGATTTGGAGCTACTTGGGTCATGGGCCCTGAATCAGTATTTCTGGCCAAGGGGATGGAGCACTCTGATTTGCCTGGCCAGGGCCACAAGCTCACCCCAGTGGTGGGCCAGGACCCCCAAGCCGTATCTAATGGCATCTGCATGGCAAAGGAAAATTATATTATCAGATGAGGCATTAATGGCTGGACAGATGAGTGGATCGGTGGCTGGGTGGGCGGATGGATGAATGGGTTGGTCAGTATATGCCTCTCCACCTCCAGGAACAGTGCCGTGGGGAAGGCAAGAGGAGGGAACCAGGTCCCGGAGCTCAAGCGCTCGCAGTCATGCCGAGCAGACACACGGCTTATTGCCTCATGGTCTAAGAGCCCTTGGGGTTGGTCTAGTCCTGCTAGAGTGTGGGCTCCCTTAGGGCAGGGCCTGGCCCAGCTCTTCCCTGCCCCTCACAGCCCCTGGCACGGTGCTCGGCACTCGCCCGGGGCCGCCCAGTGGGCACTGAGTGTCTGGCAGCAGCTCTGTGCATCTCTTTGTTTTCGAGGGGCAATAGGACAGAAGAACTGACCCGCCACTGTAGGTGATTTGGGGGTGTCCGAGGCAGCAACTCTCCCTGGATTCCCAGCCTCATACACAGTATCCTCATCATTCTTACTCACGATTGAAAAACTTATTAAGAAAAGAAAAAAGCCCAAGCCAGAATTCCACATAATTGGAGCTCCCATGGGACAGCGGCAGGGCTGGCTCCTTGTGCAAGAGGATTTGTGGATTTTGGCCCCAAGTCCAGGTCCCGGCCAACAGTAGGTGTGTCTTCCATCCAAGAGCTCTTTGTTTCTGGCAGTGGCTGCGGCGGTGCGGCCGCTGGAACTGTCTAGTAAACTGAAGAATTAATCCTGGGAAGTAATTAGCACTCCTGGGAGTGGCTGTCGCGTGGGCGCGTGTTGTTTGCGTTGTCGTCAGAGCCGTGGCCTCGGGAAGCGGCGTGTCACAAGTTTTTAAGGGCTTGGGCAGGTGACCGGCGTGGTGATGGTGATTCGTCTTGTTTTCATTTCCATCCCTCTAATCTCTTGTTTAAAATAGCCTTTTGGAATTTGGCAACCATATTTCCTCCCTGGTAATTTAGTACTTTTCCCATCCTTTCTTCAATCACGCCTTTTTCTGTGTACTTGTTTATTGAGGAGCAAGAACTAGCTAGGCGTTCAGAGGCGTTAGTTCAGTCTCAATAGACCCGTGTGTCTGGAAGATTGGACCTAGAGACTCCCCTGCCGGCGGGAGGGGGAGGTCTGAAGAGGGATGAGCCTTTCTCGCCTTGCCTTCCCTGGGTGTGTCTCGCACACTCAACCTCTCCCTCCCTTCCCACCCCCCCCCATCTCTGTCTATTTCTTGTTCTCTGTTTCCATATGGTGTGTGTGCTCCAGTGGGGGCGGGCCTCTCACAGGGTTTGGCTATTTGGGGAATTGCTGAGTCTCCTGCTTTCTGGAGTTGACCTTTACGGCAAAGCACACGCAATCCTCGGGGCTTATCGGGCATTTGGAAGAAGATGGTCCCTGGGGAACCAGAGTCGGGCCTCTGCCCTTCCCCATTCTCTCCCCAGGGTGGAGGCAGGGGAGGGGCCATCGCTGCAAGGAGAGTCTCCTGCCTGAGTCCTCAGGGAGCCCAGCTCAGCCCAGGGAGTTAACCTGGGAGATGGGCTAGCTCAGGCTGCCGCTGCCTCTCACCTGGGACACCGGAGAGGTGGGACTAGGTCTGTCCAGCATGCCTGCAGCTCCTGCCTGGTGATGTCCAGGTGCTTGGTGACCTTGGACAAATCACTTTCAACTCTCAAAGCCTGGGTTTCCTCATCTGTCAAATTAAGATGGCATTAGTCATTTGCCCCACGTGGGTGAACCTTGACGACATGGTGTTGCGTGAAATAAGGCAGGCACAAAGAACAGATAGCGTGTGATTCCACTTTCCTGGAATAGTTAGAATATGCAAATTCATAGGGACGGAAAGTCTGTTACCGAGGTGAGGGGCCTTAGTGCATAACGGGGGTGGGGTTACTGTTTGGGGTGAAGGGAAAGTTCGGGTAACAGGTGGTGGTGAGCGTGGTTAATACCGCTGAATTGTATGCTTGGGAGTGGTTGGGATGGGAAAGGTCATGTTGCATGTCCATTTCCACAATTTAGAAAAGTTTTAGAAAGAGAGAGATTAAGGAGACACTAACTAAAGGCAATCCATGACCCCAGACTGGATCTAATAATGGAGGAGAAAATGCCCTAAAGGACATAATTGGAAATCTGAAGACTGTACGCTTTATATCAGTGTTAAGTCTCTTGAACTTGATAACCGCACTTGAGGTGGTACATAAGTGAATATTCCTGTGCTTTGGGAATGTACACGGCAGTATTAAGTGTGCAAGGAGCATGATGTGTACAACCTACTCTCAGGTATTTAGGAGATAGTTAGCTACATGGATATAGATAGATAGGTACATACATAGATATAGAGACATAGAATGAATGGAAGTGGCAAAATGTTAAAATTTGTGCATCTCTGTACTAGGGTATGTTGGAATTCTCAGTGTAGGATTTGTATTATTTCTGCAACTGGCTTGTAAGTTTGAAATTATTTTCAGAATAAAAAGTAAAAAAAAAAAAAAAAAAAGCCATTAGTCTGGGCTGGCTAACTGCTAGTTGAGCGTTAAGTGGCTTAATGCAACAGAGGCGTATTTTGTCCTTGGGGCACCGTCCAGGGTGGGTGGGAATGAGTGGCTCTGCCATCTGCAAGGGCCTCGTCCTCCTCTGCCATGGAGGGGGTGGGCTGGTGAGCACAGCACCCATTCCTAACCATCTAGGCCCCGAGGAACCCAAATCCTTTCCACGCACATTCCACATTGGGGAGAACTGATCCCATCGCCCCAGCCAGAGGCAATGGGGTCTGGGAAGAGTCGTCCGATTGCGGACCCCCAAGAAAAGGGGACATGGGTGCTGGGGGCACCAGCAGCCTCTGCCAGAGATGAGAAAACCCCCTCCACCAGGCTGCCGGGAAGGTTAAACGGAAAATGTCGTCAGCCTTCAAGCACGGTCCCTGGCCCAGGGGACCCGTAGATATTATTTTTCTTCTCTTTCGGGCTCTTCCCTTGAGGTTTATGCAAATAGCAGACCAAGGCAAAGAATTAAATAAATGTCCCTCGCCTCTGAGGCTACTTATTTCCTTGTTTCCTCGCAGTGCACCATTTCATTAGACCTTCCAGGTGGGGGAAAGCGTCAGCAGATTGAAAGTCAGATAGTGCCTGGAAGCCTGCTGCAGAGCTGTTTGGTATTTCCACTGCCGAGAGGCCTCCTCGGGAGCAGTTGTGTTTTAATAAACGGCTACATGAGTAGTTTTCCTCGGAAGACTTGCTCTGCGTTGTGTGTACGTCCCCGGGGGAGGCCGGCTCTCCCCAGGTGAAGGCCGGCTCTCCCCAGGTGAAGGCATTGGGACTGGGATGCTCGGGGCTGCCCACCCGTGCCCGAGATGCCGGCTCTGAGCCCGGGTCTGGGGTACCATGCATGGCCCCAAACCACAGTTCTGAGGGACGTGCTCTGCCCCAGCCGTGCTGAACTGTTCCTGTTCCTGTGACCATGGGTGAAAGGGACCCTTTAAGACTCTGGGGGACACTCATCCCGCTCGCTGTGCCTTGGCTTAGATCTGCCCCCATCAGATATTGGCAGCCCTGGCCTCAGGGGTCTTTCCGTCTGCGGGAAAGGGGCACGGCGGCGTAGCAGGGTGGTTTAGAGTGGGGACACGGGAGCCCCGCTGCCTGGGTTTGAATCCCGGCTCTGCCCCTCTCCAGCTGTGTGACTTTGGGCAAGTTGCTCAACCTTCCTGTGCTTCCACCTCCTCCTCCAAATGGAGACAGCCCCATAATGGCTGCCTCATAGGGTTGTGACATGGATTCAGTCCCCAGGGTGGGGGAGACAGGGCAATCCAAGTAAGCAAGCGAGGCGGCGTAATAGCGGGTGATAAGAGCTATCCATTCTAAAATCCGGTGGTCTGAGAAGGCCTCGCAAACAAGAGCACTGGCTGCGTGAGTCTTGAGGAAGGAGTGGGCTCGAGGCGCTGGACGTACCGCCAGGAGACCAGTAGGACAGGGTGGTGAGGGGAGGTCCAGCAGGTGAGGGCTGTGGGCTCTGGGCCCCGTGGGCCTCTTAAGGGGGCTGGCTTCTCAGAGTGAGATGGGAGCCACTGCGGGTCCTGAGTGCGAGGAGTGGGATGGTCCACTGTGGCTCCCCCTCCGGCCCACAAGCCTCACTCCATCCCTGACTTCCTAAGGAGCTGTCTGGCATCCTTCCCAGCCACGTCCCAGAGGTGGGAGTCCCTGGAGGCAGAGGGGCGAGTGCACCCCTGCACACAGCTCCTGGGGGGTGGGCCGGGGAATGAGTGCCAGGGCCAGACCTCTTCTGGGGCTTGAGGGATACTGAGCTCCTTTTATTGTAGCCCCAGATGTCTGTCCTGATGGTACCAGGCGGGCATCTGACACCAGATGCCCCCTGGCCTCAGGCAGGGGGCACAGCTTTATCTGAGACTCCCTTCTCCCACCCCACCCCCAAGCCCGGAGCTCTGCAGCCTCCTTTGTTGAGCTCCAGACAGTGGTGTGCAGGCCGCTCCGTGCCCGCTACAGGCCGGCCCTCTTTAAATGGGTTCTTGTGCCCTGCAGACAGGGCCGGGCCGACGGCAGATGGCCGCCTCTCACCCTCTGCCAGGGGTGGCTGCAGCTGAGCACAGGCCTGCGGGTGGCTCTCCGGCACCCTGTCCAGAGGCCCTGGCCTTGCCATGACCCATTGTCCTTAGAAGCCCACTCTCTTGCCCTGCAAAGACCCTGGGACTGAGTCCTGTGCCACCCGGGTTTGCACAGTGTCACTGTGGACAGAGTGCACAGAGTGCTGGGTGCAAAGAGGTTTTCCGCCCAGGCTGAGCGTTCTCAGAGCTCAGTGGGTGATGAGGCAGGACCCCGCGGAATGAGGGCTACAGGGGATTGATTGAAGCCAGGGGTTCAGACAGCAAAGTAACCTGGAATCATCTGGAGGACTTCCTGGAGGAGCTGAGAATTGGGCTGGAGAAAGAGTCAATCGTTTATAGCAGGATTTTCAGTGGGACTGTCCCTGTTGTCTTGGAGTCTCGAATGAGGCCCCAAGTCTGAGTGTGAAATGTGCCTAGCATCCCCACATTAAAAAGAGGAGCTGGAGGAGAGCAGCTCTGGCTCAAGTAGTTGAGCACCAGCTTCCCACATATGAGGCCCTAGGTTCGATCCTTGGCCCAGGTGCCTAAAAAAAAAAAAAAAGCTAGAAAGCCCCAGGACCCCTCCCCAGCCCCTCCGCCCATAGGTTAGAAAAGGCTTGAGACCAACACAGGAAATAATAATTGAGAAGAGTTGTCCAAGGAGAGATGCTGAGGCTTTGCCCCCACCCCACCTTCCCACCATCACCTCAAGCCAGTCCTCTGCAGAACCTGGTGCTACCCCAAGACTGGCGCCCCTGGGAGGATTCCACCTGTGTTCCCTGGGCCTTGGGGGGCATAGAGGCTGGGCCTGACTCGCCAGGAAGTGGCCAAAGACAAAAGGCTGCCTGGAGCTGCCTGGGACTGGGCAGCGGAGAGAGGGCCGTGCTGGGGTCAGGGAAGGTCACATCATGGCCGTGCCTCCAGGGTGGACAGCGCAGAAGGAGCCAGACTTGAGCCATCTCGGAAGACCCCACCCACATGGTCAGCCTGCCAGGGCATGGACAGCGAGGGGAAGCTGAGGGGCTGTGGAAGAGGCGCAGCCGGCAAGCCATCGTTACCACAGATCATCGTGGCAGCTTCTCCGAAAACCCACCAAAGTGCCCCTCGGGAAGGAGAGCCAGCATTCGGGCCTCTGCCACTGAGAGGGCACCTCCACCGGTTTATGGTGTTCACATCACACCTGCCCTTTTCCTCCCAGCCTCCTAGGCTGGCCGCTCGGGGAGGCCGGAGCAGCAGTTGGCCAGTGGGAATGGCCACGGAACCAAGGGACCACATGGCCCGGCCCCTCCCCACTACAGGGTTCTGAGCCAGCTCAGACCCAGCAGGGTGAGGGGAGAAGCTGTCAACTGGAAATGAGATAAAATTTCTGTTAAAGGGGGACAGATGTGGCTCAAATGGTTGGGCATCCGTCTCCCATATGGAGGGACCTGGGTTCGATTCCTGGGACCTCCTGATAAAAAAAAAACTTCTGTTAAAGGTTCATGGTCGCTTTGGAATCGCTGAGAATGAGCTCGTTTTCAGAGTTGGCCCGGCCTGTACTAGTTACTAAAATCACTAGTAACTTGTGGTCACGGGCAAATTTCTAAAACTTCACCTTACCTCGGTTTAAGACAAGGACTCTCCTCGTAGGTTTGCTCTGAGGATTACGTGAGCGGATGCCTGCCAACCCCCATACGGTGCCTGGCACATAGTTAGCGCTCTGTAAGCGTTAGCCTTCAGCCGTCGCAGTAGCGGCAGTAGCAAAGCGGTAGCAGTCACAGGAATAGAAGTAGCACCTCGTGGTTACCGTGGCTTGGCAGAGTGGGTTTGAAGGGAAGCAGTGGGAGAAAAAGAAATCTCTCTGCCGCTGGTATCCCATGGAGTTCGCCGGGGTGGTTGGAGAAGGCTTCCAGGGTGGGGGGCATTCCCGCTCAGTCAAGCTACCCGGAACACCTGCCGGGTGCCGGCCTGGGGCAGGGCCTGGGGACAACGAGATGAGGAAGAGCCAAGCTCTGCCTTCAAGGAGCTGCCAGCCTAGCTGGGCAGGAGGACAAAAGTCATAGCCTAAGGCTTCCGTTGTCCAGACTTTCAGCTGGGGCGATGGAGAGTTTGGGTCTGGGATGGCGTGATGGGAGCACGCATTGTGCACGTGATTAACAGCCCTGAGTTATATACTTGAATGTGGTGGAAAGGGGAAATTGCAGATTGTGTATCTGTTACTAGAAAAAAAGTATTTTTCAAAACAGCTTGTAGACTGTCGAGTGAATGCAGAGTTGTAGGGGTACCGCGGCCCGTGAGGAGAGCTCAGCCCAGCCCGGGGACTCGGTTCACACGCCCACACACCTGCCCTTTCGCTGCCTCTTTCCCCAAAGCCAGTTTTCCTTCCGGGCACGTGATAGCGTTGTACTTCCTCACGCCTCCAAGTCAGATATGGCCGCGTGGTTTGCACTGGCCAGTGACACGAGCAGAAAAGACGCGTGTCCCTAAGAGCCGGCGTGTGATTCCCCAAATGTTCGGTGGCCAGCAGTGGCCACCAGGGCCCCGGGCCAGCCTGGGTTCCAGAGAGGGGGTGGCATGGGGCCGAGCCCCAGCTGACCAGCAGGGAGCTTTGCGAGTTACCGTAGCATGGCCCACCCAACCTGGCTGATGCCACCGTCACAAAAAATGGCACCTCCACGTCAAAACAGAGGAGAGGATCTTTCCTGAGCCCTGTGCCCTTCCTTTGTGGGAGATCACCCTCCCGGCCATGGAAACGGAAGATCTGGGTTCAAGTCCCAGCTCCGCCCTAACACGCTGTGTGCCTTGGTGAGCACCCCTGTCGAGGGGGGTAAAGCCGACCCCTGCCCCACCTGCCCCTCGGAGCTGCAGCCAGCGTCCGGCAAGGTGGGTTCTGGGGGAGTATTCCAGAAGCCTCAGGGTTAGGGAGCGTCCTGCATTCATTGCTTCCTTGACGTGGACCTGGAGGTCTCGGGAAAGGTCACCCCCTGTCCAGAGTCAGGCATAGGACCCACCCGGGTGGGGGGGACCCCAGGGAGAACACGGTGCCCATGGCTGCTGGCATGCATGGGGTCAGGGTCCCAGGCTGCCCGGCGGGGCAGCATAAAAGCACAATGTCCCTGCTTGGTTAATCTAAAAATAAACAGAAAGGCAACAAAAATCTATGTTTTAATTACTGCACACAAGCTGTGCAAACAGCCAGCTCTGCACTGGAGATGTGAACTTGTCAACAGAGGCTGCCTCGTTTGCATGCTTGAGTGGTGATAAAACACAAAACCTCACAACAGGCTGCCCTCTGGTCTGGGTTTTTGGCTTGGGGTTTTTTGTTTTTGTTTTTGTTTTTTTAATTCAATTAAAACATGGACCTAGAATAAAGACGATGAAAATCTTCAGCAAGTACATTGGGATAGGGAAGCAGCTCCTCACTCAGTGAACTCCCTGAAGAGTGACGGGTTCAGCACTCGTCACTGAGAGGTCAGTAGGAGATCAGGGAGAAATGAGGTCAGTGGCCAGGACCAGGGGACAAAGTCTCTCCCACGTGACCCAAAACGCTCCTCCCCTGCTTCTCGCTGTTGATCCTGGAGGAAGCCCCAGGGAGCTGCATGGGAGGGTGAAGCTGGGATTTCCATCCCTGGGCTGGGCTGCACTCCCTCTCCCGGAGCTGGCGGGGCCAGGTGGCTGTCCTGGGCAGATGGTCTCTAACGGCGAGTGGAGCCCAGAAGGCTGAGCCCCCTGACCTCCCCTGCCTGCCCCAGCACGGTTTGCTCGTGTTTTCCTGTTTTCCGACCGTGCCCTCTCCTGCATGCCGACGGGCACCCTTCTCTGCTGCATCTTGCACTGAGCTGGCCACGACAGGGAGGAGGTGGGCAGTGGACTTGATGTGACCTCGCGAGAGAGGAGCAGAATGGTATTAACCACAGGGCATACCTGGGGATTTGCTTGGGGTTGGCGGGGGTGGCGGCAGGAAAGGCAGTGCAAAGTCCTGGCTCACCCACATGGAGCCCCAGAAGAGGGAGGCCAGTCCTCTGGGGCTTCCCGAGATTCCAGAGGAGCAGCCAGCACCCCCCCACACCATGCGGGTCATACCCAGAGATGGAGACGAGAAAGCCGCGCCACCAGGGAAGCTTCCCCCAGCCCTGCGGGCCAGCATGGGTGCTGGCCTTGCGTTCGCTCTGGATGGAAATTTCAACATCCCCAGCTCTCGGAGCAATTGTGCAGCTATCAACGCGATGCTAGCTACTTGGTGAAATAAAAGAGCAGTGGAGTTCTTTCCAGGGAAGATAATGTCCTGTCACCAGTGGTGTGAGCTGCCGGCCATGTGACAGCCGAGCCCTAATGTTTCCAAATAGACTTTTGAATTGACTCTTGTCTCCAAGAAAGCAAATTGCAAGAGCATTTTTGGCAGCCAAATAGAGAGAGGGCATCCGTCTCTCTGCTTTGCAACTTTCGCCTCTGGGTCTGGCTCCAGGCGCCATCCGCTCGGGTCACTGATGAACGTTTCCTGTGGTGAGTGAGCTCCTTGAATTAGTGAATTCTCCACGACTCGGGATAATCCAGCAGCCCCAAGAGTCGGACTCCGAGAGAGGGCCAGGAGTCACTGGCCGGCTGGAGCGGGGAAGGGAGGGAACTGGAAAATCCAGCTCGCCACACTGTGTGTCTTGCAGGACTGTGGGGAAGCAGGCACTGGATTTTAGTGTTTCCATTCCCCATGGAGCCATCGAGAGCAGGGAGTCAGAAGGAGCGAGGACGGTTATTTGTAACGATAACCCTGGTTAATCCTCTCAGCGAATCAAGCCGCCATTGCTGCGGCATCGATCGCGATGTTTACGAGCTCCTAATTTATACACACCCCCCTCCTTCCCTCAGTTTATGCTGATATTATGTTGTCAACTGTCATTTCCAATATCTTTTTTATTTTTCATTATCACCATTATAATGATTTACACCAGTAGCAATAGCACAAATGCCTAGTCAATTAGTCCCATGAGAAAAGTCTCCGAGTCATGTGTGCGTTTTTGAAAAAAATCACTACATCAAAACCCACAGCCAGAATTTCTCAAAGCAAAGGTGCACATGGGAAGGGAGGAAAATGGAGACTCTTTCTTTTTAATATTGTTCATCGAAGACGGCCACTGGAATCGGCCTTTCCGAGGCGGGGAGATTGCTTTCAGCGAAAGAAACAGTGCCCAGACGAGGAATCGGTGGCATTTTCCCTGAAACCTATCATCAGAAAAGCATTTTGAAACATTTGTCGTTTTAGGTCATGTAGTAAGCCTTGTAATTGTGGAATATGGCTTTGACCAAAAACACACCTGTCCTCTAGCGCCATCCGAGGACCGCGCCGCAGCCGAGCGCTGCAGGAGGAGTGGGCTGCCTGGGCCCAGTGCCCATGCCCCCGGGACTGCGTGCCGCCACCTTCACCCTGCCTCGCATCCCCTGGCGAGCTTGTTAAGGCACAGCAGTCCCGGGACGTGGTCTGGGCTCTCCCGTCCAGCAGACCGCCATGCCGCCAGCCCACAGGAGCGTGGCGGGGATTTAGCTGCGGCCCCCTGCCTGGGACTCCAGCGCTTCCCTGCGGCTCCAGGGGGAGGCTGCGCCTAGCAAATGGGCGGTGGCTTTGAGAGCTTCATGGAGAGTGAGAGAGCGGCCCTGTGAGGCTGATCCGGGGTCAGCACCGCTTGACGTGATGCAGGGACCCGAGGCCGGGGCGCTGTGCCGCTTTCCAGGGAGGTCTCAGCCTGCTGGGACTTGTTTCCCTCAACGCTGTGGAGGGGCCGCCGCCTGGGGACTCCATGCAGGTTTCGCTGGCATTGAGAAAGCAGGTTCCACATCTTCTTTAAAAGCTAACAGCCCAGCACCTTCCCTTACAGAGGCTCCTGCTGCCTGGGTCCCCAGGAGTGGAGGTGGGGGGCAGAGGCCACTGCTCTGCTTTAGAGCTGACTTGTCCCGGCCCTTGGCCTGAAGGGCCTTGTGGGAGCTGCTGGGTCAAGTCCCGACCCCGTAGCTTGCAGGAAGCCCTGGAGGAAACCTGCCTGGCTCCCGGCTTGCGTGGTCTCCACGCTGGCCCTTGCTGAGCGGGATCCACATGGTACAGGGAGCAGGACTTGGGAGCACGGTGGCCGGGGGTGGCCGAGCTGGGGTGGTGGCCCAAGGACCTGGCCCCTCGTGCCTGAGCAAGGCAAGGGGGAGGGGAACGGAGATGAAAAGAGACAGCAAAGCTTGTGTTCAGGTTACCTGGGCCTCGTAAGCAAAAGGACTAAGGCCAACCCACAGCTGAGGTCACTGGCGGTACAGGGGACACAGGAGGCCCCTGTTAACCCGCGTCTGCCCCAGGGCGTCCTTTGCTTCTGAGCTCGTCCAGAGGGTCCGAACCCTGGCCTTTCCCCTCTCTACCCACACACATCACGTCCACTCAGACGGCTGAACAACTCACCCTCCCGAAGGTGTGCATCACTCTTAGGGGTGGTGTGAAGGCCAGAGCAGGTGAGTGAGGCACCGGGGTGGAAATGGCAGGAGGCACTCATGCCCAGGATGCGCACCTGGGGTCCACCCCATTCGCCTCGTCCCGTGCTGTGCTTCCTGCCGGAAGGGGCCAGTGACTTGAATCCAGGCAATTATTTCCTGAGACCCACCCCCAGGTGCCCACCCAGGAGGGAATGGAGGGAGAGAGGTGGCCCCATCTTTAGGCACTCACAGCCTTGCAGGATCAGAACCCACAAGGGGAGTGGACCTTGCTAGACTCTGCTGGGCAGAGGCCTCCATGGGCTCTGAGAAGAGAAGGCTGGAGAGAGAGACCTTCTACAGGAGGGGGCTGGAGCTGGCTGCCCCCAGCCTCAGGAAGCAAGTCTTCTGAGCCCGTGGGCGTGCCGTGGGCGCTCCGTGGGCGTGGGGTCATTTGGAGCTGGACCGGCCCCAGCTCTGCTGCCCCAGCTCCCGTTAACATCTGCTCCAGTCATGGTCACAGCGGCGGCTCCAGAAGCTCCCTGGGAGACCCTTTGTGTTGCATTTGCCGAGACGGTGTTCTGGCTGCTCCTCATTATTTTTCTCTCTAGAAGATAGGCTACAAGATGCAAGAAAAGATAATAACAAAGGTGGCCGTGGGCTGTTCCACTCTTCTTGGCAGCACGTTTCCCCCGAATGAGGCGATCATACATTTTTCCGATCAGGGCCCCAAAGGGCCGTGGCTCCTTCCTTAGCCAACCACCTTGGCTCCATGGCCTGGGGGCAGTACCAGTGCCCCCTTACCTTTACGTGGATGAGTCTCACTTTCGGGGCCCTCGGAGCTGGCTGCCCACTCCTGCAGCGTTTCTTTTTTTTTTTCCTTCTTCTCTATTTTTCTTTTCTAAGATACTTAAATTATACAAATGCCGTATAAAAAATATAGGGGATTCCCATATGCCCCGCTCCCCACACCTCCCACATTTTCCCACATTAGCATCCTTCATTAGTGAGGCACATTGATTGCTATTGATGAACACATTTTGGAGCATTGCCACTAAGCGTGGATTAAAGTTTACATTGTAGTTTACACTCTCTCCCACCCAATTCTGTAGGTTATGGCAGGATATATAATGGCCTGCACCTGTCGTTGCAATGTCCTTCAGGACAATTCCCAAGTTCCAAAAGTGCCCCCGTGTTACACCTGTTTTTCCCTCTCCCTGCCTTTAGCACCTCCAGTGGCCACTGCCTCCACATCAATGATTTGTGTTCTTCTATTGCTAGAATCTCAATAAGTCTATAGTAGAATACCAGTAAGTCTACTCTAGTCCATAGTTCATTCCCCAGTCCTGAGGATTCTGGGATGGTGATGCCCACTCCACCTCTAACTGAGAGGGGGTTTCGATCCCATATGGCCGATGGATGGGACTCTCTTGCTTTCAGTTGTAGACTTTCTCAGTTCTTTGGTGTGATAGTTGTCCTGCAGCATTTCTTGATGAGAACGAGGAGAGGGTCATTAGCCACGTGTGCTCCTGTGGACAGTATGTATTCCCCAGGCATGTTCAAATGCGTGGCCCACGGACCAGCTTCTGGAAGACACTGAGGTGTCTGTGGACACGGACCCACCTGTTCTGCCCCAAGTACCTGGACCGGGTGGGGGCGTGTCTGCCAATGAGCACGGGGCTCTCGGGTGGTGGCCAGTGGCCCGCGCTTTGACCACAGCGCCACGTGTGCAAAACCAGCGCGTCGGGGCCCGCGGCCAGTCTTAATCACTCGCCTCATGCATGATTCATGTTGACAGTTTCCCAGCAACATGAGTCTGTTCTCCAGCTAGTGTCCCCATCAGCCAGCAGGAGTTGAAGAGACGCCATCCTGGCTGCTGGGACTGACCCCACCCCCATGGGCCAGCCTTTCAGAGCCAGGGCCCAGGGCCCGCAGGGGCACCCCGGAGCTGCCAGGAGAAGCCCGTCGTCAAGGCGGGCCCGTGGGTCGTGACCCGTGGGGTCCCCTGGGTCTTGAGTGTTCAGGAGAGGATGAGCCCACCTACCCGTGGTCTCCTGAGGCCCTGGGTGAGAGTACAGCCTGCACGTCCCCGGCCTCCACCACAGGTGGCTCTCCTGTCCTCCAGCTGGCCGCGTGTCAGCGGCCACGTGTTTCCCGACACGTCTGCAGCCTCCGTCAGCCCGGGCACCGCCCAGCCCCTGCTGGCCTTGGAGCGGCAGGCATGCTTTCCTGCCCTCGTCCTTACCCAGCAGTGAGGGCCCCGTGGGTCTTCTCCCAGGCCGGGTCTGAGACCTGGCACGGTCAGGAGGGCTCTGAGCTTGCAGGACAGAGGGTCCTTCCCAGCACCCAGACCTCGGCAGCCAGGAAGGGACAGCTCCACCCCACAGGGCACGGAGTGGGGTTCCTTAGCAGAGAGGCCCCGAAACTGAACCCCTCGTCCAGCCTGAGCTGCGGGGCCTTAGAGGTGGTCGCACACCTGGGGCTGCTCAGGTTTGGGGCTCAGACTGGAGCATTGTGCATTCTAGGGTCCAGCCCTGTGGGGGTTTCCAGAACCTTCTATCACTCTTACTGGAGGTGAGCCTTTTATCCTGGGGAGGTGGGGGGTTATCACATAGGGTAGACTCAATAGACTTGTTCTTCTATGGCTCCAAAATGGATTTTAAAAAATCTTCATTTCACGTTAACTTTCTCTATCATTATAGAGGACACCTAGCCACGTTACAGAAAACATCCAGATAGAAAAAGTTACCAACACCCAAAACTTTGGATTGGACTCCACACCCGTTCGCGTAACATCTCCATTCCAAAGACTGCCAGCAAAACTGAGACGGGGAGCCGAGGCGCAGAGGGGGAGCCCAGAGTGCGTTTCCTATCTGGGCCTCAGACGCAGACAAAAGGAAGACATGGTGATGAGGGACAGGAGACAAGCCGTGGGTGAAGGTTTGGGAGAGGAGCGAGAAGTCAGGCTGAAGCTACCTTGTCTTTTTGGTTTCTGTCCTCGTGAGCAACTGAACCATGTTCTCCAAGGGAAGTGAAGAGCTTCTGGGGGCAGGGGTGGCCCCCCACTCATCGCACATGCCCTCTGTGCTTGATCGGTGCTGGGCAGTGGGGGGCTTGGCTCCCCCTGCCAGGAGCAAGGACAGCCTGAGGGCGAAGCAAGTTTATGGAGGTCCCAGGTCAGGTCCCCTCCAGGTGGAAGACACTTTCCAGCAAGCTGTGCACCATCTTGGGAGCCTGCCCTCGGGAGCGAGGCAGTGGCAGGAATAGAGATGGACAAGGGGAAAGGGAGCCTTTCTCAGAGGGGCGACCCTTCTGCGGGTTTATCTGAATTGGACGTGGTTGGATCATGACTTTGCAGAGCCGGTCGGGATGGCAAGGCTGCATCTCGGGGGGCAGGGAGCTGGGCCCTTAGCTTAGGGGGAGCCTGCACAGGCTGATGCGCCAGCACGTGGGGCACGACGAGCGGGCATTCGCAGAAGCACCCTTGCCCCACAGGAGGCGAATCCTGGTGCCTCGGTCAGCCCCCTTCTTCTCATTTGCTCTGCTTTTGTGAGAAGTTCCCCAGCCCCTCCCCTCGCTGCTCCCGGGGGCGCTGAGGCATGTGCAAAGGGCAGGGAACTGAGTCCACTTCCTTAGCTGTGTCCAGCTCTGGTGGACAGCACCGGATGCCTCTTGCCAGGCGATCGCCTGAGATCAGGGAGCTGCATGCATTTTATCACCGGTGTGAGATGAAAGCCAAGGGGAAAATGGGGTTCAGCCCCCTCCCGCTAGCCCAGCATTCCTGGGACTAGGTAAGGACAGGACTTGGGCTGGGGAACGGCTTTGCCACACTCAGAATTCCAGGGGCCGGCAGTTTTGCCCACAAGATGCCCGTCTCTGGGAGGCTTTTCTGAGTTAGGGCAGGACCAGCGCTCCTGGAACTTCTTCACGCTGGACGTTGGCAGGAGCCACCCTGCCTCATGTATACAAGGGTTTTTAGACGCTAGGGCTAGGATCGCACGTGCCTGTCAGTCACAGAGACCCTGGCCTTCTTATAAACAGTCCCCTCCACACTCCACAGAATGGCTGAGTTTCAGGCTCCCTCCCTCTCCTGGGGAGGGGCCCCTGCCAACCCCGAGCAGCTGGCCAGGAGGAGGTGCCCACCTTGGCAAGGAAGTGCCAGTGTGGATCTTGCCGATACCAGCTTGTCTAGTCTTGCCTGTGGCACCTCGTTCATCCATTCTGGCCTCCATTGCCCCCCAAGCACCTCCCGTGCCTCCCCCACAGCCACTCCTGGGCACACGTGTGCACCCACAGGACCTTGGCAACACGCAGGCTCTGGGGGCAGCAGGAAGTAGCTGGCACTGTGCCACCCCACTTGGTGAGCTGCAACACGTTTTTTCCATTCTATCTGAAAGGGGGAGTTAAATGGCAGAATGACGTCCACCCCAAACGCTGGCACACAAATAGTTGACCTTTGTCTTCAGTTCACTTAATGAGGCTAAACCAGATGGCGTGGCCTCCAGCTGCGTGAGTCTCCATCGCCTCCTCTCTGGCACCATAAGGAGGCCTGGAGAGCAGCGTGGCAGGGATGGCGGGAGCGGCAGGCTGCTGGGACCTGGGGGTCCCTGAAGCAGCAGCTGAGAGGTTTTGTTGTATCAGGGCTGCTTGGGGCCAAAGAGATCTCTTTGACCTGACCCCAGTCATGCTCAGCCACCCTCTGGGCATATGTCGGGGTCGCTGGCTACCCCGTGTGCCCACCCTCCTCACCTCCACCCTCACCACTGGAAGGAGAGGATTCCTTTGACGGTACATAAGGTCACGTGGCTTTTAGGAACGTACAGGCTGCTTGACTAAGCTCTGCGCCTATCGTGGGTTGAATAAGTGCCCCCCACCGCCACCACCACCCAAATCCACGTCCACCTGGAAGCTCCGAACGTGGCCTCATGTAATGAGTTCACCTGTAACGAGTTTAGGACCTTGAGATGACATTGTCCTGGATTTAGGGTCCTTATGAGAAGAGGGACACAGAGACCCAGAGGAGAAGTCCAGGTGAAGACGGAGGCAGCAGCGGGCCGAGAAGCGCCAAGGAGCGCCAGGGGCCACCAGACGCTAGAGCCTTCAGAGAGAGCAGGGCCCACCCACTGGTTTTTTTTTCAGACTTTTGGCCTCCAGAACTGCGAGAGAGTAAACTTCTGTTGTTTGAAGCCACCCCGTTTGTGGTCATTTGTTAGGGCAGCTCCAGGAAAGGAAGGTGATGCCTCAGCTCAGGGAGGATTTAGGTCCCAGTCCTGCGAAGTTCAACCCAGGTGGGCGACTCTTTTCCATCTGAAAGCCGAACCTTCTAGAAGGTATGGCCTCCGAGGTCATCCGGCAAGCGAAGGGAACTGGAGGGTCATCCGAGATGCTTGTAAAGACCACACCCCGAAGTGGTCTTTGTTCCCTCCACACTCTTTCCATCTGCTGGAATTCGGTCCCCAACCCAACTGCAAGGAAGGCTAGGAGAACCCGTCCTGGGCTCCCGGAACGAGGACTCGGGATCCAGCCCAGGGAAGCCATGGACCTGAGGCAGTAAAAATTAGCAAGACCCCTGCCCTGGAAGCTGAATCTTGGGAGACCAGAGCCCAAGCGATGAGGTGAGGTAGAGGATCTCCTTTCGGAGTCGTCCTTGGAGGCACAGGGTCTGATTTTACGGAGGAGGCAGCGCGTTTCCTCACTCTGGCTCCTGTACAGAATTTCCTGTCAGAAGACTCAAAGCTTGTGTCGGAACGAGGTTTTCCCTTCACAACTGAAAATGCGTTTGTCCTTTCTGGGAACGTCCAACTAAGAAGAGCAAACGTGTTTGTTTACTCATTCAGCCACGATGCCCTGAGCACCGTTCTGTGCCAGGCACCAACGGGCTGGTGAACCCGAGAGCCACATCGGTACAGGCAAAATGGCAGACGTCGTAGAGCGTCAGAGTTGGCATCAGCACCTACTGCTGTCTAGAGAAATCCGGCGTTGGGTGCTGGCGTGACGGAGCTGGGTGCTGGGGTTACGAGGCTAGTGGGGGCTTGGACCTGCCCTCGGACAGCAAACATAAAACCGCCATGGATGCTGGGATGGTGGTGAGCTCAGGGCCGCCGGGCACGCGAGGAGGGCCTCACACCAACCTGGAAAAGGGGGCAGGGTTAGTGCAACCCCCTAGAGGAGTCGGGGCCTCAGCTGGGCCAGCGGAGGGCGGGAAGCCATTCCTGGCAAAGGAGCAGCCTGGGCTTGAGCCCAAAGCTGAGAGAGGGCACGTCTTCCGAAACTGGAGGGCATTTGAAATGACAGAGCGTCGCCTCCGGGGTGAGCACAGTGAGAGGTGAGGCTAGAAAAGTGAGCCAGCCCAGAGCTTCAAGTGTCCTCTGGGTGGTCCTGAAGAGTTTGCCATCTCGTTCTGAAGGATAGGATTTACAGCACGAGAGTAAAGAATCTTGACCAGATTTGCATGTTGGAAAAAATCTTATTGGCAGTTGTGTGAAGGATGTATTAAGAAAGGGTGAGACTGGAGGCAGAAAGCCTGGTTGAAATCGTCTCCGTGGGAGCCGGCGCGGCTACCTGGGCTGGGGTGGTGGCTGTGCACATGGAGAGGGAGTAGATGTGAGGGCAGCTGAGAAATGGGACCAATGTCCCGGTTGTCAGACATGAGGACGGGGAAGGGGACACGGGAGGCTTTCTCTGAGAAGGGGAATTCCTGGGGATGAGTGTTTGAACAAAAGAGCAAAGAGTTCATTTCGGGAGATATTGTATTTTGGTACCTGTGGAGCAGACAGGTCAAGGTGTGTGCAGGCAACAGGAGCTGCTGGGGGTGGTGCTTGGGAAAGCTGGAAATGCAGGCTGCAACCACTGGTCAAGAGGTGACCAGTGAATGAGGCCATCCAGGGAGTCTACAGTGAGGAGAGAAGGGGATACAGAGGACCCCAAAGAGCCCCGGCTTTTAAAGGATGAGCCACCAAAGAAGATCTTGCCAAGGTGACTGAAGCAGCAGCAGGAGGTGGAGAAAACCCAGGAGAGAACGTGATGACACAGAAACCGGAGTCCAGGAAGAGGCAAGTCGAGACAGACAAGGGTGTAAGCGTCCTGTTGGATTTCCTATGGTGGCTACCCACGACCTTGGTGAGAGTAATTCCCAGGGAGGGGCGGGAGTGGAAGCCACCTCGGAGGAGGCTAAAGAGTGGCTGGAAGGGGAAAAAGTGAAGATGGCTAGAATTTAGATCACACTCTCAAGAACCTTGGTTGAAAAAGTTGGTGAAGAGTGACCCAAGGGGGAATTGATATTTATGTTTTATCATGTGGTGTTTGACAGATAAGAAGTCGCTTTTGTAACGTTGTGTAAGCTGGGAAGCATAATAATGAAATAATCAGTGAGCCCACCATCCCACCAAAGAGGTGACGGCCAGCTCTGCGCCACACGGGCCTGCGGACTCGAGCCCAGGGCTGGGCTCGGGTCAGCTCCGTGGACCTGGCACAGGCGACGGTGGCTTCCGGGGCACAAGCCACCCACACGGGTAGATGATGAGCGAGAGGTGGCTTGGGTTGGGTGCAGACGCTGGTTCCATGACACTAGAACGTGGCAACTGGGTCTGGATGTGCAAGGCCAGGGAAGGCTCAGACTTAGAGAAATGTAAACGGTAAAAACCCAGCACCCGGCAACGGGAGAGTGCCCGCTTGGGGCCTGGCCTTCCCCCAGGGCCGAGCTGGAAGAGGTTGGAGAATGGGAAACGGTCCGAGAAAACCAAGTCCCACCTGAGCCGGGGCCAAGGCTATGGGCCTGAGGTGCAGGACAGAGCGATCCTGAACCCCGGCAGGGCCTGGCGTTGCCCTGCCCCCTCCCCTCTGCCTGCTGTGGCCTGGCTGGCTGGGGAGCCTCTCCTACACCTGGACATCCCTCCCACCCAAGGAGGACCTGGAGCCTGGCTGGGCCGGGAGCCAGCACGCCACGGCCATGCCGTGCAACATGTTGTTCTCGGATTCAGAAGTCCCTTTGGAATATCCTGCTGGGTCTAGGTCTCCCTGACAACCGTGAGGACCTTCTGTTCAGATATTCCAGAATATTCCAGAAAGCCCCTTGGGAGATGGTTCTGGTTAACACACGCTGGGGTGCCCAGGGCTCCCTGGATTGGGCGATTGACTCATAGGGCTATGAAGGAAAGCTCTTAACTCCCGGAGGCTTGGCACCTTCTCAGGCCTGAGTCCCTCGTCAAGCAGGGTCTGCAGGCTGGAGATCAAGGCCACGGGCTCGTTCTCTGACCTCAGGGATGTTCTCATGAGGTACCTGCTCCCCGACATGAGGCTAATGCAGGCCCCAGCCCCTCAGAGGGCCACGGTGTGGGTCAAGTGAGGTTTGCGTGGAGTCGGATTTGTGGACTCTAAAGTGAGTCTCCTGACGTGGGGGCAGGGGTGTTGCCCTATCACAGGATGGGAGTAAAATTCCCACACTGATTAAAATGCAAACATTCTTGTCTTCAGGGCAAGGACAGAAAGCATTATTTAGTTCAAGCTGTGCCTGCGTTAAGGACCATCCCCAGTGCTTTTGTGTGTGCGTTAACGTATATATAATATAAAATATCCCATTTGAAGCGTTTCTAAGTGTATAATTCAGTGCGTTCACAATGTTTGCTACCACCGCCACCATCCAATACATGACGATACCGTTTTATCACCCCAAACAGCAAGTGGACGCATTAAGCAGTAAGCCCCTGCTCTCCCTCCCCCAGCCCTTGGTAACCTGTGATCTTCTTCCGTCTCTCTGAGTTTGCTTTTTCTAATTATTTCAAATCAGTGAGGTCATACGGTATTTGTCCTTTAGTGTCTAGCTTCAAGGTTCATCCGTGTTGTCACATGTATCAGGACTCCGTTCCTTTTTGCAGCCGGGTAATATCCCTTTGTGTGGCTATGCCACACGCTCCTCCATCCGTCTGTTCTCGGGCGGCTTCCACCCTTGGGCTGCTGTGAATAATGCCTCTGTGAACACGGGTGTGCTCGTGTCTGAGTCCCTGCTTCCCGTTCTTTTGGCCGTAGCTCTAGAACCTCTGCTCCACCTCTGCCCTTGATCTTGGACACATCATTCTCCTCGTCTGGGAGGGGTGGCTGATAATACACTTCGTGGGCTTCTTGAGCATATGAGAGGCACTAAGGTCTGAGCGCCCTTGACTGAACACAGAGAAGGTGCCGGATAGATGCCGGCGGCCGCCCGCCTCGTGTCCCGGCAGAGCTGCTGATTTTCTAAACGGCCCTCCTCTCTGTGCCAGCAGGTCCGTGCTCTGTTTCGCTGGGAGAAGCCGCCGCCCTCCACCAAGATGTCCCGGCACCACAGCCGCTTCGAAAGGGACTACCGGGTGGGCTGGGACCGCCGCGAGTGGAGCAGCAACGGCACGCACGGATCCACCAGCATCTGTAGCGCCACGGCCGGGGCAGGCGGCAGCTCGGCCAGCAGCCTCGGTGCCCGGCCCGGCCTCCTGCCTCTGCCCGTGGTGCCCTCCCGGCTGCCCACGCCTGCCTCGGCCCCCGCGCCCTGCACCACCGGCAGCAGCGAGGCCATCACCAGCCTCGTGGCCAGCTCCGCCGCCGCCGTTACCTCCAAGGTAAGAGCCGGCGTCCGAGCCGGGCAGGATGGCAGAGGCGCCTGCCACCCCCACGGGCTCCGCGGGCACCAGAGGGTCAGCTGTGTGTGCGCCGGCCTCCGCGCTCTGTAGAGGTGTGGCGTCCCCTGGGCTGGGGTTAACGTGTGTTTTGTTTCACGTCAAGTCTCTCTCTGTGAGTGACTTGAAGGACATGCAGATGCTTGAGGCCACTGGTTATTATCCTGTGCCTCGTTGATTAAACGCTGTTCAGGGAGTGAAATGGCAGTGAGATGCCAAGTTCGCAATACCGGTTCCCCAAATAGGTGAGTTTAGATCATTCCAGGCCTCCGGAGGGCACTGACAAGCCAAAGGCTCACGGGAAGAGTCGTGAAGGGAGATAAACCCACCATCTGTGCCCACCGCACGGGGCTTCTCACAAACACCGTCCCCTCACGTCCTCCCTGCAGCCTCGTGCCAACAGGAATGGCGGCGGAAGTGGGTCTGCACAACTACACGGAACGTCGCGATGAATGTTGCCGAGGCTCAGGGCTGGCCTTGGGCCGGGCGAGGCCCTCCCTCATGCTGCCCGAGCCCCTCGGGACAGGATCGGGGACCGTGGCCAGGCCGCCCCGCTGCCCCCGTGCTTTCTCCGCGGCCAAGCAGGGGCTCCCCGGGCCTCCTTGGCCTGGGCCGCCACGCAGAGCTGCGTCCCGGGAGCCTTCTCTGCCCTGGCACCTGCTGCGCGTCTTGTCTTTTCTTTCCTGCTTTCATAAAAGTTGCCGGAGAAGTTAAAGGGGAAGGGGGAGCCGCGGCCGGGCCATCGTGAGGTGTCTGTGGCGTGCGAAAGCCGCGCTCTAGGTGTGCCACCGCCTTTGTCTCTGTGACTTTCCAAGCTCGCTTTCAGCCCTGCTTCCCATTAATAACTGTGAGTGCTGCCGGCAGCAGAGCCCGGCGAAGGCCCGAGACAATGGAGCTGTTTGAGGCCGGCTCGGAGCACACTGACATCTCGCTGCTGCAGTGCCGCATTGATTTTATTTTCCTGTTATGAAAACACCACCCCACTGAGGCAGGGAGGGAAGGGACGGTGGCTGGGGGAGAGGGGTCTGGGAACTCTTTGGGCTCACTGCCCTCAAGCCAGCCGAACACATTGCTGTGCTAGCCAGTGCTCCAACTCGGTGACCTCTGTCCTGGGGAGCCGGCTGGCCCCGCTGCCCACATCTGGCAGCCGTCACTCGGCAGGGCCAGCTGTCGTCCATATGGAGAAGGGCAGCTCCTCGAGCCGCTGCTGGGCTGGGAGCTCCCCCGGTGCTCTCCTTCCCCTCATCAGTGGACGCCTTTTTAATGACAGCAGCAGACTGCTCTGCCAGGCCAGGGAAGCGGCGGGGATTCGGCGCTGGCAGCCCCTCCCGCGGCACCGCCTTGCACACAGAGCGCCCGCTTTGCTCCACCGTCCCTGACTGCCTGGGCCCCAAGCCACAGCTGCGTGGGAGGGGAGGGACCCAGCCTCAAATGGAAAACAACAGCTGGGCAAGGATGGAGCTAGGTGGTGGAGAGGGAGCGAAAGTCCATGCCTGGGAGAGCAGACAGCTCTGTAACCGTCTCTAGCCCAGTTGCTTACCTGCAGGGGCTTATTTGACCAAACAAGGTGCCTGGGTATGCCCTGGATTCTTCAGGATGCAGGGAGGGGAGGACGGCAGCCGGCAGCCAGCTTCCACCAAGGGTTTACTGTCGTAAGATTCAGGCAGCGGTTTCTGGCCGCCGCCCTGGCCTGGCTGTCGCCCCACCCTGACACCTGTCCTCTGGCCTATCTGCATGATCCTGCACCAGAAATGCATCAACTGACGTGCAGACCCAAACTGAGGATTCGGCGGTTTCCCTGGTCAGGAAGCGGGGTCTTTACTGAGCCACCCACCCAGGGCTGGCTCTTGCCCACAGGCCAGGGCACAATGAGTCTGCGGCCCAGGCAGTGGCACCGAATGACCCGAGGTTGGCAGCTTAGTGGGTAGATAAAGCGAGGTTCTGGAGCCGGACGGCCTGGGTGGGATTCCACTCTCACACCTCTAATGGGCAACGCTGGGCAGTGGCCTGAGCCCTCCAGGCCCCGCTTCTGTGACGTGGGAGGAGATCATCGTACTCGCCTGCTCCAGTCCCTGGGAGGATCGTGTGGGTCCCTCTCACGCTCCGAATGGAACGGAGCCGCGCACGTGCTAAGTCCTGTGGAGGTGCCATCAGCGCGGCCATCGCGTTGTCACCATCCTGGGGTGCCCACGGGACGAGGCTACCCAAGGAAAGGTGTGTGTTGCTGACCTCTCCTGAGCCTTCAGATAAGAAAGGAGCCCGGTCTCAAGGCGGGGAAAGGAAATGGTGATTATGAGGAGCTGGAGCTAAAGACGACCTTGCAACGGGGAGGCAGGTGGCAGCTCAGAGGGGAGAGGGCCCCCAAACTGACAGTGAGCCCCCACCAGCTTGTAAGCCAGATTATCGAGGGAAGGGATTTGAGGAGCGTTTTCTTTTCAGTCAGGGGGTCCTTTCCTCAGAGGAAAGCCCAGGATGTAAACGGAACAGAGACCCACTCTGGCGGAAGGTGGATGCTGCCCCTGGTGTGGTAAAAGCTGCGAGCCTGTCAGCCTGGCCTCCCCCATGAAGGGAGGGTTAGCGCCACCTGTGGGCCAGGGAGGGGCCCCCGATGAAGGTGGCGCTCAGGGGCTCGGGGTCAGGATTTCAGGTTTCCCCAGCTGGGCAGGGGGTGGGGTGCACGTCCCGGGGCTCTCGGGCCCCTGCCTCCCTCGCCATCACCCCGGTGTTAGAGATGGCCCACCCCGCACCCACAACCCTGGTCACCAGCTCTCCCCCCAGGCCGGGCCTGCCTCCTGCCATGCCCTGTGGGACGGGTCCCAGCCCTGGGTGGTGGGGAGGGTCCCAGCCCTGGGTGGTGG
>JAKSZT010054568.1:2472214-2594913 GCA_026826555.1 Tolypeutes matacus | reverse complement strand
GGGTCCCAGCCCTGGGTGGTGGGGAGGGTCCCAGCCCTGGGTGGTGGGGAGGCTGGCTGTGCTGCCAGTGGCTGGTAAATGAGGCGAGGACGATCCTTTCTGTCACTGGTGCCTTCGGGCTGAGTTGATTTTTCTGTTTCCTCGTTCGTACGTTTCTGATGAAAGGCCGCTGGGCAAGCACAGACTCCTGGGCCCCTGAGGGACCTGGAGGGCCTTGAAGGCTGCACCCCCCGCCCCACCACACACACACACTGCTCAGACCAGACCTTGCTTCCCAGGACTCGAGTTCCCAGAGCCCAAGAGGAATGGAGGGACCGTCCGTCCAGCCCCCCATTTCACAGGGCGGGATGCTGAGGCCAGAGAAGGACAGCAACTGGCCGAGGCCACCGAGGAGCATGAAGCAGAACCAGCCCCGGTGCTCCTTTCCCCACCCAGGTCACCGTGGCAACCATTGCGGTGGCCTGCCATCCCGTACATCCCATCCTCTCATCCACCCAGCGGACAGCGAACGCTGACTTTCAGGGAGAAAACGGGCACAATTTACCTCTTGTCCTATAGGTAGGAAAATGGAGGGCAACGATTGCACAGCTGGTAAGAGCTCAAGTTCTTGAGTCGGGCAGAAGGGGTTTGAACCCGAGCCCTGCCTGAGCCTCAGTTTCTTTGTCTGTAAAATGGAAATAACAGTATCTTCCCCTTGGGGATGTTGTGGGGATTAGATAAATCAGTATGTAGAAAAGCCTAGAACTGGCCCTGCCAGGTGGTAAGCGTTCAGTCAAAATTAATTTTAAATAAGTTGAACCACAGACTGGGTCAGTGCTGACCCCTTTCCTAGGGCTATTGTAACAGTGACTGCAAACCAGGGGGGCTTAAAACAGCAGAAACTGATCGTCCCCAGTTCCAGAGGCCAGTCCTTGCTGCCACCTTCAGCTGCTGGTGGCCTCGGGCGTTCCGTGACTTCCGGCAGCCTCATGCCACTCTCAGCCGCTCTCTTCTCTCTGTGTCCAAATTTCCCTCTTCTCAGGAGCCCGTGGGACATATTGGATTCAGGGCCCACCCTATCCAGCCTGGCCTCACCGAAACTCCATGACATCTGCAGAGCCTGTTTCCAAATAAGGCCACACCCCCAGGTCCGGGGGCCAAGACTTCCACATTCCTTTCTCAGGAACGTAATGCAGGTATCGGTTCACGCGGGGGAGGCCAGTCTCCCGGCAGTTGGCTACAGGGTGGACCCAGGAAGGCTCAGGGAACTGTCCCCCCACCTGACTGTGCAGCTGGGGAGTGGGGGGCAGCGCCCCATTCCTGGCCCATCACTGATGCTCTGGATCAAGCTTCACCCCCAGGCGGGGGGGGGCGAGTGCTGAGAAGCAGAAGCGCAACTCCGCGGCCAGGGCCTGTTTGTGGGCTAGAAAGGAAGCGTTCAGGCCCCGCGGTTGCTGCGTGAAATTTAAATTATTCTCAGCAAACCTGCTTGACAGATGAAACAGCAAAGGGACGGCTTCATAAAATGCAATTTTGTTCTTGGAAGAATAGACTCTGCAGAATCCTCGCTGACGTCTGTGAAATATACTGGGGGCTTTTTTCCTTTCAGTCAGGAGCACTCAGGCTGAAACCTTCCCGGCAGCGGCCCGGCGTTCCCAGCATTCCCCAGAGCTGAGCCCTTGGAAAGAAATCCCGGCTGGGAGGCCGGGGAACCCAGCCAGTGTCGCAGGCCTGCGGAAAACCTGGAGGCCGGGAAGCCTGCGGGCTCCATCCACAGAGCCCCAAACGCCCAGATTTCTGGACACTTACAAGCATTTGGGAAGTTCACTTTGGAGATTTGCCATGATGGAGACGACCTGGTGTCCCCCTCGTGTACCCCAGCTTCCCTGCAGAAATGCTCCTCGGGTGCAGATGATTCAGGATTTCTGTGGGAATGCCTGTGAGGCCCAGGACGGTGGGCGCCCCCTCGCGTGTCGATTCGGGGCCCGTGAGCGGGTGGAGGCTGCTGTCACACAGGTACGGGGTGAGGAGCCCGTCCCTCCTGGCCTCTCACGCTCACGTGGCAGAGCAGAGGCTGCTGCACGCACCAAGTTGAATCAAGGCCCTTTCGTGGTGAATTTCTAGACTGCGACGGATTTTATCCTGAAGACTTTCTTGCTCCATGAATGAGGATTTGTGTTTTCCCTTGTGATAAATTATCAGGGCACAGGTAACGGATGGTGAGACAAACCGTACCGAGCCGATGGGTTTTGCCTGCACGCAGTTTGGATTGCATCTTCATTGACTTAAAACCCACCTGTCAATCGCTTTGGTGTGTACAAAATTGAAAAACTGCATGATTTCCAAAACACCCATTTCGGAGCCTACCTTTTGGGGAAGGTAGACCTGGGTGGCTTGGACTTAAATTTCTTATTGGTGAGAGAGGGGAGAATACGGCCCCCGTTTGTAAGGGACGAGCCACGGTGTGGACAAAAGACAGCTGTGGATTCCAAAGAAAAGATGTCGGAAGACGTGGTTGACTCGAGCCAGTTGCGTAGATAGATTGGTCTTGCCACAGCCCAGCCACCCCAAAGCTTCGTGGCTTAAAACGACAATCACCATTCTGTGGGCTGGCTGGTCGGTTTTGGTCTGGGCTGGCTCGGCCGCTCTCTGCTGGGCCCCCATGTTTGTCTGTGGCCACCTGTGGGTTGGGTCGGGCCCGGAAGATCTGGAGTGACCTCGCTCACACGTCTGTTATTGGCAGACTGTTGGCCAAGGCCTCAGTTCTCCTCCCTCAGGCTAGCTGTTGTCCTCCATCAGGCTAGCTCAGGCTCTCGTACGTGGTGGCAAGAGGGCAAGGCTCAATGCCCACCTGCTTTTCAAACCTCCCTCAAGCCCCATGGGCCAAAGCGAGCCACGTGACCAACCTGGATGTACAGAGTGGACAGAGAGGCTCCCCCTCTTGATGGGAGAGCTGCAATGCCACGTGGCAAAGGGGCAGAAATAGAGGGATAGGAAGAATTTATGGTCATTTTTGCAATATGCCACCACCCCTCTCCACCCCTCTAAGTCCAGCACATTTGATCAGAGTTATTTGCCCACTAGCCCCTGGCCACGCTAGCATGCCTTGGGCAGAAAGGATGGCTGCACTCTACCGCTCTCCTCAGCGTGGCCTGGCGTGGGGAGCCCACGTGGGACCGTCACTTAGACACTCCTGTTCCATCCCGTCTCCATAAGAGCTGGTTGATGAGGGGTAGAAGCCCCCAGCAGGGATTGCATTACTCCGGAGAAGACTATCCAGCTGGCTCCCAGGGAACCTCACAAGCGGCATTTACTTTCGAGAATCCCCACTGGCCAGGATTTGTCCCCCTAAGCCACAAAGGTGCCACCACCCGACTCTGTTACTAGCCCAGACTTGGTGGGACCCTGAGGACACCTATTGATGAACGATATCTCACGCCAAGGAGACCGTCTTCATGGTCTCTGGGAACCGCGGGGAATTTCTTCAATGGGAAGACATTCTGATCAGAAGACTTCCTGGCAAGCCTGAAATGAGGAAATATTTATGGGATACAAATATTCAGTAGCTGTGGATCCTAACAGCCGGATGTCTCCCCCTCCTTGGTTGGATAAATTCCATGCAGTTCCCAAAAAGCCCTTAGAAGGGTTCCTCCTTAAATTAGATGCTGTGCAAACAACATCCACCAAGATAAACATAGATCTATTTCTTATTCGGTTTTAATGGTTTTCCCTGTTTCATTTAGTTACGCATGTTGCAATTAATGTTTTTATTGCACAAGGACAGTATTTCAGCTACATTATGGGTTAAATGGGCTTTGGAGAACTAGCCTGAGATTCTCATCACCATTTATAACGTTGTTTTTTTTAATAGGGAAAGTATGTTCCAAAATCCAAACAACCAAGTTACGGATGAACTTTTTGAGCCCAACTCATTTTGTTATCTGGGAATTGCCTGTAATGCTGAAAATAACTTGGAGAAGTAAACATAAAAAGCTTAATGCACTGCAGTATCATTTGTTCTCTGTCGGCCCCTACCTACGTAACTTAATTTGAGAAAAGAGAGCTTCCTCGAAACCCAGACTGCTCCTACCCCTGTTTCACTGACTTTCTTGGTCCCAGTGGCCAAATCGGCTTGAGTCCTTGAGAGCCCAACGCGTCGCTGGGGATGCCCCTGCTCCGAGATATCTGCTCCAAGCCTGGAAGGTCACCCATCAGTTTCAGCACCCCACTCGCTGCCCTAAAATGAAGGTTTGGGACCGTCCTCCGTGCTGCTCCGGCTGCAATCGCAGCTCCTCGTGGAGTGCTAATTTGCCTTGTGAATTTGCCTCTCTAGAACCCATAGGCAAGGAACCTCATTTTCCACTGGTGAACAAAGAGCCCTGAGAAGGCAGCAAAGCACGTGGGCATTCGAGGCTCCGCTGCCTTTCCTATCGATCGCAGGAAAATCCCTGCTTTCCCAGCTTCCTGGGAGAAGATGGGTGAACGTGTTGTACCCTTCTGGCACCATGGAAAGGATCTTCGGAGCTGGGGTGGGCGAGGCACACTTTGCAATGGCGGGAACCAGCATCAGCACCTCCCTCCCTTGACGGAAACTGCCAGCTGCTTTTTGCTGAAAGTGGACAAGGAAAGCCCTCTCCCGCCTGCCTGAGGCCCGCGTCTCAGCTTAAGCTCGCTGTCCCACTGCGCCCCGCTCCTGCCCTCTTTGTCCCCCCGGCCCCTCCCACAGCAAGCAGCACTCCTCATCTCCCAGGCGGAGCCAGGGTTCGGTGCTGGAAGTCACCCACTTTTCGCGTCTGGCAGGTGACCCCCATGCAGCCTGATCCTCCCACAGGGTTCCCACCTGGAGGGCTGGGACATCAAAGCCTACCTGGACTCCCCTGGGCCAAGAGGCTGGAGGGTGAGGAGGCGGCTGGTTGGAGGATCCCCGGCACTCCTCCTCTCAGCTCTGCTTCTTTCTCTTAAAACGTGCATCCGAATGACAGAGAGCCACCGGGCTGGAAGGACAAGCCCATGGGCGTCGTGGAGAGGAGAGTCCAGCAGCTGCACCCGGCCCGTCTGTTTCCTGCTGGCCACGCAGTGGGGGTCAGGGCCTCCCGCCCTGAAGGCTTCTCCCCTTGGTCAACTCTCCAGCCTGGTGGCCAGCCCTGGGCTACAGCTCTGCCTCCTTTGTGATCCTCTTTGTGATTCTAGAGTCGCCTCTGCCTTGAGGTTACCTGGAAGCTTCTCTGGCAGGACAAGGGTAGCAGAGACCCAGCTTGGGCTAGACTGACTTGAAGCTGGTCCATTTCCTTCACCAAGCCAGTGGGGTGGGGGTGGGGGTGGGGCGGCCAGGCCCGCAGGTGAGGTGGGCAGCTCTAGCTGTGAGGTGCTGGCCCAGCCGCCTCCTGGTCGGTCGAGGTGCTGTCGGCTCTCTACCCACCGTCCCCTCCTCTCCCTCGTCCTTAGTTCTGGTCAGGGACCCACCACCTCCCAGGCTTTGGGAAGAGGGAGCCCAGGCCCTGCCCAGGGGCGAATTAGGATGATTCTAGATGGGAAGTGGTGATCCCACTCCCCTTGCCCATGAGGGGTTTAAGAAGGGTCCGTGTGACCCAATTCTGGCCAGTGGAACATGTGGTTAAACCTGCTTGGGGGAGGGTCTGGGAGAGGTTTTCTTGCTTGTAAGAATGCAGGAAAGCGATACTCCTTCTTCCCTTGGACACCATCGCATCTGCCTATTCTTGAGCTGCTGCAGCCATCTTCCTAGGAGCCCGAGGATGGAGCCAGCACACGAGGGAAGGGTGCACCAGAGGGTTCTGGAGATATGGAACCAGAGCCATAGTGTTGGGTCCCTGCCTGCCTCTGGGCCTCTTGTTATGCATAAAAATAAATAACTACGCGGTGACTGTGTCCATTGTGGAGTGGTGCGCAGACGCCTTCTTCCATCTCCCAGGCCTCACCTGGAGCACCTGTTTGCTGAAAACAGCTGCAGTAACCTTTGCGAGTACTTCTCCCTGTTATTTATTCATCCCAGCACTTACTACTACATACAAGGCTTCTGCTTTCTGTAGCTTCCCTGAAAATGCCAACCAGAGAGCCTAGCTTACTACCACCGCCCTTCTCTGCTTCCACAGGGCCACTTTTCTATCTGAAGGAAACCCATCAGCACGATCGGTACCTGGGCCACAAGGTCGTTCGAGAGCCTCACTCCCACCACCCACTTCAGCTGCAAGGCTGCAAGCCATTCCCCAAGCGTATCACATTCCCTCATGCCCCGGGGCCTTTGCACTGGCTGCTCCCCCCTTCCTAGAATTTTTATCCCCTCTCTTGCCCGCCCAGAAAAGCTCCTGTGCATCCTGTAACCCACAGTCTAAATGTTAGCACCTTTACGATAAAACAAATTTATTTCTCTTCTTCCCATAACACGTTTACACCCCTATCGTAAAACCTATAATGTTATATTACTATCTGCTTATTCGTTTATCTCCTCGCTGGGAGGGAACGCCATGAGACTAAGCTCCGTGCGATGCCCAGCATACAGAGGTTCTCGATGAGCGTTTGAGGATGGGGTAAAGGAATCCACGCATAGCAAGATCTATTCATGTAGTCAGCCCCTAGCCTTGGACTTCATCTCTGCCTACCTCTTAATTCCCCAAAACCTGAATACTTCCTGTGGCTGCCCTTAGGATGATGGCGACACTCCCACGCAGCGAGCCGGAGGGTCTTATGGGCTCGCCGAGGGTCTTCTGTCTAGGGAGTGACACCGGTGGTGCTGACGTGACGAGGCCAAGGCCTTCCTAGGTGCACGCCCCTGCCCGTCTCTCCCAAAGCGTCTGCATTCGCTGTGCTGCAGCCCTTTCCCTCAGACATTAATATCTTCTCAGGCATTTTCTCCCATTTGCCTGTATCATTCGGCAACCATTTGTGTTTTCTTAAAACTTCATTTAAGGCTCTCAGCTAGCACTTTGTGCCAGACCTGGTTCTAATCACTTTGCCACCCCTTCTTTAATCCTCTCAATAGCCTTTTGAGGTAATTATTATTCCTCCCACCTCAGAGGTGAGAAAGAGCCGTGGCAGGCCTGAGGCATCCCTGGGCAGTCGAGCTGCAGGCTCCAGCCCAGAGCAAGCCTCCGTGAGAGTTGGTTAAACGAGCTCCCCTGGAGCAAACCTGCAGCTGACACCTTTCCCCGATGCTGGGGCAGCCCCTGAAGGGATAGCTGCAGGCTCCCCTCGCAGCTGGTTTTGCCCCCAGTGGCTCGAAACAGGAGGGGTCGGCTGCCTGGCCCGGCCCCACGCCTCGAGGGGCCCCGCCAGGGTCCGTTCCTGTTCTCTTGGATCGGAAGATCTTTTCTCCTTTGTGGCTGCTGTAGGCTAGACTGTGTTGAAGTCCTAGCCCCAGGACCTCGGAACGTGACCATGCTGGAAAACAGGGCTGTTGCAGGTGTAACTTAAGGCAGGCTCATGCTGGGGAGGGCGAGCCCTGAGTCCAGTATAGTGTTGAATTAGAAGAAGAGAAGATGACACAAGAGACAGGGGAGAAGGCCGCCTGAAGGCGGGGCCGGAGTGAGGCAGCTGCAAGCCAAGGTAAGCCAAGGTGTCGGCGACCGCCGGGAGCTGGCAGAGCCGGGAGCGCGTTCTCCTTTAGAGCTCTCCGCGGGACTGTGGCCCTGCGGCACCTTGACTGGGGACTACAGGCCCCCAGAACTGTGAGAGGGTGCGTTTGTGTTGTTTGCAACCCCCCAGTCTTGTCACGTTGTTACAGGAGCCCCAGGAGAGAACCCAGCAGCCACGTCACGAGGGTATAGACTCTGCTCGTATAAATGTTTGGGGACCCTTGTGCCCAGGGGCCACAGCCTCCCTTGGTCTGAGGATTTCTTGTTTAGGTCCAAGACGTACCGCGTGGCTGGCGCATGCACTGGCGGCTGCTCCCAGAACGGTTTTGGCTGAGTTCCACCCCAGAAAGGCAGACTATGCTGTACTACGGGGGCTGCCGGGGCGAGCCTGGAGTATTACCGAAGCCCGAGGGGGCGGCGCCCTCTTGCTCTCCAGGTGAATTTAAACCTGGGTGGGGACACAGGCGTGCAGCAGAGCCGCTTGCCGACCGCGTCCCAGGACGGCGTCCCAGCGGTCAGGGCTTGCTGGTGTCATCCAGGTGAGCCCGCTACGGCGTCGGGGAAGCAGAAGAGTGGAGACAAAGGCCACTAGTCGCTCAGGTTTTTGTCTCCAGTCCCCTCCCTACAGCCTTCCCCGGGTCGCAGGGCAAAAGCCATGTCTGAGGAGGCCGCTTGGGGTGGTGGAAGAGCCCCCGGCTGGGTCCTGGGCCCATCTCCACGCTTTTCTGACTGAGCCACCTCAGGGTAGGGCACCTCGGCCCACGGAGGCGCCGTTTTCCTGCCTGTGAGCCAGCTACCAGAGCGCCAGCTTCACGGCGCTGTAGTGGGGTCTAAAGGAAATAGCAAGGTGAAGGCGCGCTATAAAATTAAAAGCCTACAGTCGAGGGGGAGACGTAATATCTGTAAATTCAGGGAGAGTTGACGCACCAAGTAATCTCCTTTATTGAGAGAAGTTGCAGTGCCAATCACCGTGACTAAAACGGAGGCCAGTCAAATTATGGCACTTAACTCAGACCAACATGTGCGTGATTGAAACGTGGGGAGAGTTCCTGAGGAACGGGAGGGAGGGCGGCCCACCCCTGGGATTGCTTCCTGGGTAACTGTGGCGTCTCTGAGGAGCCCGCGGTCATGACTCATGGACACGGGCGCCGGTGGGGAACGCAGCAGCCTCGCGTGGCTCTGGGGCCGCCACCAGGCCGCTGTGAAGAGCAGGCCCTGGAAAAGCGCGGTCATGGCGGTTGCTGGCGCCGGTAGGAACACGCCATCGAGCGTATCTGGGGCTGAGGGCGAAGGCTCCGCCGCTGCGTTCGGAGGTGGGTTTAAAATCTCATTGGCGCATGTGTGCACGCGGGGACCATCACAGGAAGCAACTCAGGGCTGCGGCAGCACCCCAAGGAGCCCGGGACCCTGGAAGCGTCCTCGGGGTTGCCTCGCCATCGTCACTAATGCTTCCCGAGCGCTCACGGGGCCAGACACGGTTCTCGGTGCCTTGGCCCACTTCATCCTCACGGCAGGTTGTCCCCATTTTGCAGAACGGGAAGCTAAGGCCTGGCGAGGTTCCACGGCACCCAGGGCTGCAGAGCTAGCAAAGGGCCTCCCCCGGGGCCCTGGCCACCTCCTCCCGAAGCTGCTTGTCGTGTGGAGACGGGCCTGCCTTGGGATGCAAACAGCCCCAGCTCCCGAGGTGGGTCTGACTCCGAGGAGAAGACAAGACCTGCTGCCGCCACTGCAGCGGACCCCACCTGGGCTTTCGAACCTCCCACTGCTCTGCCCGGCACGGGGTCTCCCACCACTGTCCGGGGCGCGAGACTTGGAGGGCCAACTCCCTGCTCCGCCGTCACCTCTCACAGAGAAATGTGCTGAGGGTGTGATTTTCATCCCCCCCACAGTATTAGGCTGAGGAGATGATATTGGGCAAAATATATTGTGCCCATAATTCATAGTAATGGGAATTCAATAGTGGCAAGTCGTCATCGGCTGAGATTGGAAGTGAATATGGTGAATGTTGTGTTATAAAGGCATTGAAAAGGCGTTATAAATTAGGTTCCACTGCACCACATCATGTTCCTTGTAAATAATTGAGGAAGAAGCTGCTGCTTGGAATTTGGGATTATCCATTTTTGAGATCCCAGCAATCCCCTCACTCTGAAAGTCCGTGCACTCGGCAGGTCCAAAGACACCTTAAAATGAGCCTCGTGCTTCCCAGAAAAACTCTTCCTCTCAGCAGCAATCAATATTTGCCGCATCCAATGCTGGTCTACATATTTTTCTTCCAAAATCCCCTTTCGTCCAGAGAGTCCATCTCCCTCGCCTGCTGTGCCAGGAACTCTGGCTTCGTGGCCAGGGCGCAGGGGGCTCTTGCGGCACTGCTGAGTCAGCAGCCACCCCCTGCCCCCCGCTCACGTCTGCCTCGGATGCCCACCTTGGGCTTGAGCGCTGGCCCACCCAACGGGGTCGGCGGCTTCTTCCCTGGTGAATGAGCCCCAGCCACCCGCCGCCGGAAGGTGGGCTTCCCAGCCCTGTGCCCCCATCCTGAGGGATGCCTTGCCTGCTGGGCTCTTATGTCCAGGTCCTCCAGGCTCAGGCCGGAAGGCAGCTGGGAGCTTCCCAGGAGGCCACAGGGTGGCTCCACCCGCTTTCACTGTGGAGTGATAACAGGAGCTTCTTGGAGAGGCCAGTTTCTATCTTCTGTTATCAAAGCCAAGAACATGGCCTGGGGCCGAGGAGTGGCTGCCCCTGGAAGGAAAGTAGGGAGGAAGCTGCGGCTGAACCTGTGTGCAGATCTGGGCAGAGGCAGGTGAGCAGGCACCCTTTGCCTCTTCTCTGACTGCCCAGAACCTTCTCCAGACCTGATCCTCCCTGTCTAGGCACCTCCAGGGCCCCAGGAAATTCTCCTGTGACCACTGCTGGCAGCCGCTGGTCCTTGGTATGTACCGTGACTGCCCCCTTAGCATGAGAGGAGGTGATTGTTCCAGAATTTCAAATTGGACTTGTGTTACATGGTGTGCTTGGCGGCAGCTGGAGAGAGGAGAGCGGACTGCGTTTGGAGACGCAGTCAGGGCCAAGAGGTATTTTACATGGAGGGTCCTAGTTGGGTCCTGATTGCCCACCAGATGTGTAACTACTTAAGTCACATCTGTGCTGACGAGTGATGGCATGAGGGACCCAGACTCAAAATTCAGGCTGCCCAAGTTCAAATTCCGACTCTTCTACTTTCTAGCTGGGTGACTTTGGTAAGTTGCCTAAACTTTCCGAGCCCTGGCTTCATCTGATATAAAATAGGCTAATCGTACTACCTGTCTCGTTGGGTGGTTGGGGAGAGTGAATGATCCGCAGCAGCTGGTGCGCTGTCATCTGCTGTCACCACTGCCTTTGGGTGTGGCCTTCGCTTCTCTACTTGTCTCTCTCCCCCTCTGGATGGTAGGTCCTTGAGACGAAGGACCTTCTCTTCTTGGGGTTTGTATTGCTAGCACCTCACACTCGCCGCTATGTGGTAGGTGCTTAGAAAATACAGGTTGAATTATCTAGTCGGATTGCGGGTAGAAGAAGTAGGAATTCACTTGTTTTGCTAAAAAATAGCTATGTCCTCTTGAAAATTATATTCCATTTTTCCATGATCGTTTATTCTCATTTCAGAGAAGCTGCGTAGCTGCCTCTTGTTCTTTGTGTGGCTTCTTAGTGAGAGTAATCAATAGTCTCTAAGTCAATTAAAACGATATGGAAACGCATGTAGGGCCTCCCCTACTAAAGGAATCGAAAGCAAGACGTTTTGCAGAGCAGTTCCTGGATGTCCATGAAAGGAAACCTCATCTTCTCATCTGACGGTTCCCAAGTCCAGAGCCCAAGCCCCTCACGGCCCTGGGCTCCCACCCATACTTGGGTTGTTGCTGGTTGTGGCAATAGCGGTGCTTTGTCCTTGTTATCTTGTTTTGTTTCTTTAAACCATGGCTGGGGGGCTGGGCATTGTGCCAAGAGCTTTTCATGCTTTGTCTGGCAGTTCTCACAGCAAATCCCTTGCGGTAAGTTTATTCCCATTTTATGGAGTTTCTGAAAGCCTGGGTAACATACTCAGGGTTCCAGCTCACAAGTAGGAGAGCCGGGATTTGAACTCCAGACCTTTCTTTCTTCAAAGCCCATTTGCCCCAACTCCCATTCTTTCCCCTGCCCTTGAAGACCTCTGAGGCACCCCAGATATAAAATGAGCAGATTGGAACCCCACATCCACAGCCCGGCAGCGGGGCACAGGGGTGGGGTCCATCCACCCAGCCGTGTGAGCTGGAGGATGCAGCCCACCCAGCCCCTTCCCTTACCTCACCTCCCGCCATCCTGTCATGGCCTGTCAGCCCCCCTTCCGCTCTCTCTCAAGCCCACCACCCATTTGCTCCATCTCCACTTCCACCGCCACGGTCCAGGCGGCCGTCTCATCCCCCGAGGGCCCAGCAGCAGCTTCCTGCCCACCTCCCTGCCTCCGGCCGCTCACCCCATCCCATCCAGTCCCCCCACTGCTGCACACCTGACCCTGCCCTTCCTCTGCCTGCAAAAACGAGCTTGCGGCTCCTCCAGACTCATCCTGACGGGAAAGTGGCTTAAGGACCTGGTGTCCCCACTCCACGCCACTCGCCTCACTCCCACCCGCTCCCCCATAGCCCCCGTTTCAGCCAAACGTCAGCGGCAAGCCCCAGCTCTACAGGTGAGTCCCGCTGGCCGTGAGCGTGGCCCCGTGGCAGGTGTGGGGCAGAGCGTGGACTGGGAAGCGCACAGGCCCGAAGACAGTAGCGCTAAACGCCGTCACTGCCCTGCAAAGCCAGGGTAGCAGCAAGACTGCCTGACGGGAATCGGCTCTGAGTTAGGGAGATTCCAGGTCAAACCTCGCTTGTCACCGGGCAAACCGTGAGCGCTCAGCAGATGCTGGTGAGGATGGTGGCGGCCTGTGAAATACGAGCTGTTTTAAAGCCAAACTCCCGGGGGCTTATCGTTTAAAGAAACTGACTCTTCTGAGAAAATGTTAAATCGTGCGTCTCAACAGCGACGTCTTGCTGGTTTCCCCTGCGTTCTGCTGGGGAGCCTGACACCTCGCACACTGCGACGGAGCTTGGGTAAAACTCCAACCTGCCCATATACCTGGTCCCTGCAGTGTCCTCGGCCCCACCACCGTCCCTCCTTCCCACGATTTTGCACATCGCTTGGGTTATTTCTCATTTATTCATGCAACTAATACTCGCACTGTCTGCTGAGAAGGTTCTTGCCGCGACTCGAGCAGAACCCAGGGCCCTCGTCTCCAGGGTAGCCATTTGCCTTGGGGACGCACCGAGTCAGAAGCAGTGATAGCTGAGCCACCGTGCACGCCCAGTGCGGCCCTGGGACCAGCAGGTCCACGGTGCTGTTTTCCAGCGCTGCTCGTTAGCCTTGCCAGCTCAGCCTTTGGAAAACCCTCCCCAGGACACAACCACTCATTAGGTGAGTTGAGCTCTGACTACCCTAAGGGTTGCTTGTCTTGCAGCCCTCCCCATCCAGAAGGTCCCGTGGACACCAAGCCGTGGTCCAGGAACCGGCGGCCTTGCTCAGGGCAGCGCGGCTTCCCCCAGCCCCCCACCCCCGGTGCCTCCCGACCCCGGGAGTTTGCTCGTCAGGGCAGGCCACAAAACTAGGAAGAAAAATCTTTCTGGACTGAAAAAAGAGGGCTGCTGCTGTTTTATGGTGGTGTGGTTTATGGCTTTCAGACATTTTAATTAGTTTCATTTTTTAATATAAATGCACCCTGATGTTTTGTGCAGGAAGGGCACCGTTCTCAAAATCTCAGAAATAAAGTAGGGGAATGACAGATTGGCTATTAAAGTGTCGCACTCAGATGCGTTATTATTATTATTGTTATTTAACGGTTGTGAGCCCCAACACCGAGCCAGGAGGAGTGGTGGAGTGTGGCCCAAAGGTGCCGTGAAAGACCTTTCAGGGGTGGAGGGGCGGCATGCCCACGGGAACTGGCAGCTGCTTTCTCAGAGGGAGCTTCTCAGGACAGTCCCCTGGTTTGTCGGCCAAGGGCACAAGTGGGTGGTCTCGGCTCTGTGCCCCCACCCTGTCCTGGACCTACCTGTGAACTTGCTGAGATTCCCCAGCTCCCCTATCCCGTCCACGTCGGGATTTGAGCTGTTTTAGGATGAGTCACTTCCAAAAACCATGGCTCTTCCTTGAAAACATTCACGGGGGTGAGCAAGCTGAGCTAGGGAGATGGGGTTTTCCTTGCAGGCCGCTCTCTACGTAGTAAGTCACATGGTGGTCCCCCCAAAATGTATGCCCACCTGGAACCTCAGAATGTTACCTTATTTGGAAAAAAAGATGTAATTAGGGCCGGGGTCTTGAGAGATCACCCTAAATCTAAGTGGCCTCAGAGAAGACGAAGAAGGAGATTTGAGACAACGCAGGCAAGGCCCTGTGGAGACAGGGGCAGGGCCTGGCGCTGCGCTGCCCCACGCCAAGGAGCGCCCGGGGCCGCTGGGGGAGGTGGGAAGGAGTCTCAAGCCTCAGAGGGAGCGTGGCGCCCCCACTTTGACTTTAGACTTCTGGCCTCCGGGACCGCGGGAGACTTCACTTCTGCTGCTGCGAAGCGCACGTTTTGTGGTGCTTTGTTATGCCGCCTGGGAGACGGATGCGCTCCGTGGAAGTGTCTCTTCACAGGATTTCCTTCCAGAAGGTCACCTGAGTAGTGGGTGGTTTGTCACAAAGATTGCTCTGGATGCTCCGGGTTTAATCCAGGAACGGGGTGACGCCCGACCCTCTTCTCTGCTCAGTTGAAGTGAAACACCATCATGCTTCTTTCTTCAGTGTCAAAAAATGTTTCCAGAAGCTTCCAGTGACTCCTGCCTGCTTCCTCTCACACTTGGGCTCCGCTTTGGGAAACTTTCAAGGGGCAGTTAAAACAAGAAGCCACAGCGCTCCCAGGACCTTCATTCCCGGGAAAGTGAAGGTGCCAGGTGCGTCGTGACAGGCACATGTGTCTACAAAGAGAGACACGGATGTACAAGCGTGGGGTGTGACTGTTAACGCATTTAAAGCAAGCCTACGTCCGGGTCTCTTATTTAGCGCGAAGAAAATGCGAATGCACATGTCGGCCGGCTGTTCCCTTAGCAGAGGCTCTTGGTCAAACTGAGGGAGCCATCGGGGACATTTTTAAAATCAAAAACACCACACAAGCCAAATAAAAGCTCCAAGCGCTGACCATTTCCTCTTTCTACTGGCTTTAATTCAGAAGAAATTTCTCTTTGCTCTCATCCCAGTTCCTCTTTATCTCACTTGATTAAAAGGAGAAAAGTCTGGCAGATCCCCGGACCTGGTCACTCTTCACTTCCAAAGGTTGTGCTTTCTAGCCAAGTCATATTACAGAGTTACAAGAAGGTGCCAGTCCCAGGAATCCAAGGTGGGCTCTCTCCAAATCCATGCACCCGCCTAAATGAACCTGCACCCAAAGCGTAAACTGCCGCCTTTGGGCTATTTCAGAAGACAAGAGGTCCCAGGCAGGCTACGGGGCCTGGCCGCATCCTTTCCCCAGCGCTCCCTGGGGTCTGGGTGGGGCCAGTTGTCCAGTTGTTTGCCAGATGCTGCAGGCGGCCCAGAGCGTACGCTGGGACAGGCATCAAGTGCTGTCAGAGGCTATTTGCCTCTTAACCCGCTTAGGGATTGGAAGCAGAGCTGTGTACCCTACCCTGGGACAAAGGCAGCCTCCTCCCTTACCCTCTGGGGATTTGAACGACAGAAACTCCAGGAGCAGGGAGGATCCAGATTTGGAAAGTGTGGCCTGTGCCCAGTGATGTTCACGCTGGCAATTTATGTCTTGGAAGTAACCTCACGACTTGAGTTCAGTTTCTTTGGAGGAACATATGAACATTTTCAGCTCGTCACGTCCCTCCAAGCCTTTTGTGACGCTTAAACCCCAAACTGTAGCAGGTTCTCAGGCTTACTTTGGGCACAGAGGCTGGGGAGGGGGGCTGTCTCTGGGGAGGGGGACGCAAAAGGTCAAGGGGGATCATCGCTTAGTATGGGAAGTTACGCTCAGCCTGCCAAACAAGGAGATCACGTGGAAGACGCGCACCGTGGTTGCAGGCTCTGACCGTAGGAGATGGCTGTGGGGTGGACCAGGAAGGGATGAGTCGTCCCAGTGGGCCTAATCTCCCAAAGCAAGTGACCGCCCCGGAGACATGGTGTCTTTAAAGGCAAAGGCGGCTCTCCCAAGCGCATGGCAACATGGCGGCTGAAATGGGTATAAGAAAAGATAGATTGCGGGAGGTAGAATCCATCACGGAAAGATTCTGGCAGCAGTCGCCGAAGCTCCCTGCTCACTGGGAGGTTTATGTGACAAGATTATCAGTGGTATTAGGCACATTTAGAAGAGAGGATTATACCTGCTTCGGGGTCAGTTCTGTGCCACCGTGCCCCGGTCTGGCCAGCGTGTTAACAGATGGACGGCCGGCTGCGCGAAGGCGAAGCTAAACATTTGCGCAGTCCCGGGAAGGGGGGCGACTCGGAAGACGAGTTCAACGCTGGGAGGATCTGGCTTTGGGTCTCGGCCAAATCTCAGATTAGCTCTGTTTCCACCTCCTCCCTTGCTTCTCTCCATCCCTCTTCTTCCCAGTCTCCCACCACTACCCCCGCCCCTGCCAACCTCCCCAGATTTTTGGCTTGGTGAACTGGGAACAGGAGGGCAGTGTCAGCAGGATTAGGGGGTGGTAGGAAGGAGGCACCAGGCCAAGTCCTCCAGCCGCCTTCCTAGAAATGAACTTCTTCTCAAGAGAAGGAGTAGCGCTTCAGTGGCTCCGTCACAGGGGAGGGTTTAAAATTAGACCAGGCAAGGCTCAGGGGAATATGCTGTTCAGAGCCATTCGCCGTGGCCTTCGGAGGGGGTGGCTGAGGTGTGGCCGTGGGCTTTTTCCTTCTCCGCTTAAGCCTGGCGGCGAGCGAGGACTGTGCAGAACGAGAATGGCCGGCAAACCTCTGGGGAGGCGCGACTCTCTGGGATGCCCCCAGACTCAGAAACCATCCGCAACCCTTGAAGTCGTAAGCGGGGCTGAAATTGAGCGGGACCTCGGAAAATGGCACTTTTTAGAAAGAAGGGAGCGTCCGCCTGGCTGACGTGGAGGGAGGGAGAAGGGCCCTTTGCTGAGGCTCGCTGGCCTCTTGGGGCCCTTCAGTGGGCTGCGCCACCTCCGCCCCAGCGTTTAGCTGTCTAAACTCTCTCTCTCTCTGCCGAGGGCACTGCCAGGTCTTGTTCCTCCTCGTGACCCGAGTTCCTAGCCCAGGGCCTGCACACAGGCTGCCTCGGCAGCATTTGTTGGATGGAAGGATATAAAAACCTAATTCTGTAACCGATACGCTGCCCCTTATGTTAGGGGATAGAACCCTTTGTCCTGTTGTCACACTTTTGAACCCTACACGCAAAGAAGCAAAATCCAGAGTAGGAAGAAAAGGCCTTTCGTGTCGTTGCTTTTAATTAGACGCCCTGTCAATTGCAGCAATTTTGCGCTGTGCTTCCTTCTGAGGGTGTCTAGAAGCTCTAAAGAAGCTCTTCACCATGGAAGCCAGAGGTTCATTTTTATCTTTCCTCCTTATTTTCTTCCAAAAGCCAATTTGCTTTTGGCCTGCACCGTTCGTCGAGGTTTGTGTGGATAGCAATCCTCCTTCCTCCGAGGCGGGTGGGGTGGCCTGCAGGATTCCTGGGCCCCAGCACCCACTTTTGATGCAGTGAGACCTGAAGAAGCAGTGATTTGCCTTCCAGTTTGAGGAGACGTGCTGTTCCCGCGCCCTCTTAGGTGGGGAGCCCGGCTCTCGCCCCCTCCTCCGCAGCACCCCCGGCCCCCTGGCAGGACCTGGAAAGATAGAGGGACAGATGAATGGGCGTGCGCCCGTTTGTCACTCCCCTGGAGGGAGCCGCTTGGGGTGTTGACTGACTGTCCGGCCTGGTCCCCTCCTCCGTGAACACTTGCCCGCAGGATTCTAACTGGGCTGTGTCCCCCACGATACACGTGTCACCCCTAGCCCCCCACTTCTCCCTCGGTTCCCTTTCCCATCCTAAACTGTGCCTGCTCAGGCCCCCATGCCCAGGCTCTGACATCCGTCGGGTCTTGTTTCACACCAAATCCTGACGCGCCATCGCGGAAAGCAGTTTGTTCAAGTAACAAGTGCTCTACTGTGGGGGGGGAGCGTTTATTGACTGATAATTTAGGGGACAAGGAAGGAGCAGCCCATGTGTCAGCCCCACTGTATCCTTTTTCTCCTGGGTCTTCCAGCTTTGGTGGTTTGTTTCTGGGAAAGCCCTCTTGCCTGCCCCCTGCTCACCCCAACCCCACTACCCTAGAGATTTCATCTGTGGCCGCCCTTGTCCAGGTGGTCATCCAGGCAACCTCTTCCAGAAGCCCCAATCCCCACCATGCCTCCCAGGCTCGCCCATGCTTCCCGACAACCCTTGGGCAGGGGTAGAGCTGTTCTGTTTCACCTCCCTGCCTCCCCTCAACGAGGCTGGCACAAAGCTGGGTGCCAAGTGGGCCTCAGGAGAGGGGCTGAATTGGGAAGCACCCCGTGTGGCCCTGGGCCCCTTGCCCACTCCAGAGACTAGTGGTATCAGGGACCTCCACACACCTGGCAGCTCAAATTGCCCCCTCCCCAGCGCTGGGGCCAGAGCTCAAAGGGCTCTCTGGCTCCAGCACCCACACCTGGGCACCGGTGTGGTCCCAGAAGAGTCCGTTTTCCTTTCTGTTTGGTTTTTCCTCCATGAGGCAGCACTGGTACTTCTGGCAGCTCTCTCCCCATGGTATTTGGGGTTGGGAACAGAGCCCGTGGCCATGGAGCTGTTTTAGGACAGAGCGATGGGCTCCAACCTGTGCTGGACAGTCCCATGGACTCCTGGGCTGTGAACAAAAAAGGACACCGTGTGTTCAGAGCGTTTCCATCCCCCTGAAATCCAGAAGCACCCTGAATTCCAAATCCTTGACAAGCTTCCTTACAAAGAGCTTTCGCTCTCTGCACGCCTCCACCTCCCGACAGGTGTCAGGCTCCTGGCACAGCCAGGGTGGGCAGGGCAGGCCAGGGTCTGGGAGACGAGCTGACCAGGCTGGGGGCGGTTACGAGGGCACTCGGTGCCCGGCTCTGTGCCCAGCTCCTTGTGGAGCCCAGAGGGGTGAGTCAGACATGGCCCCTGCCCACCGTGGAGCCTGGGGTGGGGGGCTCAGGACAGGCCAGAGGGCCGGCCAGTTAAACAACGTCGCAGAACACGCCCGAGCCTTCGAGGGAGCTCGTGGCCAGCTGCAGGTCTGGGCTTGCCATCTTTTCCTCCCTAGGCCGTGGTCCCCATCACCATCTGGTCCCATCATACCTGAGGGACAGGGAGTAGGGGGCATTTGGGGTTTGAAACGCCTTCCACTTCTCAGGCCCACTATTCTGATCACACACACACACACTCCTGCTCCCCTGAGGGTGAGGTCTGTTAATGCAGAAGGGGAGAAGATTCCAGTAGGGGAAGTTCAAGGAAGACCTGCCTGATGCTGGGAAATGAGCCCTGGGGGTCAGAGGACTTGGGATCTGTGCAGGGACCCTCCCTGTCTCACCTCGAGGAGAAGCCGCCTACGCCACTTCATCCATCCAGCACTGACTGGCGCCTGTGCTGTGTGTCGGGGTGGGGGGATCTGAGAATCCCCCGAGGGGCCACACACTATCTGCCCCCACCCAGAGAGTAGTGATTCTGAATCCCGAGGGCCCAGGCCGAGTTTGGCATTGTAACAAGCCGCCCCCAGACCTTGTGCAGTAAGGTTTGAGGATGGAGTTGTTTGGGGCCGCCTGGGCAGGTGGGCGACAGGACAAGGAAAAGAGGCGGAGGGACCCTGTGCTGGCCCCTCTTCCGGAAATCTCTGGCTAGGCCTTCTGAGAGGAAGGGCCTTCCTCACTAGCAACCCCGGGAAACAGGCCCACACGCTACGCCAAGCATGCCTCAGGGCACGGCGGGTCCAAGTCACCTTTGTGTCTGCCAGGCACCGACTGCACCCGGGGACTGGTGGTCTCTCCTGGTCTTCCAGCCCACCCACCCGGACCCCTGACGCCTTGTTCCTTTAGGCCCCTGCTGCACGTGTGTTCCTTGAGGCCCCAGGATCTTCCTCCTTCCCTCCCTCCTGCCCAGTGGGATCGGAGACATAGAAGGTGCTCCGTGAAAATGGGCTGGCCTTAATTTCAGCAAATTGCTGACATGGGGCAGAGGAGGCCGCGGCGGCCTCGGTAAGCCCCTTCGCAGGGCCTGCCGGGCCGAGGGAGGGCCTGACCTGCCGCCTGGCAGCTCTCCGCCTCCCCTGCTGAAGGAAATATCGATTCTGCCGTTTGTTTTGCAAGGAAGCTGGCTCTCGGGGACAGCCAGTTCCAGTGGGAGCGAAATGGAAACTCGGCGGGAGGCAGCGCTCTCCAGCTGGTGAAGTAATGGGGCGGCCGGGGCCACAGGGATGAGAGGCCCTGCGCCTGGGGGCACCCTGGAGCTGTGGGCCTTGGGGGGCAGGGGTCACCCGGCATCCTCCCCACCCACCCACCCCAGTGTGCTCCGGCCTCTGCGGAGGAGGGCGGGGTCACCTGCAGGCCTCCATGTGAGTGGGAGTCCAGGGAAGCCGCCCTGGCCCCAGCGCCCCAGAGAAGAACTCCTGTCACCTCTGCTGGCAGCAGCACGAAGGCCAGCAGACGGGCGGCACCTATGGGACCTGCAGGGAAACAGGCTTTTCCTCTCCGCCTCAGAGGAAAATGTGAGTCGCGCAAAGCAGGGCCAAAGCGGCAGCCAACTGGAGGCGGCACAGTCCAGCATCCGGTTACAAGGACAGCTCTCTGCAGAGCCTTCCTGAGTGCTGGGGCTCCGTGGCCTTTAAAGGGGGTGGGCTGGACTCTGCAGGGCAGGCCAGGCTGCCGTGTACAGCCGCCCGGGCTGTGCACTGAACCACCGGGCACTGCCTCCCAGAGCCGGGCTGCGATGCCTTGTGAAGGTGTGCGGCCGGCACCCTGGGGGAGCCCAGCAGGCCCCGGCGAAGGGGGCCGCCTCCAGACCCCTCTCTTTCCAGACACGGAAGCCGAGGCCCAGAGAGGGGAGGGACCCTGCCAACACCGCCCAGCCTTTCTGGCAGGGCTGGCTGTGAGGCTGGGCCTCCTGGCCCCCAACCCTTCCTGCTCCCTCCTGTAGCCTTTCCTGCTATTTTCTCCTGATACTTTACCTGCCCCTGGATCCTTGAGGGTTACAGCCCTGGAGGACACTCACATTCCAGAGTTTTCTGCCTCTGCCAAGCAGCATTCTAAGTTCTCATTTTCCTGAAGGCCCCACGCGGGACCAGCGCTTTTCCCTACTCTGTTCAGCCTTTTGCCTATATGTTTTGTCCATTTCACGCTCCACCCCCAGCTCTCCCCAGATTGTTTCCAGTAGGTTTTGCTTTTGATTTTTTGCAGAACACAAAGTATATGGGTTTGTGTTCAAGACCTGAAGCCCAGGGAGCCTTTGGCACAATAATTCCATGCAGACTGCAGACATCCTGCCCAGGCTTTGCATGCCTTCCAGATGGGGGGGGGCTGCTGGGGGAGGGGGCTGTGAGGGGGGGGCAGGCGTGTGCTGAGACGCCCCCCACGGGGAGGCTGCTTTCCATCATCTGAAGTCCAGGCCGCCTAGGACCGAGGGTCCTGCATGGCCGGCCACGGCCCAGACCAGGAGCTGGGCTCGGAGGTGGCAAGCCTGCATCCGCAGCAGCCCAAGACCTCCTTTACCCAGTGGAGATGGGGTGGGGAGCCAGCCAGGGCCACTAATTTATTCAGTCATCCACTGAGTAAGCCAGTGTTGGTTTAGCCCTGGTGTGGGCCACACACCGAGGAGATAGCAGGGACCCAGACAGACAAACATCCCTGCCTTTATGGAGTTTAAGTTCTAATGGAGGGAGGCAGCTAAGGAAGTCAAGAAGTGAATGCCACATGGCAAAAAGTGCTCCAGAGAAAATCAAAGTGAGGGTTGGAGTCCAAGGGTGCCAGGCTGGAAAGTGATGTGGGTGGCAATTTGAAACAGCATGGTTTTAAGTGGCTTTTGAGCAAAGATCTGCAGAGGGTAAAGGGCAAGCCATGTGGATGCCTGGGACGGGTGTCCCAGGCAGAAGGGTGAAGTGCAAAGGCCCTGAGGCAGGAGGCTGCTGGTTTTTAACTGGAACTCTCTGGCTCTCACATTGGAAACAGACTGGAGGGTACAAGGGCAGAGCAGGGACGCAGGAGGCCCCCATGTCCCCTTCCATCTCCCCTCTCCTGGGCAGCATTGTGGGGGTCCGGGGACCCTCAGCCTCATTTCATCTCCCACTTCCCCGAATTTCCTAACTCAGATCCACACACCTGGATCCAGGTGTCATCCGCCTCTCCTTTACTCACAGCCAGTGGATAATCAAGCCCCATCCACTCTACACGTTAAATATCTCTGCCGTGCATCCTCTCCCTCCATGCCTCCATGCCGACCAGTGTCCCCTGCATGGCAGTATCGGCTGTGGGCCTCCAGCCTCCTGTCCCTGTCCAGGGCCCCCCTGCACTCCCAGGAGAGAGTGCCCACTGCTCACTGCCCTGCAGCCTCACTCTGCCTCACTCTAGCCTTCCCCTCTCGGCCTCCTCCTCCCCACGTGCCCCCCCCATCCCAATGAGGAACATGCACTCACCTCTGAAAACCCTGACAGTGACTGCGCAGCTCTGTGATGTGAGTGAGTGCCACTGAGTGAACACTGGATAGAACGTACAAGGCGTGGGACCGTAAAACACAGCGAGCCACGTGGCGGAGGATGGACTGTGGCTATTCTCTCGTGAGCTATAACAAATGTACGATACAAAGACCTAGTGTTAATAACCGAGGGTTTAGGGAAAAAACATACCAAGTGTACGCTGTGGACCGTAGTTAGTGGTCATAGTCTGGTGATGCTCTTTCATCTTCTCTAACAAATGTTCCCCAGCAATGCAAGGTGTTGGTGGAGGGCCGATGGGTGGGAATCCTGCACATTACGCATGATTGTTTGGTAAGCTCTCAACTTCTCTAATAAAAAGTAAATAAATAAATCTAGACGTTGGAAAAAACAAACAGACCCTTCTCCTCTCCCCGAGTCTTTCCCAGCAGCCCCCTCCGCCGCCTAGGAAGAAGGGACCGCTCTGCCTCCTGAGCTCTCGGCAAGTGTCGGGGAGAAGTGCCCCGAGTTTCCAGCAGCTCCTTCCTTTGGGCCTGCCAGACAGGCGTCCGTCTGTAAACGGACAGCTGAGTGGGTGATGGGAGAGCCTTTCCTGAGCACCTCCTTGAGCGAGCCCTGTGCTCTCGCCCCCTGGGGGAGGGGGTCCCACCGTCACCAGGAGAGAGTGGTCCCAGGCAGCCCGTGGCTTCACAAGAGGGAGAGGGTGGGAGGTGCGTGCGCAGGGTAGAGGCTGGGCCGTTAGCTGCGGGCTGGCAGCGCCGGAGCCTCGTCAGTCCAGGGGGCATCGATGCCCCGTGTCGGTCGGACAGAACCCCCCGGGTCACTTGGACCCCGCCGCACCGGAGGCCTGGAAGCTGAGCCCAGTCCATCTCTGAACGCGGCTTCCTGGGGCTCTCGCAGCCCGTTTGGTGGGAGGCAGGCACAGGGAGGTGCGAGGCTGGCAGACAAGCCGCGTGGCCCCCTGAGGAGCTGGATCTGGGTTTGCCCCCGGGTCAGCCTGTGCCTTGAGGACACAGAGGCTGTTTTCTTTAACAGAAAATTTTCTCCCGCCATCCTCAAACCCGCTCTTCGCCAACAGTCTGTGAAATACACGTCGGCGTTTTAGGGGACATCATCAGTCCCCTTTCCAGACTGGACATGACACGGATGTGGCCTGTCTGCCCAGAAGGAGACAGAGCGCTTGAGCTGACCTCACTCCTTCTCGGGGCAGCTAAGAGGAGAGGATTCTTTCAGACTTCATGGCCATGCCCTGACACCGAAAGGGGGAGGCCTGCGGGTAAGCCAGCGCCCCCTCCCTGCTGGCACGGTGGCCCAGGAGAGCCTTTTTCTTACGAGATTCTCACGGGTTTTTAAGGCTCTTCCCCCAGCTGCCCCCTGGGAAAGACCCTGCTCAAGTGCTGTACCCACAGCAGGCAGGAGTGGGCAGGGGGTAGTTGAATCCGAGGGGCCTGCAGATTTCCTGTGGGTGGGAGGGGCTTCCAAGTAGGGGGCAGGAGAGAGGATGTCTCGGTCACCAGGTTTGTTGACTGTCAGTGATTTCCAGCGTCTGAGATTCAAAAGCGGAGAAAATCAGCCCTTGATGTGGATGCTTTGCTGGCAAAGCCCCCGATGCTGGAGGGCTGGGGTTGGGTATTTTTGCCACCTGGACCGGCGGGTCTGCGTTGACGAGAGGGGCAGTCCAGCCCTGTCTCTGCAGGATGTTGGTGATTCTGGTTCCCCTTCCACAGCACGGTTTATCATCCCTCTTTCCTGTGGGGTCCGTCCCTGCTCCCACCACTTTTGGGGCCAGTAGTGAGGGGTGAGGTGATGGAAGGAGGCTGGAGCCTTCAGGAGTGTGGGGTCAGGACCAGGGTGGCCTGTTGATCCTGCCCATCTGCTGTGCCTCTGGCCACTACATCCCAGACTCGGAACATCCCAGCTCAGCCAGCTTGGCCTGCAGCAGCTCAGAAGCAGCAAATTCTAAGGGAGGTCCTTCATTTAAAACAAAGGACGAGGGAACTGGGCAGACCTGTGGGCTCGTTGTCCTCAAGCTTCCCCCACTTTCCCATCCCACCCAGGTTAGACAAGAGCCCCCATTGGAGAGCTGGATTCCAACCCTTTCCTTGCCACTTACTGTGAGTTCTTGTGCCTCGGTTTCCCTGCCTGACAAACTGGAATAACCATCTCTGCCCTGCCCACCTCCCAAAGTCGTCATGAGACTGAAAGGAGAGGCTGGGTGTGGAACAAAATGAAAACAAACAGGTGTCGATGTGTTTATTAGCCTTTCCTGAGCCTGCAGCTGCAGCTGAAAGTTTGATTTTTCTGCCTGGCATGTTGCCCTGTGGTTTCCTGGACAGGCCTCATTTGGGGTGCCCCCGGGAGCCTCAGGCTACACGGAACACGTGCTAAAGCAGGGTGCTGGACTGTCAGGGTGAGGAGGCCGACGCCATCTGGAAGTGATTGGCATTTTCCTGAAATTGGAGGCCGTCCACCGACTTCCTGTCTGGCCTCCCCAGGCCCTGGAACGGACCTGGACCCAAGGTCAAGGACATTTCATGCCCCCTAGACGATTTGTGTCCCAAACACTCAAGAACCAACTCCAAGCCAACAGCAGCGCCGTTCCTCACCAACTTCTCGTCGTGTTTCTTTGAATGCTTTGACAATTGCCCACCAAGTTTCACTTCGCCACCCCTCCTGCAAACTTCTAGCTTCCCCTGATCCCAACCTCCAGGATTGAAATTCTTTCTCCTGGTCTCCATGAGGAATTGGTGAGACAGAAAAAGCAGGAAATTAATGTCCCAGCCTCAAGGCTCCACGAGGCATTAGACGGAATTAAAGGAGAATAATGAGTCAGTGCACACACGACTCCGTTGTTCTTTGATTTCCCTTTCAAAATTCATGTAGCGAATACCTCCTCCATTCCATGCCATCTTCGGGCTGGGAGACTCGCTAGCGTCCTGAATGAATTTACATACCAAATGGGTTTTAATTTTATATTTTTGCTTAGGGTCAGGACATTTATTTATTACCATTATTTATTACTGAAGCACGAGTGGTTTTAATTATTTTAGTGTTCCTCCAACAAAGCAGGATGGCTTCTAGCTACGGAACATTTTACGTTTCCGCCCGCATAAATAATATAGTTTTTAATTTCATGAAGATTTAGTATTCGTCTGCTTTGTAAATTAAAGTCATCGTTTACCATAGTGGAGACGGAGTGCTGGGAGCATCCTGGTGGACTTTCTCTCTTGGCATCTCCCCTGACAATGACTTGCCCCAAGTTGGATCATCTGGTGCAGGGACCCAGGAAAAGGCCCCCATCTCTGTGGGGCAAGCAGGTGCCGGGAAAGGAGGTCGCAGAGGCACAGCCTAGGGGAAGGACGCGGGCCCCCTCTCTCCAAGCGAGTGGGCAAGCGAGCTGGTGTTTTTTGTTTCTCTCATGCAGATAAGGAAACTTGAGCTTCCCAGATGTTAACTCACTGCCCTTCAGCTGGGAAGGAGCAGGTTCAAAGCCACATGTTACTGACTCCAAGACGCAGCCTGTTGGCCTCCTAACCCCACACCCTTACTGTACCAGGCCTCAGGGTGGAGGCTGGCAGAGGCTGCCGGGGAGGGGGCAGGCAGGATGGGCAAAGGTGACAGTGTATGCCAGAAAGGTGGGAGGGGACCCCCAGCCTGCCTAGAAGGCATTGTCCCCAGCACCCAGCCTTCAATCCAGAGACTGGCGTGCCTGACTGAGCCTGACAGAGCCCCCCTCGCCAGGACTTCTCCATCCCTGCCCACTTTTTCTTTCTCCCTAGATCCTCAGCTCTCAAGGAGGCTGCCGGGTCAGGAAATATGAACTCCCCAGTGCAGGGAGCAATTCCCTCCAAGCTCTGCGGTGTCCTATCTGTGAATCCCTCTCCCCTGCCCCTGCTCCGGGGACCGTCCCTCAGAAACCTTCCTGGCAGGCAGCTGGTGTCAGTCAGGAGCCATCCTCACCTGTCTTTGCGGCCCATGGTTTGTCAAGAGCACATCACGTCACGGCACTGGGTCCACGTTTGCTGCCAGTGGGAGCCTCCGGAATGAACAAGCCGTTTGGGGTTGCCATGGAGAAGCCGGGCCCTTTGGTGGCCCGGCGAGTCTCCGTGTAGAACAGGGGTTCTTACAAGGGGTCCGTGAGCTTGAATTTAAATTAAAAAAAACCTTATTCTTGTGGGGACGTGTTGGTGCAGGTGTGACGTATTTATTAAATAATACACAGTATAGTATGGACTTAGTAAGGGGTCAGGGGTGTTTCCACCTGACAGGCAAAGGGGTCCTTGGGACAAAAAAGGTTAAGGACCCCTGGTGGAGAGCGTCCTTGGCCCCAGGCCGGCAGGCCTGGGCTCTGCCCTCCCAGGATGCTCAGTGCCCCTGGCTGGAACACAGCCGGGCAGCCGCATCCCAAACCCTTGGGGCTGTTCCCAGGTGAAAATGCATTGACTTCCATGCTGCCAGCTCCGTTTCCTGCAGGGGTTTTCCTGACTTTGCCTCCACACTCTGGCCACAAATCAGCCCTGGGAGACTCGGTCTCCAAGCAGGGACAGCGTGGGCTGCCGCCATTCTCACGCACGACGTGGCTTAAGTTTAAGCAGAAAAGAACCGTCACGCCAAGCCGTCCTAGTCGGCGTGGGAAGGTGAGGCTGTTTGGGTGGGAATACAGCGAGTGCGGAGGGGCCTCCAGCACGGCCTCGAGCCCCCTGCTTGGCTCCACCAGAGCTGGGCGAGGTCTCCTCTCAGGAAGGCAAAACTCTTTTCTCAGAACAGGCTCCCTGAGGGAGACGGAAATAAATAGGATGTTCTCGGTGCATACTTTACCCATTTTTCAGATTTTCTTCCTTCTTACTCATAGCATTGACTCAGTGGTACTTCTGGGTCCGTCCCAGCCAGATGGTGCCCGGGAACTAGAAGTCTCCAGGCTGCTTTTAGAATCAATAGAGCTAACAGTGAAGCCTCTTCTCGTGGAAAAGGGAAATGAAATACCTTTCAGAACTGGGGTACTTGCCACCTTATACAGGAGATCCCATGCTTTGCAGAGGCAGGCTCCCCCTGAAAGCCACGCAGTAAAAACGTCTTAGGGGAGACTTCCCTTTAAAAAAGATGCACTTAGGCATTTGTTTGCCATTTCCCCTATTTTATAGATTGAGGGATTTGGCTGAGATCCCGTAGCTGGGAAGAGACAGTACCTTCTACTCGGAAGCCTGAAAAGCCCACGTTAAGCATGTGCTCTTGGCCGGGATGTGGTCTGCTGGCTTCCGTGTAGGTTTGCACCTCCGAGGAGGCTAAGGGCTCCGCTCAGCCCTGCACCTGCCCTCAGAGACCCTCCCGTCTGGCTGGAGAGGCAGAGCTAGGCATCGAGAAGGTCAGGGAGCACCATCAGGCCACCTGTTGTTAGGCTGCCAGTACAGCGGGCGTGGCAGCCCTCGGAGGGAGGCTGGAGCCCTCCGGAGGGAGGTTTGGATGGGCAGGACGGAGAAGGGCAGGCAGAGCAGGCAGAGGGCAGCGGGATGGCTCAGGAGAAGCCAGGCTGGCTGGAGCACGGGATCCCCAGCAGGGAGAAGGGAGAGTGAGACTGCATGGGGAGTGGCGGGGAGAGGGGCTCAGACGCCTGGGTGAGAGTGAGCTTGATCCCATGGGAGGCCCCACAAGGAAAAGGCAGCCCTGGAATCATGGAGATCCAAAGCCCTAGGTCTCCTCCAGGCTGTCATGAACCCCCTGTATGTCCATTTACCCCTCTCTAAAGTCAGAGTCTGCCAGGTTCCCTCCAGCCCTGATGTGCTGCCAGTCTAAGGCAGGAAGCAGGAAGCCCTTCTAGATTCTTCTGCAAGGAAAAGGCTTCCATGAACAGGCCGCTTCCTGGCCTCCTTCCCAGCACGGCCCTCCCTGCCCATGGAACCAGGGGCTGATCCCCTCACTGGTGGCTCCTCTTCCTGGGCCCGGGCTTGGGACAGAGAACATTCTGGGCCTAGCTCCAGGAGTGGGCTTGAGTCTGCAAGCCTCAGAGGCAGCAGTCGGAAAATGAGTGGGAGAGGAGGCCGGGCCCCTCGAGGGGCGTGGAGGAAATGGCATGACTGTAGCAGTGGTAATCAGACTGGGCGCCCACCAGGTGAGTGCAGGAGCAGTGAGTGAGGGTAGGCACTGACTGAGCCCTCGGAGCTGCCTTGCATACAACTTGCATCGAATTCCGTGGGGCAGGTATTACTACACTCGTTGTAAGGTGGCTCAGAAAGGTTGCTTTGCCCAAGCTCATTGGCAGAGTGACCTTGCAAGGTTTCAAGCTCAGGTCCGTGTGACTCCAAGACAGAGTCTAAGAGTTTAACATCCCGTGTTTGCCTCCAGCAAAGAGGAGAATGTCAGGTAGCGCGTCGGCTGGCACGGGCATGCCTGGGTACATGCCCCTCTTTCCTGGGAGCAGCAGAGGTGACTCACAGGTGCCACCCGGAGGGCCAGGAGGTGGCCCCGAGGAAGGCTCAGCAGGGGCCTAGGCCACAGTGCTTTCTGGGGCCGTGTGTTTCATCACGCTGGGTTCTCGGAGTTGCCCTCGTTCCGACACTGAAACTGAGAGCCCAATGGCTCCAGGTGGACAGGATTGAAGTTAGGCTTTGACAGGTCAGGACCGCACTGCCTGTGCCTACTGACACAGGGACAGCCTTCTTCAGACCCTAAAGGCTGGGGGGGGGGGGTTCAGGAGGGATGTGTGTTTGTGATGAGGAGGGGCCATGGGAAAGCCAGGCCCAGTCTAGAGCCCCCTTGGGAGCTGCCATCACCCAGGCCCGCTTGCTTGAGGGAGGGTCACAGGAATCCCCCAGCTTCCTATCCCAGACGATTTTTCCTACTTTTGGAGTGTTTAGTACTTAAGCAGCTACATTGGAGCAGGCAGGGGCAAGAGAATTAAGGAGATGCTGGTTTCTCAACTTCAAAATACAGAGAAGAGAAAACCACATCGTGCAGGATTGTCTGCAGCCGGTGACCAGGACACTGCGCTGGACCTTGAGGGGGCCGAGCCCCTGGTGTGCCGACGGCCCCCTGGCCAGCCCAGGCAAGTCTCCTCGCTCGCCTGGGTCTCCAGGTTCCTCATGAGCCAAGGGAGGAAAATGAAATACCCTGAACACCTCACACGTGGTTACAGAGAATGTCAAGGAGCTCTCCAAGTGAGGAAGCCAACTTTCCCATCAGTGACAAGAAGAAGAAAAGATAGGGAAGGAAATGTCTGTTTCTTTGGCCACCTTTTCAATTATCAATGTATTAGTCAGGCTTCTCTAGGGAAACAGAACAGACAGGAGGTATCTGTAAATAGTATGACATTTTTATAAAATTGTCCCACGTGACCATGGGGTTGCACAAGTCCAAATTCCATAGGGCAGGCTGCAAACCAGGAGCTCCGATGAAGGTCCTCAGTCAGTTCCCAAGAGATGCTGGCTGTCCGAAGTAGATGGGAATTCTCTCCTTGAATGCTGAAATCACTTCTACTTTTAAGGCCTTCAACTGATTGGATGAGACGTCACTCATTGCTGACGGCAAGCTCCTCAGTTGTTTGTAGATGTAACCAGCCACTATGCAATCAACTCACTGATGGTTAAACTCCACAAAATGCCCTTGTATTACAATTAGCCCAGTGCTTACTTGACCAGACAACTGGGCACCATTACCTGGCCAAGGTGACACAGTAACCTCATCGTCACAGCCAGTGACTCCTAAAGCAGAGAAATTTCTTTGACTCGTGTGCGTGTACATGTACATGAACCCAGACACAGATTCATATGTATTTTGGAAAAGTGGAAACAAGAGGAATTATAAATGAAGATACTGGTACTCAACCTCAAGAGCAGCCATTGATTTTCCCCCTAGCTTTTTCTGTTGTATGAACAGGGAGTGTGTGTCTAGCTGCTTGTGATTTTGAAACACAGGGAAAATGAGTTCAGCCCTTTGCGTTGTGCCACAAGGCGCCATGCCCCCGTGTTTCCTTCCACATGGCGATTTACATACAGCCCCTCTGGTTTTAGTTACAGCTGCCCAGCTCTCCCCATTGCACAGGCTTCCCTAGGATGTAGCCCAAAGGTCTTGCTGTGCCCTTACATTCCGCACTGTGTGTGTCTGTGTGTGAGAACGTGTGTGGGTGTGCGTGTGACTAGAGGGGGTTCACGGAGGTATCCAGAAGATTTCATACTTTCAGTGCCATCCGGGGTACGCGCAAAGGAGTGGAGGGGGGATTTGTCCCCACATTTTAGCTGGAATGAAGCCTGAGCTGGAGGTTGGTGACACCGAAATAATTGGAGGTAAGAGCCGTGAGGCCATCAAGATAAATTTTTTTTTTTTTTTAAGATTTTATTTATTTATTCATTTATCACCCCCTTGCTGCTCGTGCTCACTGGGTCAGCCAACCACGCCGTGCAGGCGGGCTTGCCTTCACCAGGAGGCCCCGGGAACTGAACCCGGGGCCTCCCATATGGTAAACGGGAGCCCTACTGATTGAGCCACAGCCGCTTCCCTCAAGATAAATTTTTGACATAAAAACGTAGGCTGGTTCGTAAGAGGTTGCAGTGACAGCTTTTCAGCCACTGTCTAACCCTCCAGATAGAAGGGGACTCAGCTTAATGAGTAAGGGGCAGTCTGGACAGCACAGCCCCCTTTCAGAAGCTAGATCTAAGGAAAGAAGAAAGTTATTCAAGTGGCCCACGTTAAATGACACGATTGTCGCAATGCGGAGTGGAGGAAGAGTGGAAAGAGCTCGAGGGTAAGAGGCCTTGTCCACGCGGCTTCGTACTCCTGTCTAGTGAGCGTCTTTGCTGAATTCGGGGACTGGCACCCACTCTCATCTGGCAGGGGCCCGGGGCCTTCCTGTGAAGGCACCGTGTTCCCCCAGCAAGCTCCACTATTTGCGGTTTCACCCTTTCGGTAAAGCACCTGCGTTAACTCTCAGACGAGACGTGCGGGGACCCTTCGAAAGTGGATGTCCACTGGGTGGAAGCGGCCTGCTCGGGAAGGCGGGAGCTCAAGGGATGGGTGGGGACCTGTCAGGCAGGGGGCCAGGGAAGGCCTGGCCCTGCACAGGGCCACCCTGCCTCCCACCAGGTCCATGTGGCTGAGTCCGAGAGCAGGAGCCCCCCCTTGACTCCATCCGCCTCTCCTTAGCTTAGGAATGAGGGCCACCAGGATCACTGTCATCAGGCACATGCCTGTCACAGAGCCCAGGTGGGCGTTATCTCATTTAAGCCCCACAATACTGAGGCGAGTATTGTTGTTCCCATTTTACAAATAAGAAAACTGAGGCCTGGAGAAGTTCACAGCTAACAGATGTTCAGACAGTTTGGAGTTCAAAGTTCAATCTGTCCGGCTCCCGCGTCTTGACCCATGAACCGTACTGACCACATACTCTCTGATCGGAACAAAAAGACGATCATCAAAGGGGAGAAGAGCTTATGAACACCTCCCAGGGTCAGTTAGGGCCTCAGCAAGTGGAGGTGCAAGATCCGCTCCGCCGACGCAATTCCCCCACATTTTAAGTGGGCTTTGGTTGGGAGTAGATGGTCCTTGATAGAAAAAGGTCTGCCTTCGAGGAGCTCCTGCTGGGTATGTGAATCTACATGAATAGCTTGCTAATGGCAGTTCAATGAGCTGAAGGAATGTATGTGACATTATGTGAAATTCCACCCTGGGCCCGGCACACACGTTCAAGCCCGCTCTCTGCGGTCAGCCCCTGAGAGGCATGGGCGTGTGCCGCAGGAGAGCATCGGCAGGTGTGGGGTCCTAGTGGGATGCTGTGGTTTCCCTGCCCACAGGTAAGACTCCTTACGGACAGCCTCAAGCCCCAGGGGGGGAGGGGGAGTCGGGATGATCCAGTGTGTCGGAGAGCCCAGCTGTATTCCCCACCTCATTCGGATTTTCCTTCCAGTTCTGGAGCGAGAACAGACCCCCTTGGAGGAGCAGGGAGGTATGCACTCAGCATCTGAGATGAGAATTCCCGTGCAGCAGAGCAGGTCGGATTGCCAGGTGCTCAGGCTAGCCCACTGCGCTGGCCAGCTGGGTCTTGCCTGATGACTCTCCTGAGCTGCCCCCCTGGGAATTCTGTCCCCCGCTCCTAGATGCCGTTACCTCCACCCCAGCCCTCTCACGGGCGTGCCAGAGGCACACCTGAGCTCCCCCCACAGGGTCAAGCACACAGGGGCTCAGTTAGCTGCTGCTTTGACTTCGTGCAGCAAAGGGAGCTCTGCGGACCCTGGGTCCAGAGGACAGTGAACGGTCAGGGCTCCAGCAGTGCAGGGGGAGCCAAGTCCAGTGGCCACAGCAGTCACAGCCCTGGAGAAACACACCTGCCTGGTGGTGGGGGGGCAGCAGCCAGTGCCCCTGAGTGTGTCCCTGTCCCCCTGCATCTTTGATGAACACCTGTGTCCAACCCTCTAGGGGCTCCGTGCTAGGCCATGCCTGGTCCCCGCTGAGTCTGGAGACCCCAGAGGGCAGGGCCTCCTCACCCTAACGAACTGGGGAACAGTCCGTGCCAGTCAGCTGGACGTGACATCTGTCCCTGTCTCCCGGAGAGCATCTCCTGAGTCATCTGCCCCAACCCCCATCCCTGCCAGCCCCACGGCCTGTCCAAGACACGCGGGTCAAGTTACCCTTCCTCCTTGTCTTTTCTTAGTAACAGCACTGGCCCCGGCTGCGGCCCAGAGGCCTCCTGGAGACATTGTGTCCTGGTCTGCCCAGAGGCTGACCCCAGGTCAGGGTGTCCACCCCCACCCGGGAAGCCTCCTCCTCACCCTGCCCCCCCTCGGGGTCCTGGGGGATGACGTGCCTGGGTGAGGTCAGTGTAAGCAGGTGAACCCCCATCCCAGCCAAGGGCCAGCTCCAGGCAGCCGCAGCCAGTTACCGCAGGCTTAGTCAGAGCAAATCCTTATTTCAACTCTGGCTCTTCTGCCAGGGAGGGAATGGCCTGTGGGGTTGGAGGCTGGATCTCAGATGCTGAGCAGCCCTGGGGTCTCCACCTCTTGACTCAGAGAACCCGGGAGGTGGGAGAGGGTCTGCCCCACCCTGGACCACCTTGGATTTGCCAGCAATTCTGTGGCTTTGGACCCCTCTGATTTCTTGCAAGTCAATGGATGAGCCACGGAACATGGAGAGAGTAGCCCCCTGTGCCAGCCTGGCTCAGGCCTCTCCTCAAGATAGTCACAAGTCATGGCAGTGGGGAGCCGCTGTAGCTCAAGTGGTTGGGCACCCGCATAGCACACACGAGGTCCCGGGTTCGATCCCCAGCCCCGCTACCTAAAAAAAATAAATAAAAGAAGGAAAAAAGTCATGGCAGTGGCCTCCAGGGCAAACAAGGGCTTAGGAAGGGACCTCCTAAGGGGACCCGAGGTCAGACGTAAAGGTAGTATCCTCGGAAGGTCAGAAGCTCAAGGCCTTGGAACAATGGGGAACCCAGCCTGTGGGGCCCGCAGGAGCCACTGCTCTGGGCTCCTGGTAAGGACTTGGGGCCAGGAAAGGAAGCCAGAGGTGGGGCTTCAACCCAGAAGTCCTTCATCCTATTTTAATTTCCTTGGCTGCTCTAGCAAGTTCCATGCAACAGGTTGCTTAAAGAGCAGGAATTTACTTACTCATATTTTTGAGACAGGAAAAAGACCAAGCAAGGCATCACCAAGGCAACGCTTTCTTCCCAGAGGCTGGCATTCTGGGGCCGGCTGCTGGCCATCCTCCGTCCTGGGCGCCTCTGTCACATGGCAATGCACATGGCGGCCTCTGCTGGCCTCTCCCTTCTCTTTTGGGTTCCAGTGGCTTTTTCTCTCTCTCTGTCTGAATGTCATTCTCTTATAAAGTATCCAGTAATAGGATTAAGACCCATCCTGACTGAGGTGGGACACACCTTAACTCAAGTAACTGCATCCAAAGGTCCTACTGACAGTGGGTTCACAGCCGCAGGAATGGGTTAGGCTGGGGTACATGTTTTGCTGGGGTACAGACAGCTCCAAACCACCACACATCCCCTCAGGGTTCCTCAGCACCCCATCTCCGAGCAGCCATCAAGGAGTTTCCTGGACCTGCCATTGAGGGTAGGCCAGAGGTGACCAGGGCTGTTGAATTCTCGGAAACTTCTGGCTGGCGCTGAGCTGTGTGTCTCAGGACAAAAATCTGTGATTCCAGTGCTGAAGGAGCCTCGGCTCCCACTGCAGCCACTCATTTTCTGTGCGGCTTCAGTCTCAGGCCTTTTGAAGGCTGGGGACATTTGGATGAAGACTGTCCCCTTGGCAAATGTCCTGAAAGAGGGAGGTGGAGCAAGGGCAGCCAGGGAGCAGCTTCCTCTCTCTGCTGCTGGAATGTGAGTTGAACCTTCTAGAGTCCAGGGCAGCCATGGGCACCCCCCGGGCCCTCTGCCAGCCCCCAGGCCGCTCTAGCACCCTGCCCAGCCCTGGGCAGCAGCCGCCCCCTGGGGAGCCCCGGTGCACTCGTGACCTGCAGTCATGGGCAGGAGGCAGGGCGGCGCCCAGCTGGTCGTAGAGCTGGGTGTAGGTTCTTGAGGCGTCCCACTGCTCTTGCCAACGTGATTCCCATCCCGTCCCCTCCTGGGGGACTGTGTCCAGTGGAGCTGAGCTGGTCAAATCCCTGGGTTCAGCCCCAGGGCCAGGTGGAAGGGCCTGTGGTGGCCTGGGCCTCAGCGTCCAGGGGCCGGGCCAGCCCCAGTGGGGACCCCGTTGCTTCCCGGCATGGGGCGTCAGGACCGAGGAGCCTTGGCCAGCTGGCAGATCTGTCCCCTCCGTCACTGAGGCACTTGCTTCTGGTAAGTGGTCCCTCTGGGATGCAGTGTTACCGGAGAAAGACTAGACAGTGATGAAAGTAGAAGATTTCCTGGGAGACCGTGTCGCTTCCAGGCAGCAGCTGGAGCCCCGGAGGAGGACCCGAGAGCCTTTCCTTCTGGTTCTGACTCTGAACGTGCCCCGCGGCCTCCGGCCCCTGGAGTGCTGGGTGCCCATCTGCAAAATGGAAAGACCACCTACCTTTAGGACATCTCAAATAGAGAGAGGAGGGCAGAGGCAGGGGCTGGGGACAGAAGGGAGATGTTGAAAATATGTGCAAACCCCACCCCGCCCCTCGAAGTCAGAGACCCCGTCCTCTCCTGGCTGGCTGTTAGCGTGACATCCTCCTCCTGCCTCACCCAGGGCCGCAGCCCCTCCCTCGGTGCAGCGGGATGCGCCCGTCCCTGCCTGCTCCTGGCCTGTCACCCCTGGAGTAAGCCATCCACCCAGGCGGGCAGCATGGGGGACCTCCACGCCGGAGGAGCCCGAGGGCCCAGGCAGGGCCCTCCACCCCTCCACAGAACGTGGCCTCGCCCGAGGGTCTGCAGCGTTTTGCGGGACAGGATGGAGGAAGCTCCTACTCTTCACCTTCTCTCGATTTTCCTTGAGATATAGAGTAGATTTGGGTCGTGTTTCTGGAGGATGTAAATCCTTACTGATTGGATTGCCCCCACCCTAGCCTCTGAGCCAGAAGGAAGAGGAGCTGTAAGAAAGCAGGAAAGTTATCCAGAACCTTCCTTCTTCTCAGATGGTTCAGCACCGTTAAATCGTACAGCTCTTCAGGAACTGGTAAAGACTTTCTCAAAGGACAGGTTAGGGTATGTGAGAGTAAGGGTCAGCATGTATGTGTGCTTCTGTGTGTGTGTCTCAGAGGAAGGGAGAGAGGGAGAGAGAGAGAGATTCCAGAACATTCTTTAGAGGTTCCCTCATGACAGTGGAAGGCAGAGGCTGTGCTTCAGCTGTGAAAGCTTGTGCACGCAGGGTGGTGCCCAGGGGCTAAGGGGCCCTGCATCTGCTGAGATGCAGGGGTCTCTGCGACCTCACCTTTTGGGGTCCCCTTGCGTGATTGCAAGGTGCCCCTTTCTTGTACTTGCTTCTGTCCATTCGCTGGCTTCAGCTCAGCTTCACTGCTAGATCCAGCCCACTGGTTCAGACACTACGCGAAAGCATCCTAAGGTGTCTTCCCAGAATTCTGTGTTCAGGGCGTCATCCTGAACAGTTTAACAACTGAAGATCCACTTTAAGGAATTCCTCCCCTTATAAAACACACTTAGCAGTTTTAAGCTCCTGAGGGAACAAATAATTTGCTGTATGGCATGGGTGGGTTTTATCAGAGAGTTTTTCTCCTAAGCCAAACTGAAGTAAGAGAGGGAGGAAAGAGGGGCATCCCCTATGGGGGTGTCTGGGGGGTTGGGGCGGGGTGTGGGCACATCAGGGACAGAAGCGGGGAGCCTGAGGCTGGCTGAGCCTGCACTAAATGGCAAGCACACTCCTTAGAACCTTAGATGCCAAGTGGTAGTGGGGCTCCCCGTCCTGCAGACGGGGAGACAGTGACTCTGCTCCCTCAAATTGCCCAGAGCACCCCGGCAATCAGAGATTGACCAGGATTGGAAGGGAGGCCAGTGTGACCCCAGAGCAGAATCTCTTCCGCTGGGAGGGCAAAAAGGGCTGAGGTGGGACTGAGAAATGCAGGCAGCGTGCAGAAATGGGGCGGGAGATGACTGGGGATCAGTTTTGCTCTTCTGGCCTTGGGCCAAATGGAAGAGGTTGGGGTTTTTTGTCTGTTTGTTTTGTTTTGTTTAAAGATACTTAGGTTACACAAATGTTACACACAAAACATAGAGATTCCCATATGCCCCACTCCCCACACCTCCCACACCCTCCCACATAAACAACATCCTTCATTAGTGTGGCACATTCATTGCAATTGATAAACACATCCTGGGGCATTGCCACTGAGCATGGACCGTACTCCACATTGTAGTCTGCACTCTCTCCCACACAGTTCTGCAGGGTGTGGGAAGATATATAATGGCATATACCTGTCATTGCATTGCCATTCAGGACAATTCCCAAGTCCCAAAAAAGCCCCCGCATTACACCTGTCTTTTGCTCTCCCTACCCCCAGAGCCTCCAGTGGCCGCTGCCTGCACATCAGTGCCGTAATTTCTCCCATTGCTAGAATCACACGTCTATAGTAGAATACCAGTAAGTCCACTCTCGTCCATAGTTCATTCCCAGTAAGTCCACTCTCGTCCATAGTTCATTCCCAGTCCTGAGGATTCTGGGATGGTGATGCCCACTCCACCTCTAATTGAGAGGGGGCTTTGATCCCATGTGGCTGATGGATGGGCCTCTCTTGCTTGCAGTTCTGGGCTCTCTCATTTCCTTGGTATGGTGGTTGTCCATCCTCACCTCCTTGTTAGTTGTCCTGGGTGAGTCCAATGAACTGGAGAGTAGGTGTTGCAACTCTGCTGAGGCCTAGGCCCAGCTGGCACACAGACAGCCCAAAGATTCAAGTCTCTTGGACGTACACCTACAAACTCCAGCACCAAGTATAGGTTTGAGGGACGTGAGCCATGTGTAGGGAAGCCATAACTGAGTCCAACTCTGTCACTCTCAAGAGCGGCCCACTGGCAAGGCACCAAACCCCGGAGCTATCTGCCCTGACCGTAGGACCTGGGCATCTCCAGGGCCCTCGGGAGCCCCGCTATTTGGGATAGTATCTACTTTGGCAGTCTATGAGATCCTGCTGAGACGTGCATAAGCGTTACCTCTGGGATGACCTCCCGACTCACTTTGAGGTCTCTTAGCCATACAAACTCATTTGCCTTTACCTTTCCCCTCTTTTATTCGAGGTCTTGGAAAAGGGATTTTTAATTGAATATCTGTAAATCCTATCCTATTGCACATAGACTCAGTGCCTCATTCTTTAAAGGACCCTGAAATTGTTCCTTTTTTGGCGATTTATCTCTTCGGTCAACTGAGATTCTCACACATCCGAACTCCACACAGCGAAGCACCCTGTACGGCAAGGGGCCCTCTCTTTCTGGGACCCTTGAATTGAACCAGGTTGCGGGAAGGGAGGCGGATGCCCAAGCCTAGAGGTGGCCAAAAACACCAGCTCTGTGTGTCTACACCAAGGCAGTAATCTCCATCTGCATCCCCGACGCCATGGGGAGGAAAGGGCAGTGCACAGAGATTATTTGCAAGATGGCCCAAGATGAACTGCATCCACAGGCGAAATAGCCGGAGCTGCTTGTGAAGTTTCAGGCTTTTGTTTGGCTTTCGGCTGGGTGTATCTGTAGCTTACTGTCTGTATCAGAAGCTCCCACAGGCCCCGAGCGGTCTCTCGCCTGCTGCGCGCCTCGCGGTGGAACGTTTCCTGGCTCTGGGCCTCCCTCTCCCACCACCACCGCTGGCCCTTGGAGGTGGAGCTGGTCCTTTCCTCTCTGTCTTATCTTCAGTGCCTGGAATATCATAGGAGCTCGGAAAATGTTTGGTGTTTTGTTTTTACTCAAAGTTAGAGCTATAATTCGCAAAATACACAGCTCACATTTACACTGGTAAATTCTTCCTTTAATTGAAACGCATTCATTTGGAGAAAGCGATGCTGATAGGAACCAGATAAGTGGAGAAGTGATGATTTTCTCAGTACTTCTAGCCCCTCAGGATGTAAATTACAATATGGAGCATTTAGATACCGATCCCATTGGGAGAGGGGTTAGGGATTATCCATTCTTCCACTGAGCACTCAATACAAACGCCAACTCAGGTTAATTAAAATTCTAAATCACGCAATTGTGTTTTGTTTCCCTGCAAATATTTTTATGCTCTGTCTTATTTATCACTGTTAATAATAACAATAATAATAATAAAACTGCTATGTGATTAAGGTGCAGATAAGCAATTAGGAAACAATATTTATGGTGTGCTAGGAACTGGAGTAGAAAAATTACAAGGGAGGTTCATATGAGAGCTGGTTCCGGAGGATTCTCTGCCTGGGACTTGAGGTCAGCCACTATGATTCTGTTAAACCGTGTCCCTGATGTCAGTCATTCGGTCACTCATTCGACAAACACATATTAAATGTCTCGTATACACCTGCCAGGCGGTCTGCTAGATGCTGGGAGGTGGTGGGGAACAGACCGGGCCCCACCCTTGTGGGCTAGGGGTGGTGACAGGCAGGTGTACATACCTCACAGCAAAGTGTCTTATGGCAGTGGAGGAAGGCACCCTGTGTGTATTTGGTCTTAGCTGAGACCTAGAAGATGAGTCAGAAATATCCAGATGGGGAAGTGGATGTGGCTCAAGTGGTTGAGCTCCCGCCTACCACACGGAAGGACCCAGGTTTGGTGCCCGGTGCCTCCTAAAGAAGACGAGCAAGACAGCGAGCTGACAACAAGATGACGCAACAAGAGACACAAGAAAAACACAATGAGAGACACAACAAAGCAGAGAGCAGAATTGGCTAAAGCGATTAGGCACCTCCCTCCCACATCAGAGCTCCCGGGTTCGCTTCCTGGTGCCTCCTGAAAAGAAGACGGGCACACAACAAGCAGACACAGCCAGTGCAAACAACGAGGGGGTGGTGAGAAATAAATAAATTAGATAAATCTTAAAAAAAAAAAAAAAAAACTATCCAGGCGGAAGTGGGCCAGTGCCAGGGAGGGGGGAGTTCCCTGGAGAGGCCCAGCAATGAAAAAGAGCTCTGTCCTCTCAAGGGCTGAAACGTGGTTAGGAGAGAGGGAAGTGACCAGAGATGATCTCGGAGGCGTTGCTGGAGGAGTGCTCAGAGGTGGGCTCCAGGACCCGCGCTCTGGCTGCCTCGCAGGGCGGTGAGAGGATGCTCGCGCTCCAGGGTGGAGACGGACGCGGGAGTCGTGACGATGGCGGCCTAGACGTAATGGCAGTGAGGGAAAAGAGAAATAGGGGGACGTGCGAAATTCAGAGCAGGTGATAATAACAGCAGCAAGCTTTCAGTGAGCGCCTGCTATGTGCCAGGCTCTGTACATGTCTATTTGACTCCATTTTTAAGCCAAACTTAGAAGGCAGGGTCTATTATCCCCATTTTATGGATGAGAAAACAGGCACATAAACGTAAATAATTGGTCCAAGGTCATGCCCATAATATAAGTGGCAAACGTAAACCAGGCTCCCATGTGAACTTGAGCCCAGACGCCCCTTTGATCCCAAAGCCCACAGTCCTAGCTACTACACCTGCTACCTGTCACTCAGGTAGGAGGAGTGGGCTGAGCCGGTGAAGGTGTGATGGCTGCATCTGACAGTCCTCTGGGGCTCATGTGGCATCAGAAGCAGTGGCTCCCTGCCCACGAAGCCCTGACTTCCAGCTCTTGGAAATACAGGCCTTTCACCTCAATGCTAGTGACCTAGGGTCAGACTGGGCACAGATTGGGGTCAGTTTTAAGCTCACTGGGCCTCCTGGACCCAAGGGTTGGCCTGAGTGCCAAATCCTGTTCCTGCTGGCCTCTCAGTGCCCAATTGTACCCTGATGGCTCCGTTCTGGCCTGGCTTGGAGAACCAGTTGGTTTCCCAGCTCCCTGCCTCCTCACCATCGGCGTGCACTTTTGTGCAGATTCTGCTACTCTCCAAGCAGCTCCGTGGGCATTTCTTCATTTTTTGCCTGAAATCAAGTTCCTAAGTTGGTAATTTGGGAGATTTGGTACAGAATGAGCTGCATGAAACAGCTAGTTTTAAAAACATAGTCGTGTCCTCAACTTATTCTGCCATAAGCCCTCTGTTTGCATTTTGCCCTGTGGGACTTGTGTGGTTTCTGATCCTGAAATTCTTAGCTTCATCAGTCGTCTGATGAGCAAGTAGCTCTCTTTCACCAGTGCAGCTTTGTCCTCGTACAGGGCTTGGTCCTAGGACAGGAAATAAGCTGTGAGCAGTCGGGGCAAGTGCCCTGAAATGGTTCTCAGAAGCCCTGGGTCCTGACTGTCCCAACTCGCTGTGGCAATTTGGCACAAGTCACCTTACTTTCTGGACCTCATATGCCTCTGTAAAAATAGAATTGCAAATGCTTGGGGGTAAATCTTTGTGGCAGTAAAGTCAGATGGTAGACTCGTGCATTTATCCAGCATATATTTATTAAGTACCTGTCATGTGGCAAGGATAGTTCTATGTGTTTTGGATACAGCAGTAAACAAACCAGACAGAAATCATTGCCCTCATGGAGCTTGCCTTCTAGTGGAGAGAAAGGCAATGAAGAAAATAGGGGACTAAAATACGTAGTGTCTTAGGTGGTAAGAAGTGCTAATGACGTCCACGTCCAAAAGTGGTGGACTCGGAAACTCTGACCCAGCCTTTTGCTGAGGGCAGCTAGAAAAGCAGGCAGCCTGTAGTAATTCCTGTCTTGAAGTCACCAAGAGCTAACAAGACAGTGAAGCACTGCCAGATGGGGAAGCACAGGGGCCCGTGGAGGTGAGCCTGGTGTTTATGGACACTTTCCCCTGGTGTTGATGTGCTGATGGCCAGTTGGCAGGACATCTGAGAGCTGAGCAGAATGTTTCGTGGGTTTTTTTCTATTTATTCTTTTTGATTTTTTGTATGTGTTTATTTTTTGTTTTGTTTGTGTTTGTTTTTTATTTTTGGTTTTTGTAAGCAGGACATTTGACAGCCCTCAGGGCTAGAGGGACAGGACTGGAGTCCTGAGCTTGCCAAGGGGGGCAGTGGGTTGGGACCTTCTTTGGGTTGGGACTCCTCTCAGGAATTGCCTCTCAGCTTTAAATCACTTCAATTCTTCAGATTAAATTAAGATGAACCCTGTGTGCTTATGTACTCAAGTGCCTGGCACAAGCAAATATAGTTTCTGAAAAAAGATAAGCTCATCCTAAGCCTTCAGTTATTGCTATAAACAATTTGCAAAGATAGTACCTGACACACACCAAAAAAAACAACCAGGTACAATGAGACAGCATGGACAAACATCAGAAAAAAAACAAAAGAAAATAGAAACAGAGACCTACAGGGGCTTCAAATATCAGAGTTATCCAGTGTAGGTTTTTAACTTATGTTCAAGAAGTTAAATGACAAAATTGGAGTTTTCATCAGAGAACCAGAAACTATATTTTCTTTAAAAGAACTAAATGTAAATAACCATATAATACCCAAGATTAAGAACTCAATGGATGGGTTCAACAGATGCAACTGAAGAGAGAATTATGAACTGAAAGATAGGTCAGAAAAAAATATCCAATATGAAGTAGAGAGAGACAAGGAGGAAATACAGAAAAGAAGGTAAGAGACATTGGAGCTACAATGAAAAGGGCTAACATATGGGTAATTGGAATTCCAGAAGCGGAGGAGAGAGAAAATGGGTCAGAAGCAATATTTGAAGAGATAATTAATGGCTGAGGACTTTCCAAATTGTTAAAAGACATCAGAGTCTCAGATTAAAGGAACATGACAAACTCGAAGCAGGATAAATAAAAAGAAATCCACACCTAGACACTCCTGGTAAAACTGCTGAGAACTAGACAAAGAGAAAAGGCTAAAAAGCAGCCAGAATTTTAAAATTTTATAATTAAACTTAACCGATTTTTCAGCATAAACGTGGGAAGTCAGAAGACAATAGAATGTTATCTTTAAAGTGCTGGAGGTAACTGCCAGCATAGAATTCTATACCCAGTGAAAATACCCTTTAAGAACAAAACTGAGGTTAAAGAAAATTTCAGACAAAACAAAAGCTGAAATAACTTGTCACGAGAAAGCCCAGATGACAGAAAATACCAAAGTATGTTCTTCAGGCGGAAGAAAACTAATCCATGATAAAAGGTCAGAGAGTAAGGCAGGAATTATAAACATGAAAGTATATGTAATAAATATTGGCTATATAAAACAAAAAACACTTCTCTCTGGAGTTGAAAAGAGAGAAATAAAATAGGTGGCATAGTAGCAAAGAAGTTGGGGGTGGGTGGGTAATGGAGTTTAATTATTTTAAGACCCTTGAATTGACAAGGAAGAGAGTATAATTATCAATTCATATTAGACTGATAAGTCAAAGATACAGATTGTAACATCTGTGGACATTACAATGTAATGATACAAAATATTCAATCCAGAAAAGTCAAAGAGAAAAAAAGGAGAGAAAGGGTGATATAGAGCAAAGTGAGACAAATAGAAAGCATTTAGTAAGATCATATATTTAAAACTAAATATATCAGTAATTATATTAAATGCATATGCTCCAAGTAAAAGACAAAGCTTTGCAGACTGGATTTAAAAACTGAATATGTGCTGTTTCCAAGAAACAGACTAAAAGATAAAAGATACAGAATGATTAAAAGTAAAAAGGTAGAGGGAAGCGGCTGTGGCTCAATCAGTAGGGCTCCCGTTTACCATATGGGAGGCCCCGGGTTCGGTTCCCGGGGCCTCCTGGTGAAGGCAAGCCCGCCCGCACGGCGTGGTTAGCTGACCCAGCGAGCACAAGCAGCAAGGGGGGGATAAATGAATAAATAAATAAAAATCTTTAAAAAAAAAAGTAAAAAGGTAGAAAAAAGATATACCATGCAAACAGCAAGACTAAGTAGACTAAGACAAAACCAATACTAGAATTAAAGAGAAACTTAGTTCACCAGGAAGATAAAACTGCACCTAAGAACATAGTCTCAGACTAGATAAAGCAAAAATTGATAGGGAAGCGGATGTGGCTCAAGTGGTTGGGCATCCGTCTACCATATGGAAGGACCCGGATTCGATCCCCAGGACCTCCTGGTAAAAATTTAAAAAAAATTTTAAAAGGCAAGCAGACAAGCCGGGCCTGCCTATGGCGAGCCGAGCCACGCAGCAAGATGATGACACAACAAAAGAGAGACGCAAGGGAGAGTCGAGGCGAGACGTGCCAGAAACCAGGAACTGAGGTGGCACAAGTGACAGGGTGCCTCTCTCCCACATTGGAAGTCCCTGGGATCAAATCCCAGGGAATCCTGGAGGAGAAAAATGAGAAGAGAAGGCAAGAAACAGATACAGAATATCACCCAGTGAACGGACACAGACAGCAAGCGGTGGGGGGAGGGGGTAACGACTCATAGAACTGTACACCAAAAAGAAAAAGTCAATTAAAAAAAATTTTTTATAGAACTACAAAGAAAAAATTAGAAAAATCCACAACCACAGTGGGTGATTTTTAGCACATTCTCTAAAGATCATTTTTTTATTTAAAAATTAAATAAGGATACAGAAGATCTGAAAGTGCAATTAGTGAACATGACATAATGGACGTACACAGACCATTATACCAAACTACTAGGGAATGCACATTCCTTTGAATCGTACACATAACATGTCTGAGTGCAATGGAGGAAAATAAATAAGGAGTGTGGGGTGAGCAGTTGTAAGTAGTGGGGTCAGGAAAGACCTCATCGAGGTGACGCTTGAGCAGTGACCTGGAGGAGGTGAGAAAGTAAGCCGCACAGATACCGGCTCAGTGCCGGAGGCAGGCGTGCCCTGGTGTTCCGGAAACTGGCAAGGAGGCCGCGGAGCTGAAGCAAAGGGAGCCGTGGGGAGAGAAGACGTGGACCGTGGTCCACGGGCGAGTGATGCCTTGAGCCCCAGACGCTGAAGATGGGAAGGCAGCCTGCGAGCTCCTTGCAGGTGCAGGCCAGCCCTGCCTCCATCCGACAGGAGGCCTCCGTCCTCTTCAGGATGACAGGCCCCTTCTATCCATATCTGCCGAGCTCATCCTCAAACTAGTAGCCCTCTGGTCTCCTGTGGCTTCCAGAACTTTCACCCTGTACGGTTCAGCCCTTCCTCCGTCTCGCTCCTCTTCTCAGGGAGCACGCTGGGAACGGGTCTTGAAGGGGCACCTCCCATGGGCCTGGGGCGTGCTCGGCCTGCGCAGGTACCTCATCTCCTCACAGGCTTGAAGGGCAGGCACCGTGATGCCCGTTTTATAGAGGAGGAGACGGATTCTGAGACTCTAGCTCAGGGATGCCTCCTCTGCTCCGTTTGCAAGGAGACGGGCCTCTGCTGCCCTCCGGGGGTTACTGCTCCTCCTTGCATCCCGTGCGGATCTCTGGGCCCCGAGAACAAGGCAGGGACCTCAGAGCTTCCCACTACCTTCTGGCCATGTGGCAGCTCTGAGGTCCTCCCGGGGCCGACTCGGGCACCTGGCCCCGTCGTCCTCTCCAAGGCTGCCTTCGTGCTGGCTCACGGTCCCCAGCCCCCAGCCGAGGGAGCGCAGAGCAGAAGCCCTCTCTGTTCTCCACGCCACCTCCCTCGCCCCTCCCTCCATGGCCTTCTCCGACAGCCCCAGCCCTGGGGGGGGGGGCCTGTGGCCACGGGGCTCAGCTTGTCAGGTCACTGGAGGCCACTGCTCCTGCTGGGTGATCCTGTCTTCCTCAGCAGCCCGAGGCCCTCCGGTGGCCTCTGCTCCATCTCCCGCAGCGAGGCCTGGGTCCCTAGAGGAGGAGAAGAGGACTGCTCACGGGTCTGAGGTTGGCTGAGGCTCCGGCTCCAGTGTCAAGCACTTTCCTCTCAACACCAGCATTTGATAGCTCACGATGTGTTCACGTGTCACTGCACCTCCCAAGTAATCGCCATCCATCCAGATGCCCGAGCCAGAAACCAGAGCCCTTCTCGACTCGCACGTCCAGAAATCTGGCTGGTTGCACCTTCAACACGTGTCCCAAGTCCAGCTCCTCACCTTCTCCGCTGCCGCCGTCTTGCCAGGCGCCTTCTCCCCGCTAGGGTATTGGTGTCCCTCCAAACTGGCCTTTCTGATTCCACTTCTTCACCCTACAATCAGTTCTCCACACGGAAGCCAGAGTGAGGCTTTTAAAACATAGACCTGATCACATTTTATCCTGCTCAAAACCTTCCAGGGCTTCCCTCCCTCACTTAGAAGGAAATCCACACTCCTTGCCTTATCTGCAAGATGTGGCCCCTGGCGCCTCCCCTATACCCACCTACCCTCCCCCAGGCTTGCTCGTTGTGCTTCAGCCTCTGGCTTCCTTGGTGTCCTCCTAGGAGGATGTTCCCCCATCAAGGCCTTTGCTCCCCACCCCTCGCACACTGACCCCAGTCCAGGCCCCGCAGACGCAGGCTCAGTGTCCTGCTGCAGTGGCCATTCGCCAGCCGGGCCTGCCCAGGGCACCTGTCGGAGGCAGCTCCCTGGCCTGGCAGGTCCTGGCAGGAAATGGCACATTCAAAAGGGGCGACTGGAGGCTGCTTAATGAAGGGTCTGCTTGTGACTGGGGAGATTGAATCACCCCAGGGCTGGCAACAGCAGGAAGCAGGTGAGAAGGGACAGGTGAGAACCCAGAGAGGGAGCCGAAGCTGGGCAGGGGGGCGTGGACCACACCGGGAGCTGTGACCTTCAGCAGAGGAATGCACCCCGGAGGAGTGGGCGGGAGTAGATGTCCCAGCTTTCTTCCCACCCTCCATCTCCTACCCACAGGCCACACCCACCCTGGACCCCAGTGATATCCTCAGAGGTCACCCCCAAGGGCAAAGCAGGGAGGAGAAGTGCAGGGAGTCGACCTGGAGGGCAAGAGTGAGCTCATCCATCACTCTGAAACCCCTGCCCTGCTTTATTTTCCTTAAGGGCACTCATCACTCTCTGACAACGGACTATATATTAAATTGTCTTCTTTTATTTGTGTGTCTTACCCCACGAGACCCGGGTCAGGTTTGGTTTTCTTTTTTCTCGTTTCTGCCCCCCAGGTCTCTAGAACAATGCCGGTTTGTGACGGGAGCTTCATAGATATTTGTTGAGTGAATGATTGAACGAGGCTGGTAGCATCGCCCCCCGTTTAGTGGTTGGAGAGACCAGGACTCGGAAACGCCGCCCGTCGGGGCCCAGATGAGCTGCAGTGGGAGAAGCCACTGCCGGGTCACGTTCCTTTTACCGTCTCCCCCAAGCACTGTCTTAGTAGGACTGTCTAGGGTAGGAGCGTCTTAGTAGGACCGCCACAGAGGGTCGGCCCTTCAGGAGATGAGCAGAAGATGCCCAGCAGTTCTGCCAGCCCCTAGTGCTCGTCGTGAATAGGGCTGTGGGCACCAAGAGGGGATGTGCTTGGAGAGGAGACCCTCCCCTCCCAGCCACCTGCCTCTGCTTTCCGAGCAGTTGGTAGCTTGCGGGTCGCTCCCAGGAGACCCCGCTCGCCTACCAAGGCCGCTGGTGTCCCGCGTCTCGGGGCCGCAGCCCACCGTCCAGGGCTTTCTCCACGGGGCGTTGCTCTGAGAGTCGCCTTGTCGGAAGGGGGCTCGTGTGCGCCACACTCCACCTAAACGGGGAGAGCTTCTGAGGCTGCGCCGTGTGGGCTGCTCTGTGAAACCCGTTCTTGGTCCCCGTGGCTTCTCCACACTCGTCACCCGCAGCCGGATGACGACGCATGTGTGCAAGTCGCTGCTCGCACACGGCTCGAGCCGAGGATGTCGGGTTAAAATGAAGCGGCCGTGCTGGTCTGGGTGGGCCGCGCTGGTCTGGGTGGGCCGCGCTGGTCTGGGTGGGCCGTGCTGGTCTGGGTGGGCCGCGCTGGTCTGGGTGGGCCGTGTTGGTCTGGGTGGGCCGCGCTGGTCAGGGTGGGCCGCGATGGTCTGGGTGGGCCGTGCTGGTCTGGGTGGGCCGCGCAGGCCTCGGGCAGCCCCGCGGGGCCTTCCTCTCTGTCCAGCACGAGCCACTGCTCGTTTCCAGCCTCTCCGGCGAGCGTTCCGCCTCTGCTTCCCCTCTGGCCCGGGCTCTCTGGCCTCTGCTCCTCCAGGCCTGGGTCCTGCGTGCCTCCTCTTGAGGTTTCAACAGCCAGTCACCTCGGGCCTCAGGAGAATGACCTCCGGCCGGGAGCGTGACCTCCCTGCTCCTGTCAGCCCACCCCAACCGGCAGCAGGACCACGAGATCACGTGCCTCCCACCACCACCCCTGTCCCCCTCGGCCCCTCACCCACCCATTCCCTGCCTCCTGCAGTGCCAGGGAGCCCGTCAGCTTTGATTTTTCCTGACCCCGCTTCTAGTCTTCTACGGAGCCCCACAAATGTAGTTCACCCCCAGCCAGTGGAGGTCGTTGAAGCCTTGTCACTCTCATCTTACCTAAATTAACTTCCCTTAAATCTGGTGAGAGAGGGAAGGACGAGAGGAGGAAAACAGAAGGTGGCAACGTAAGTTCAAGAGTGAGAGCTTTACCGAATCTCCACATACTGTCCTCACCACACTCCTTGTTCTGGTGAATAATGAAAATAGAGGTGCCTTCAGGCCTTTTTTAAATCAAGGTTTTATTAGAAAGAAACATGGTTTTAATCATCAAGCAAACAATTCACAAACACATTTTATAAAATAATGAGCGTAATAAAAGTGGTTTTTGAGGGCCAACTCCACACCAGGCTCTGCCTGTGGGTTATGCATCTATCATCCTTGCCCAACAGGTGACCCAATAAGATTGAAACTGTTCCCTTTTTACAAACCAAAAGTAGGTTCAGAGAAGTTGAGCTACCCGTCCAAGGACACACAGCTTGTAACAGGTGACACCAACATTTGGACCAAGTCCATGGAACTCTCGGGCTGTTTCCAGGACATGGAGCTGCTGAGAGAGCAGAGCTCCATTCAGACCTCAGCAGGCAGCGGGAAGGGTCACCCGGAGAACAAGCCAGAGCTTCCTTGGAAACCAGCTAAAGCCTAAAGATGTTCTGGCTTCCAGACCAAAGAGGGAGCCACAGGAGAACCCAAGCCTTCTCTTTCTGCCTCCCATTTCTGAACCTTCTACCTGCGTTAGACCTGTTACCAGAGGCCAGTGTTTGCCCAGCCTGGTTTGAATCGTAAGCTAGTGAAATAGAAATATCCTTGTGAAAATATGGACACACTTTTGTTTACCAAAGGTAGATGAAACCTTTCACTGGTCTGAAGGGTTTCCTTTTTTCTGCCTCTCGTCTCCTTCTCTCAGCTAGCTTTGATTGTCCATAGCATTAACCTTCAGAAAGAAGCGAGGGTAAACAATTCAGCAAATCCAAGTGCCTGGCTTCATGGCGGCATCCTACCCGGCCAAGCAGCGGTCTCCTCTAGGGAGTCACCCGGGCAGGGAGGCCTCACACCTTCTCTTCTCACCCCCACTCCACACCTGTCCTCCGTTCTTAGGAGGGAGGGAATTCTTCAGTGACTTTGGGTCACTGTGAAGCTTTCATACGCTACAATTCGCCGCACTTTCCCTGCGGATCTGGCTCTGGCGAGGCGTGGCTGGGGCCCTGTGCCACAAGCTCTGTGAGGGGGCAGGAAAAGGACAGAAGATGCATTCCGTGCAGGCGTTGTCACTGATGTAGAAATGGGCAGGGTTATTTTCAGGGATCTTGTGCTAATAGGGGACGGCTGTCTCTTGGAAAAAAACATCGCCCTGAAGGACTGAGAGTCTTTTTCAAGTTATATAAAAGGGCATTAGGCAAACACTCAGAAATGCAGTGGCTGCCTTTCTTGGGAGCACAAACTGTGGGTGGGCGGCTCGGCAGCAGCCACGCAGAATGGAAATTGGCCTCGGTTACCTCCCTAACAGCTCCCGGACTGGATAACGCTGGCAGGACTAAAGGTTACAGCTTCTTCTGAGATATATCACTTCTTCGGAGAGTATTAGCCATGGTTCGGATCTGTTTTTTAGGTCTCTTGAAACCACCGGTGGAAGGTTTTTGCTGTGGCCAGTGACGCATTGAGTAGCAGCTTGGAAAGGCTGGGCCTCGAGAGGTACCCAGGGGTGTTGAGAGATAGAAGACACCGCCCGTTGTCGTTTTAACAGTTAGGAAGCAAGCGAGGCAGCGCATACGCTGAGCTGTGGGGGCAGCCGTGACTGGGGAGCGGCAGCAGTTCTTTGATTTGCTGGGGGGTGGAGAGAGAGAGAGGCAGGCGCAGTGTCTCCTGAGAACGTAGTTATTCAGAAAGGAGAGCCAGAGGAAAAGTTCCATAATCATGGAAGGAATTCTCCAGCCCTGCTTGGTATGCTTCTTGTTTTTGCCTTTCTTTTTTTCGGCCTGACCTCTCCCTCCCCAGAGCCCAGATTCAGAGTGTGGCAGCAAAAGGCCACGGAACTGAGGACATGTTCGTCATTGGTTTTAATTAAGGCAGAGAGTGGAATATTAAAACTGTCCCGAATCCATAACCTGACCAGGTGAGCTGTATCTTCTATCAGAGTAGAGGGTCCCCTGCACTCTAAGAATTCACACTGCGGCCACGGCTTCCAGAATGCCCTCCAGCCACACCCCTCTGCTACGAAAACCAAGAGCCACGTGAACGGAAGTGAGGAGGTGGTGGTGTGAGGCAGAGAGAAACTGTGGAGAGCCTCAGTCTCCCTCACCTGCCTCTCACCTGTTCCCACCTGGCTCCCCTCATCCAGAGTGCTCCTTGGCAGCCCCAAGCCCCCACCCCACCCCGAGCCTGGCTGGACGAGCAGGGAAGGACACTGCAGACCATACGTACCTGGTGGCTTGGCCACACCCTCTGTGTGCCTGGGCCCCGCTCTCTGGCCTCTTGCCCACTGCTTTACTGTCCCTGGAGCAAATGTCACGGCCAGTGGGGGACCGAGCAGCCAGATGCAGACCCTCCCACCTCAGGGAAGGGCACCTCATCTGCGGCAGGCGGACGCTTCCACCAGAACTCTGACCCGTGCTCCTGCCTGCCCACCTTCCAGACTCAGTGACAGCCCCTCTGCTCTCCCCCTGCCAGAAGGTAAAGGAAATGGGAATTAAATGTGTTTCAGTCAGCGGGCTTCGTTATTTTCCTGCAGCAGTTGAGGTTCAGAGCCTAGCGTGTCACACCCGCCTTCCGGTATCAGGTGGTCGATTCTGGCCTGGGCCATGGGAGTATTTCGAGGGCAGTGGGTGGCTCAGGAAAAGGGGCGAGGTGGGTGAGGATAGCGAGTCCACTGCTGCAGGCCTCGGCCGCCGCCTCTCTAAATCCCAGAACGCCTGGCAAAGGAACGCCGGCAGCTTGTAGGAAACCAGGCCCGGCATGCGGAAACAGAAGCGAGTTTGGTCTAAAACCATGAGCTGGCTGCAGGCCACACGGGCAGAGGGGAAGCCGCCCCTGGCATCAGGATTTGCTGTTCACAGCTTGATTACAGAGGACTCAAAACACGTCTCCCTGGAATCACACCAGGAAAAGAGGTGGGGGAATTTCTGGGGTCTTGGTGATGCTGGCAGCTACGTTAAGTCCAGACTGCCCCACCCCATGCTCCCTGAACATCTTGGAGAATCTTCTCCGTCCAAAGGTTCCGTTCACTCCTCTAAGCTGTACTGAGAGACAGCTATAGGGCAGGCCATATCCTGGGGAAAAGATGCAGTCTTGACGTCAAAGAATCCATCGTCTGTCCAGGGAGACCAAAGAGCAAAGAGAAACTACAATCCAGAACCGCATGGGGGTCCAGGGTGCCTGTGGGTGTGCTGGGAGGCCAGAAGTGGAAGTGCCCAGGCCAGGGCAGGCGGCTGTGGGGAGGTGAGGTGGAGCTGGCCTCGGTGAAGGTGCTGGCAAGGTCGCAGGCCAGGCCAGGAGTGGCCAGCAGGAGCCGAATCGAAGGCACTACGGGAACCATGTCAGGGAGTTTGCAGTTGACCCCTTTCGACTATGGGATTGGAGGATCTAAAGGGGGAGGAGTAACTGGCTGCCCCACAGAGAAGCGGTGACGGTGGGCAGAGAGGCCAGCGGGCAGGCGGAGGTGAGGGACAGGGTGGTCAGGCTGCCTGAAGGAATATTTAGGAGAGCATCAACAAGGTCGGGGGTGGGGAGAACACAGCAAAAGCTGAGTCCTGGGTTCCTGCCTTGGGTAATGGGGTTTTTTGGTGGGGGTGGGAGAGTGCAGCTCTGGGACCGAGCACACAGCGCGGACAGATCTGGGTGCGGGAAGAGATGGGTCGGGAATCCAGTCGGGGACACGCTGTGTTTGAGGACAGGCCGAGCATCAAGTGGAGATGTCCGGTAGGCATTTGCCTCTATGGGGTCTGGGATTTAAAGGTGATGAGGATTTGGTGATCGGACAATAATCCAGAAGCGTGAGCAGGATCCCATCCAGGTATGGGAGAGGGAGGCACGAGAAGACGCCAAGAGAACCCGAGAAACACCTGGAGGAGTTAAGGGAGGAGGCTGTCCCCACAGAGGCCAGCAGGTCAGGCCGGGACGCTGCTCTCAGTCTGACCAGCACCTTCTACCCACGTGGACAAGCCTGCGTGGGAAACCAGATGGCGCCCAGAACCCAGCGTTCAGGGGACGCTCTTCGGTGAGGCCCAGCTCGGCAGCATGAGCCACACGCACTGCAGGAGCAGCCTGGCAGAGGATGGAGAGCTCTGAGCCCCATCCACTGGGCGGTGTTTTGTGTTTGCCTGTGAAGGAGACTGTTCTTGCAAAACATCTGGTCCATTGACTTCATTCTCACTTGGCGGCGGCAGCAGCTGAGAGACTCTTCAAAACAGAGGGTCCCAGGCCCCACCTCGGTCTGCTGGAATGAGACTCTCCTGGGGAGAGAAAGGAAAAGTGCATCCAGGGTTCAGAAGTGCCGCTGTTTCCTAACTGCACACTTTTCAGAGGAGGCTCAGGGGGAGAAGGGCCTCGTCCCAGGCACCCAGAGCCCAGAGCCCGACCCTCGCGGGGAAGCAAACACCCACGACTCCTGTCTGGGACGTCGGGAGGAGAGGCGTGTGCTCTGCCCTGCTGCTGACGGAGCCCCTCCTCCAGACCATGGTGTGTGTAGACTGAGAACTGGAAAATGCCAAGTCCCCAGGAGAACAAGCGGGGGCGTCAATATGTTTTAAGATAGAAGGAAAGAAGGAGCTGCCAAAATAGTTTGTGGCAGAAAGCTGCCCCTCCCCACTTGCCTTTGGCTCACCAGACAAGACAAGCTGCCTGGCGCACACTCGTGGTGGACGGGCCCTGGGAGCGGGGCAAGAGGGGGATAAAAGGGACCCTCTTCGCCTCCGTTCTGGAGCTTCCCCAACCTGGTTGTGCCTGGCACTCCAAATGAGCTCCAAAACGACTTTGTTCCGTGGTGGTTAAATGCTGCTTGCCATATCCGGCCCCTGGAATGGGGGGGGGGACACAGCCATCCCCAGGGGCCTGGGGGGTCAGGGAGGAGACAGGCGTGAGCACACGTGGGGCAGATGGCGCCTGACACCTGGTGTCTCCTTGCACACGTGGGTGGGGACGTAGGAGGACATCTGTGAGCATTGCTGTGCTGGGACTGTGAGAACGTGTGTGTCTAAGAAAGGACGCACGTGGGAGCAAGTCCCCGACAAGACGCAGGCTCGTGGTCGCCCCCCTGGAGGGAGCACCTCAGATGTGCTGGGAGTCGACTGGACACATTTTACGCTTCTAAAGAGGGTGATTTTCTTAAAATTTGTATTGTGGTAACATATATGCACCATGAAATTTCCCATTTCTACCACTTACATGTATACAATTTAGTGATATCAATTCCATTCCCGGCATTGTGCCACCATCACCACCACCCATTACCAAAACGTCATCATCATCCAAACTGAAACTCTGAACCCTTTAAGCACTTAATCTCCATTTCCTCCACCCCAGCCTCTGTAATCTGCTTTCTGTCTCTATGAATTTGCATATTCTAGGTATTTCATAAAAGTGAAATAGGCAGTATTTGCCCTTTTGTGTCTGGCTTATTCCATTCGACATGATGTCATCCGTGTTGCCGCATGTATCAGGATTTCATTCCTTTTCATGGCTGCGTTATATTCCATCGCATGGAAATACGTTTGGTTTATCCACTCATCAGTTGGCGGACACTTTGGGTTGCTTCCATCTTTTGGTGTGCAGTTGTCTGTTTGAGTCCCCACCTTCAGTTCTTTGGGGTCTGAACCTAGGAGTGGGATTGCTGGGTCACGTGGTCATTCTACACTTAGCTCCCTGAGAACCTGCCCCAGCAGCTGCACCCTTTTGCATTGCCGCCAGCCATGAATGAGCCTTCCTATTTCTCCACCTCCTTCCCTACATTGTTATTTGTCCAGACACTTTTTATACACATTTTTACTTAGATCCCTCATCGGTCCTGGGAAAGAGGGAACTATAATTCTCCTTGAGCGGTTGAGGAAACTGAGGCTCAGAGACTTTAAGTCCTTGCCTGTGGGCACTCAGGTAATGAAGGGGCAGGTACTCAAAGCCCCTCAATGTCCTGTTATTCTGACCCTCAAGGGCATCGTGCTCCCTGTGCCCCAATGGGTGCAGTCTCCTCCTGTCACTCCCTACATCTGCTCCTGGCTGACTCCTGCACGTCCGCCTGGACTCAGCTGCCTCCTCCAGGCAGCCTTCCCTGAGCCACACAGCTGGGGCTGCTGCGCCCCTCTCTGCTGTCCTCTGCCACAGCACATGAGCCCCATGGGCTGCATCTGCTCTCTTGCCTGTTTCCCCACCATCTGCTCCCCCAGAGGGCAGAGCCCTGGTTCTGCTCTAAACACAAAGGACAAACAAACAGCGGGTCCTGGGGGGGGATGGCACACAGTCAACCCCGCCGGGACCGTGGCCGCCACACCCAGCCCCTCGGGCACCCCGGCCCCGCAGCAGGACGTCCTCTCTAGCCCTAACTTCAGTGCATGGCATCCTGGAACAGCCAGTCCCGTCCTTCTTGGCCAAGCTAAAGCCCTGCGTCCTCAGCCTGACATTCAGCAGGTCCTCACCGCTGCTCACAGAGCTCAGGTGAGAAGCAGGACCCCCGGATGGTGACCACTGCAATCGTAGCTTCCACACGCAGTGGGGTCCAGGCGCAGCTCCACCTACTTTACACGTTTTGATCCATAATCCTATGATGGAGGTCTAGAATCATCTCTGTGTTTTCAGGGGTGAGGAGAGGTCAATAGCCTGTCCCGGCTCTCCACTCGAAAGTGGCAGGACGTGGATTTGAACCAGGCAGCCCAGCCCCAGAGCCCAGCTCTCAACCTCCCTGCTATGGTGAAGACCCTCGTCCCTCCCTCAGGAGCTGGCACTCTGCTGGGATAGAGACGGGGAGAGGCAGGGTGGGCCAGCCCCAGTGGGCGCGTCGTGCAGGGCAGGAAGCCATGCACCCTGACCTCGGGCCGTGGCCGGGTCGGACTCACACGAGGCCATCTCAGCCATAGCTGGTCCGGGATGTGCTCCAAGGTCCCCCCGCCCTCCGTGACTGGCAGCTCCCGGTGCCACCCCCATCCCTGTGGTGCTCGGGGGCCCCTCGAGTGCTTGGCCCATCCCCTCGGGGTGGGGGGACCAGCCCCGGGAGCCCCGTGCCCAGGTCCACACAGCAGTGGCGGGGGCCAGCCCACTCCTGGGGAGCAATATGTTTGCCTGCCCCTGTTTTCTCCTTCCCGTAATTGTTACCATCTGTTGCCTTCCATCATGTTTGTTGATGTTTTCTTGTTTTAAAACTGAAATGAGTCAGATTGGAAGCTGATTTAGGAAAAAGTGTCTGGGTGGGAAGCTCAAAGTGGCCCCAGGGGGCTCTGTGTTTTGGAGATTCTGAGACGGGGGTGCGGATAGGGGGAGCCCCCCCAGCTCCACCTGCCCCATGGGGGCTGCAGCGCCCGGGCAGGCCGGGGTCGTGTGGGTTTGGGCAGGAACCGTGACGTGCACGTGCGTGGCCTTGCTTGTGTGGGGATGCAAGGGTGAGCGAGCGTGCACCTGTGTGCGTGGCCCTGGTGGGCGGTGTGGGAAGCTGCAGTCCCCACGCTGCTCTCGGGTCCCCACGCCCCTCTCGACTCCCCTGGGTGACCTCAAGTGAATCTATAAACCAGTTACCCCGAGCAATAAAAAGAAGTTCTGAACCCAGGGCTGAACTCGGATGAGGATGGGGGGTGCTGGGCCCATGTGGAGGATATTTACGGAACAGCCCCTCCCCACGGTGATTCCCAACCTTCTCGCCAGGGCCAGGTGGCAGTCAGGGTGAGCTGCGCCTCTCTGGGATTCTCATGTCCAGCCTACAACATCCATCGCTGGTGGCGCTTTGGACCCAGAAAATATTTATGTATTAGGAGGTACCAGGGATTGAACCTGGGACCTCGTACATGGGAAGCAGTCGCTCAACCGCTGGGCTACACCTGCTCCCCAAGGACCCAGAATATTTTGATCTGCACTCCCCTGCACCCTCCCCCCGACTCCACTGGGGGTGGGAAGGCTTCAGCATCCTGCAAGGACCAGCTTCCAGAGTATCACGGGACAGGAAGTGGTTTCCTGAGCCGGTCTGACTCAGGCCTCTCGGCCGCCATGTTACCCAGAATCTGCAGTCAGTGCCTCTTTGCCTTTTTTGCTCAACACACACCCCCTCCCGTTCCGTGATGATAGCCAGTCACCCTGGACTCTGGGGTCCTGCTTGTTATTTAAGCCAAGAAGAGGTGTCCTGACTTTGCCTGCCGCTCTCTGGAGCTCCAAGCAGCTCTGAGATTCTTGACGGTGCTCAGACCAGTTGCCACCAGAAAGGGGCGCCCTGGCCTTGGCCCCGTGGCCAAACGAGGCCTCTGGAGATTTGGTTTAGGGGTGGGGAGCCCGCTCGCTTTACACCCCTCTGTCCTTCTTGAGGTGCCCCACCTGTGGGGGATTCTCTGGCCCCAGCAACACAGAGAAAACCGACGTAAAAGAAAGGTTCCCAGCCCTTGGCTCCGCGTCCTTCCTGGAAAAGCTCTTTGGGTTTGCTGTGTTCTGGAGTCCTGACACTACCGATGGGGCCGTTGGCTGAACCGCTGCTTTGTCCCAGGTTCTGGGCAAGCACGAGATTTCCCACTCCACACTGAGGTGAGTCCCGTGAAGGAGAGATTGGCCCGTTTTACAGACAAAGCAGCAGGGGCTCAGAGGGGTGATGCGACCTGCGCAAGGTCTCAAGGCTCGCGGGCGAGAGAGAGCCTGAGCACGTGGAGGGTGCAGGCGCTTCAGGAGACGGGGGGCTGGCAGCCTGACCTGGGCCGTGTCGGCTCCCAGCCGGGCTGGGTTTTGGCCAGAATTTCCTGGATCCGCTTCCGCCTCTGCACCTTTGATCCGGAGCCTCACCTTCCTGGGAAGCCCCCTGGCGCGTGCCTGGCCTAACTGCACGAGGCAGAGCGTGTAACTCACTCTGCTTACTGCGGTGTTCAGCAGCGAGCAAAGGAAACTTCTTGTGCCTGCATATTTAAGCGCTTTTATTAAGTGGAACAAGCTATTTCTGAACACGAGAGTGGCCGACAGCCTTAGAGGAAATTAAAATGAACCGTGACAATGGAAAATTGCACAGGGGCACGGCGGATTCTCCGGAGATAAATACAACAAGCCTCTGGACAGCGTTTGGGAAAGACTAGAGATCACGGAGATTATGTTGTGTGAGGGCTGGTGGGAGGAGCAGCCCACGCGCCAGTGGGTCTCTCTCCTCTAAACCCCCTGCAGGCTGGTGGACAGGCTGGAGCCTGAGCAGATAGAGACCCTCTCAGTTCAGCAAGCGTCTTCTGGACGGAGCTGGACACCCAGACTTGGGCCTCAAAGAACCCTCAGTCCTTGGGTCTTGTAAACCGGCGGTGCTAAGCTTCAGTAGCTACTGGCGGTTATATCTATGATTGTCCTTCCTCCATTGGCCTGTACGTTCCCCTAGAGACCTTTCGTGTTTGTGTCTCCAGCACATGATAGCTTTTGATAAGCGGAAGGTGAGAGAGTGAGTGAACGAGTGAATGATAGGGAGGGAGGGCTGGCGGCCATGAGCCCGGCAGAGTGGGCACCGGGCGGAAGGAGCTGTGCTCGCCAGACGGCCCTGCATGTGCAGAGAGGAGCCTACCTGGCGGTCAAGAGGGGGGAGGCAGTCTGGACCCTGCTGAGGCAGGGGTGGCAGTGGAGGGCACTGTCTGCCCATCTTTCCCTACCCCGGGGGTCCGCAGCAAGGGGTGCGGAGGGATGGCCCTGCACGCCGTCTCCACGGGTGAGGGGACAGCGGCTGCCCCTTCCCCACGCTCAGCAGGCCCAGAGCCCTACCCTCCTCCGTCACCCAGGACCACCCACACGGCATCCCTCCAGGGGCCTGGCCCTCCTGACCTCCCACCACCTTCCCCCTTGGCCTGGTGAGTGCAGGTACACTGTCCCCCTGGCAGGCCTTCCAGAGCCTGAAGGGATGGCTCGATTCCAGATGATCCCATCTTCCAATACACTCTTTTAATCACTTAAACCACCTCTAGGAAAGGGCTCTCTCTCAGGGCCCGGCCGCACACCCCCTCACTGCCAGCCTCATCACAGAGAGCCTGAGCAGGCAGGAGGCGGGAGGCAGGGAGAGCCGGGGAGCTGGGGACGCTGCAACTGAGTCCCGCGCCGCATGCTCCTGCCGTTTCCCTCCTGCAGAGCTGCTCGTCCCCCCCCCAGCCCCAGGCCCTACGCCGCGTGGGATCCCAGCCTCGTCCTGAGACACTTTAAGTCCCCGTGATGCAAACACTGGGCTCCTGGGGCTACGCAGCTCCGGCCAAGAAGCTGCCTACAAGGAGGTTGCATGGCCTCTCTTGTTTCTTTGTCACGCCTGATCCTTGGCCTGGCTCTGCCGTGATTCGCTCTGTTATTGGGCCTCTGATGAGGTCGCAGAAGATGTCTGCGTCAGGGTCACACACACGGAGTTAGTCGACTTGGCGAGAGCCCGTGCTGCCGAGTCAGACTGGCAGAGGATTTTACTTAGAGCTTGGCCTCTGGCTGGTGAGTCTTATTTGTAATAATATATATATATATATATGGAATGCTCTGTCAGCGCATAACCAGAAAGGCACCTCACAGGCGGTCTTAGGTGGTCATGGACGGGGCCACGGAGGGGCTAGTGGACTAAGGGCCGGGGAGCCGTCTTGTGGTTCTTTCTGGCCGCGGACGGGTGCTGGGGACGCCATCCTCCAGGGCCCACTGCTCCCCCTGGGATAGTCAGGAGTCGGCTCCAGGGGGGGCTTCCAGCCCGGCTGAGAGTTAAAACTGGGGCGCGCAGAGTCTGGGCTTCCGAGGGCCAGGCCGGGTCGCGGGGCAGCCCGTGTCGATCCCTTGCACTCTTAGCGCGGCTTCTCTGAACAGGACTTCTCCTCCCCAGACGCACTGAGGATTTCAGGTCTGAAGATAACACCCTGGGATTGGTGTCGTCTGATGTGTGTCTGAGTCTGCGGCTGACCTGGGGAAGCCCCAGCGAGAGAGCGCGTCGCGGGCTCTGAGCCTGGGAGGTGGGGGGGGCGGTCCCCGAGTCACCGACTGCGCCCCATCAAAGGCCAGAGCGGGGCTGCCCGGCCGCGCCTATCTACCTGCCCACTTCGGCGGCACGAAAGGAGCCAGGTCGCCGTGCCCGAGGGGGAGCTGCGTTGTCGCCAAGGCAGAGGGGAACGGGAATGGGCAGGGCGGCCTGGCCTCCGAGCGGGACGGGCAGATCATAAGGAGCATGGCTGTGGGGGAGGCCGGCAGGCCCGGCGCGGCCCCGTGGGCAGGTGCCCCGTCCGCCCGTCTGGGCCACTCGTTCCTCACATCACAGCGTCTGCCGAGGGCCAGGCCTGCCCCGCACCTTTCAGCAGAATGAAAGGGAGCTGGTGTCCGGGGGGGAGCGGCGGCACAGGAAAGGCCCTCTTTCTTTTCAAAGACTTCCGTTTGTGATAGGCTTTTTTTTTTTCCTAGGTGATCTTATTTCAAAGCCCCTTTGAAAATTCTGTGGGTTTTGTAATGGATGAAAAGTTACTTGGAAATGGGACTAAGAAGTTTTCAGTTGAAAGTTGTTAGAGGAAAGTTGAAAGCTTTGATTTGCGAGGTTCTGCCAGATTTATCATTTCTTTTGTCCATAAGGTCCGTGGTGTGGGGAGGGGGTGTGGAGGAAGGGGCTGGGGGCCGGGGCGCGCAGGGCAGGGACAGGAACCAGCCCCAAGGCTGCTTTGTGTTTGCAAGGGAGGCCCCCTGCGCTGACCTTTTAGCAAAATGTCTCCAAGGGACAGGCTTTGATGTTGGAAAAGGGAAGCAAATATACTTCCAGAATACTCTCGGGAGACAATGGCCACCACACAGGTGCTTCCTATCAGGAAAATAATTCTGAAAGGGGAGAGGGCCCAGACAGGCCAGAGGGAGGCTGGGCGCCTGGTGTGAGCTCCGGAGCTCATCCCCACTGGAGGACTGGGAAGGGCACGGAGTAAGGAGCACGGACAAGATTTCAGGAAAGAGCCAGGAAGAGGATTGTTACAGAAACTGAGGGGAGGGGCTCCAAGGAGGAGGAAGCCAGGGCCAGGAGGGGAGATAAGGACTGGTTTGGGCATTAGGAGGTGACTGTTGACCCAGAGGCGCAGTTTTGCTGATGTGCAGGGCTGGAGTTCGTGAGTGAGAGCCGAGGGGCTGACGAGGGGAAGGCCGGGTATTCCAGATCCAGGGGGAGGACCACCATGTAAGAAAGGAAGAGGCAGGAGGATTCCGGCGTGGCGGCTGAAGTGGGCAAACGAAGATTTTCCAGCCCCCGTGCTGGGAAGATGAAGGGACCGGCTGATGGAGAGGGCGGGCGGGAGGCAGTGGGGCTGAAGAGAGGGGAGAAGGGTCCTTGGGGCGCCTTGGCCGCCGTGGCAGGTGGGGGTGTCAGCGGTGGCTTGGAGTCTAGGGGGCTGAGAGGGGGGCTGCACATCGGGGTCGCGGCAGGATGCCCAGCTGTTCGGAAGGCGGGCAGGGCGGGCTGAGGCTGTGCTCCACTGGACTTCCTGACAGGTGGGGCAGGTGCATCTGGCCAGTCCACCTAGGGAGGCTGTTGGCAGCAGCAAGGTGGGCTGGAGAACATTCTAGCCATCCCAGAGTGCACCTAAGGGACTCCAGATGCAACAGTCCTGGGGCAGAGACCCAAGTTGGCCATGCTCTGGCTACTGTCCTCAAGTGAAAATGACGGCTCAAACACAGAGTTCCCATGCAAGGGCATCGGACCTCCCCAGGTGACCAGTAGGAGGCAGTAAAAGTAAGTGGTTAGGACAGCGGCTGGCCGGGCAGCCCGGGTCACCTGGGCCCAGCATTCGATTACGGCAGGAGTTTCTGGGGCATCATGATGACCCGACAAGAGCGGGGCTGGCGGTTTCAGCTGGAAGTACTTAGAGATGACAGACCAGATCTCAGGGCTGGGCGCCCGGCCTGCGGCCACAGGGCCAGGTGAGGGGCCGCCCTGGGACCCTGCCGGGGCCTCTGCACGCCCCTCCTTCCCGGCTCCCTCAGCCCCCTGCCGCCGCCACCACCCAGACTCCCGGCAGGATCACTGAGCCTCCAGAGACACTATCGTATTCCGTAATATGATTGGAATCTGAATATTATTTAAAATGACAAGATTGAAATTAAAATTTAAATAAAGAATTACTTTTCTGTAAGTTGCTCTGAAGGCAGTAATTTAGCAGCAAATTGATAGAGAAAGGTAAGCACTGGTCCTTTAAACCATCGTGCACTTTCCAGCATTCGAGCCAGAAGTGTCTCAATTTAACACCTCATTGGTTAGTATTATTAGAAATTTCATCAGGCCTTGGAGCGCATTATGGCAGTGCTCAGAAGCGGGCTGGGGGCGCAGGCCTGGGGCCAGGGGGCCAGAGGGGGCAGCTCCGCTAATGAGGGCAGGAGGGGCTCCGGGGCCCCTCCCCCGGTCCAGATGGGGATTTAACTGCAATTATTTTCTTGTTTGTATTTCAGTAGCAAACATGAAACTAGAACCAAGAGATCTGTAAATGTCATTTGCTCTTCCCAGAGGCCACAGACTTACAGCTCTGTGTCTGTCAAACACAGCCTTCTGAGCCCTCGAAACACAGGCTCAGAACAGGAATCCAAGGAGCTCCCACAAACGACCCCAGCAAGTCCCGAAAACCTGTCCCTGCGAGCAGCTACCCTTCAGCCCCTCGGAGCCCCACGCTCCAGGCTCGGGCCTGTGAGCCGAGCGTACACGTACCTCTGAGGGGGCCCCTCCCGGGAGTGGACGGATGCTGCCCCAGACGCTCTGGAAATGCCAGAAAGCCGCGGGGTGGAGGTAGAAACCCAGGAGCTAGAATCTAAAAAAGCAAGCTGGACGCCACTTGCCTCCTCCCCAAGCCTGAATGCTCCCACCAGCATGCCAGGCCTCCCGAGTACCAGTCCCGGCCTCGGCTTCCCCTTTGTCATGTGGCAGCCCCTGGAACGGTTCCCACTCGCCCCCAACAGCCCAGTCTGAATCCATTGACCAAAATTCAGCCTCCAGCCTTCCCGACAGGATATCCCCAGGATAGCACCAGGACCCCATGTGCCCTGCATGGGGAGGGGCACTGCAAAGGAGGGTGTGGCCTCCCCAGTGCCACTCAGCCCCGGAGCTGGCGGCTCCCAGGATGGGATTCCCAGGGAGCCAGAGCCTGGTGGTGAGAGGTGCCCGAGTCATCTTCCCTTCTGCTAGCAGCTGTGTGAGAACCTACTCTTGCTGGGGGATCAAGAAACCCCCCGAGTAAGGAGAAAAAGGAAATGACAGCATTCACCCCTGAGCCTCCACCCCCACAGGCTGCCACATCCACCAGCCTCCCCAGCGCCTGACCTCGGCGCAGTGCTGCCTCCTCCCATTCCTCCACCCCGTGGGTTTGACCAGCCTGTGCCCTAGCTGCAAGGGAGGCTGGCAGAGCAGGTTTTCTGGCTTGAACCTCAAGATGTAGGTGCCAGTCAGTCACAGAACCGTGGGGCCCAGGCCGCATCAGCAGACCCTCAGAAGGGGCCTTCAGAATCCAGAGCCAGGGGCTATGGGGGCAGTCACGCCGAGGCTTGTCTTTCCCCAATTAAGTGGGCGTTGCGGGGAGTCGTGAGTCAAAAATGAGGCTGCAGCACCAGCTCAGAGTGCAGGCAGCCCCACCATCCGACCTGTGGCTTCAGAGCTTTTTATCCACCCTGCTGGGGTGTGCTGGGAGAGTGGCTGTCCTGAGAGCATTTAGGCAACTATAGACCCTACTAGATTTATGCTGCCCCCATAATATGTTTTATATGTGGGAACACAGAGGTGTGCATATAAAACTGTCAGATTTACGTGTTGAGAGCAACACACAAATGACCTGGTCATTTGAAATTAGCAGTACGTACAGTGGACTGACTGTGGGCCCTTTTTGCCGTGGCTGACTAGAAGCTCAGCACTAAGGCAAAAGCTCAGCAACTGCAGTTCCAGGAGCCTCGTGCCAGGCATGCCTGTACTTCCTTTCTGGAGCTTTGAGTCTCCGTGCATATTTTCCTTGGCCTGGCCCCGCCTTTCTGCTTCATCATGGATCTATTGTACCTCTTTGTCTCTGTGCCACCAGTCCTTCCGTTATCAGGGGAGGGCGCGAGAAGTTGTGTGTCCCCCGTGCTTGGTGTACAAGCCGGTGTCCCCCTCAGGGGCCCGTGGGTGCAGGCTTCCCGCCAGTTGTGAATTCGTCACGGGCAGCAGCTGTGCCCTGACCGTTCCTGGGCTTCAGTGCCCAGTGGTGCCTCTGCCCCAGAGTCGGCACAGAAGCGTCGTTCTGACGGCATGAGCCAAGGTGAGGGGTGGGGGCTTCTGGGCAGGTAGGAAGGACGCTCAGGTGAAGGCAGTCCCAGCCAGCCCTGTCTTCACCACACGCACGATGAGCCTGTCAAGCTTGCAGGGCTCAGGCTGTGGAGATAGGCTCATGGGCAGGACAGAGACGTGGCCACTGGCATTGCCGTCCCCAGAGGAGGCCCAGGTAAACCTGGAAGAGGCCCCTGGAGCCTGGCTTTGTCCAGCACCTGTGAATCTGGGCTGCAAATACACTAGGTGCTGGCGGTCCTTTGGTGACTTCAGGCCCACTCCAACCGCCTCCTTGAATCCTGGCCCAATCCCAGCCCCATCTGCTCCGGAAGCTCTTCCCAACCTCCAAGCTTCACTGATTCCACCCTCTCTCAGGCAAATGGTAGAAGAGTCTGGATTCCTTTTTCTCCCATTGTCCCACGGCCCACAGAACAGGAGTCGCCTCTTGGCTCCTCTCGCTTCTGCCACTGCACCCAGTGCCCAGGCAGGGCTTGATTAGCGCCCTGGGCCAGTCCAGCCTCCGAGCAGCCTCGGGCAGCACCCAGGGGAACGTCGATGGGGGTCCCAGCACTCGAGGCCCCTGGGGTCCACCCGTCACCGCAGCCACACAGAAAGGCGTCAAGATTCCTGAGTGTGCCACACGGTTTCACGTCTCCTCTGCTCCCGAAGTGCCCTCCAAGCCTTCATTCATCCGCTGAACCGACAGCCATGAATCGGTCCTGCTCTTGGCCGACACCGGAGCTCAGAGACCCTGCCTTCGGTCATTCGCGCCCTGCGCACCTCCGCCAAGCCACCAGCGGGGCCAGGCAGCGGGCCTCTCTCTGTCCTCACGGGGCTCGCCAGCCAGGATGGGGCCAAGCACCCACCACACGCTCAGAGGGGAGTGATGGGCCCCCCCGCTGACCTTCACGTCACCATCAACCGTCCCTGACTCCCAGGGATCCGCCCGCCTTCCCGGCATCCCTGCAAATTTGCCAAAGGTGTTTCCTCAGGGGAGACAGACGGGCACAAGGCAGGCCCCTGGGCTGCTGCAGCCCCCGTGGGCTCAGCAAATGGTGCTTTGGGGGAGGAAAGGGCCTCGGCCTCCCCAGCAGCGTCTCAGCCCCCACTCGCCCCCTCAGCCGGGCGTCTTTGCCCAGTGCACCCCCCACGACCCTTCGCCTACATAGAGCAGCGCCCTGGCTTCAGCTCAGGAGGTGGGGGGGACTGTAACTGGTTCCCCCAAACCGTAGCTCTCTACCCAGGTACCCACTGAGGCCTGTTTCGGGGTGAAGGGTCCCCAGCCCTGACAGCAGGTGCCTTTGGGGAGCTGCCTCTGTAAAGGATCTGGGGCATTCATGTTCTTCCGTCGCCGAAAGAAGCTGGGTGCCAGCCACGGTAAAAATGTGACCTCTGGAAACCTACAAGCGCCCAGGGTTTAAAAAGCTGCTGCGGTAATGATGCATCCCATTAACATCTCATTAAAGGGAAGCCCAGAGAAGCCCGCTCAGGCCTGCTGGGGGGCAGACGGGCCCCTCCTCGGGCACCGGGCAGGAGGGGGCTCTCCACGTCTGCCTCTGTCTGCAGCTGGGAGCAAGTCACAGGATCAGAAGCTGTGGGCAGGGGCATGGTGCGGGGTTCCATGTCGGAAGGCATCATCCGTGTCCCACGGTGGCAGTGGGCTGGGGGGCAAGGTGGGCCTTCAGGTCTGCTGCCTCCTTGGGCCCTGGGGCAGGGTGTTCCTGGTTGGTTTGGGGGGCACTCAGCTGGGGGAGGCCTGGAGTGCGCTCGGTGGCGTCACAGACCTTTGGGAATTCTGGGCTGGGGGGAGGTTTGGCAGGAGCTGGGTTCAGAGCCGGTGCCTCGCGGCCACACACGGTCCCCCAGAAACCTCACCATCGTTTACTTTGGGCCCGGAGCCCCTTTGGGGTGGAGGGGGCTCTGGCCAGGCCAGGCTGGCACATGCCCCCAGGTGAATCCCACACCTGGGAGCCCGGGTACCGTGCTTTTTTCTGGAGGGAGCCGAGGAAGGAATGTCCGTTTCATCATTTTAATAAAATTCCTGAGTTGCAAGTTGCTCGCAGCCCCAGAAGTTGCTAGCGACGAGTGGAATATGAGTGGCCTTACTTTTCCTTCCTAAAGGAATAGAAAAAAGAGTCTGTTTCCCTTGGCGCAGCAGAAGGGCTTTCTCTTCCCCGGGAAACCACTTGTACTATTCACGAAGGCGCGTCCGCACAGCGCGCCTGTTGTAACCACCTGGTCTCCCTGCCAGCCCGGGCCCACCTCTGGGCGCCCCCGCACTTCCCCCTGGAGTTCAAGCCTGTCACCCCCTTGCGAATCCCCGCCTTTTGCTGTGGTGGGAACTGCTTGGGGGCAGGGCTGAGTCTTGGGGCTCCCGTGTCCCCCGGTGCCTTGGGGAGGCCGACACCTGTTTGCTGAATGAACAGACCAACCGAGGAACAAATGAACACGTGGGCAAGCTGGCACGAGCGTTTGGAAACCCAGGGCCTGGGAAACCCATGCCGGCAAAGCCTGCCGTTTCTCCAGTTCAGAAACTCCCCCAATGCTAGGGCAAAAACTGGGGTTCCTGAACTGTGAGCACTCGGAACCGGAATCCCCAGACCCCGGGCAGTGGCGCCTGGAGGAGACCCCACCGTCCCCACTGGAGGCAGGGGCGGCGGGGCCCAGGGCCCACCATCCTGTGGAGCTACCAGGCGGGGCCACGGATGCTGGTTCAGAGAACGCGCAGCCAAGAGAGGACCCTGAAACCCAACAGCCCCTTGCTTGGTAGGCCTGAGGCTGCCCGGGCAGCAGAGAGGGGTCTGCAGCAACCCCTTCTGGCAGGAGGGGGTTCCGTGGTGTTGGTGATGGGAGGTCGCCCGTAACTGGGGACCCCCAAACAAGGCCCTGAGTGGCACAGCTCATAGGCCGCTTCCCCCTCAGAGGCCTTTCACTCTGGGGGGGACGCAGCCTGTGTCTCTGATCCCATCAGCACCCCGGGACCCCCCAGTGTGCCTTCGTCCTTCAGACAGGGCACGGGTTGGAAGCTGTCATTGTAAAAGCCTTTCTGTTGATCCATGACAATGGATGTGGCTGAATCCCCGGGCTCCCCGTCCCCTGCACCCCAAGCACCCCGTCTGTCCCACTGCCGGAAACGGGGCCGGGCCTCTGATAAGGAAGCTTGTCTCGTGAATTGTTCTTTCCTCCAGATTCGCTCTCTTCCTGTGTTTCTCGCTCCGCTCCCAGAAGGGCAGCATCTGAAACGCAGGCTGCAGGTAGAGTGCGGCCTGATGCAATTAGTCCGGTGCAGACCCAGCCCTGGTGGGATGCCTGCTCCCCCGGCACGGCCTCAGGCAGGCGCTGCTGTCAGCCGCAGGATGCGTCAGAGCCCCTTTCCGAGCCCCTGCCTCCCACCAGCCAGGTCCCTGGGTTGGGTTCTACCAGGATTCAGGATTCAGGAGGACCTCAGCTCCCCCAGAGCCAACGTCCAGGCCTCCTCGCCTGGGAGAGACCTGCAGGCGCCCCTCGGGACTCGCCTGGCCGTCCCTGGTGGGCAGCCACCTCTGCACCCTACCTCAGCCTTCACACCAGGAGCTGGGGCCCCTCTTCCCGGAAGCCCCTCTTGCCAAGACACTCTCCCCTCACCTCCCCGTCCCTGCCTCTGCAACATGGATTTTGTTTTTGTGTTTTGTGGTTTTTTTGCTGAATAACAGGCATAGTAGAAATGCTGGCAACTACAGAAATGAGGGGGCAACAGGATAAAAGCCACCTAGGCCCCCCACCCAGGGCTCATCTCTGCCGTGGAAGACAAACCAGAGTCGAGTATACAGACCACGGCGTCTTACTCGGGACAGCAGAGTTTAGCTGCAGCAATGGGAAGACAGAACAGAAGTAGCTTCAGGGATAGCAGAGGACTTTTATAGACACAGAAAGCAAATTAGCTTGACTTCCACTGATCGGGGCGGGTTTGCAAACAGGTCAAAGGTAACGAACAAGGGACTTGACTGGCTACCTGGGTCGACTGCCTCGACGGAGACGTCACATTTCAAAAGAGAAAGAGGAAACTTAAGAGGGATGGTGTATTTGTTTTTTGGCCTGTTTTTTTGTTTTTTGCTGGTTTGCTGTTGTTTTGTTTGGGTTTTTTGGTTTTTGCTCTGAGGGGCCCCCAGGGCTTTGTCTATACAATTTTATCCCTGCTCATTTTCCTCCTGCACACGTCGTTTACCTAGTGAGGTGACGGTGGGTCATTTGTCCCGCTCTCCTCCGCTAGCGTTATGGGGCAAACATTCTGCCGTCTCATTAGAGTTCTTGCTGAACGTGGTTTCACTATTCCCTCGTGAGGCTCAGAGACCCGTGCTGGCCTGGTGCGTGTTTCCCCCTAAGGTCTGTTTCCTCGTTCATCTAAAGGTCTCATTAGAGAGTGGGCTCGGGGCAGAGAGCCTGCCGCAGCTGCGGACGGGGAGCCGAGGGTTCCGGAAGGTGCTCCCTGCCTGCCGTCGGCCCCTGGTGCCGGGGGCTGAGCAGTGCTCCCACAGCCCTCTGTGCAGGGGCATTTGGGGCCGAGCAGGCTGGTGTGGGGGCCAGGCCAAGGCGCTTTAAGGAGCCCCAGCTGCGGCCCAAGGGCGGCCGGGCTCCTGGTACCAGCGGTGCTCGGCCCAGGCCCGGGGATGAGTTGGCAGCACCTGGGTTGTTGTGGCTTATCCATGCACCCAGGGCCGGGACCGCCACGTCGCACAGCACAGCGGTCACTCGGGGGAGTGAGCGGCTCGGGGGGTGGCCGCGGAGGCCCTGGGTTGGCTGACCCTGGAGGCAGGCGCCTAGCACGGGCTGCGGCCACTGTCCCGGCACCATGATGCCCCGCGGTTCCCCCCGGGACTGGACGCAGCTCGGGCGGCTGGATGCTGCTCTGGGGAAAGGGCCCCAGGGGAGGCCTCTGCCGGGATCTGCTCACCGTCCCGCTCTGCTTCCCCGCAGGCCTCCGGCATCTCCAAAGCGGATGGTCAGGCCCAGGGACTGGCTACCAGCATCCGGTGGGGGCAGACGCCCGTCAATCAGTCCACGCCCTGGGACACCGATGAGCCGCCCTCCAAGCAGATGAGGGAGAGCGACAACCCAGGTGTGTGCCTCGTCAGCGGACGGAGACACCTCACGCCAGGGCTGGGGGCACGGGGCGGCCCCCCAACTCCTCCAGAGCCGGCCTTGCTGAGGGGCCGCTGCAGCCCAGACCCCAAGCAGGGTGGCCTGTCAGCAGCCCTGGCGTTCAGTATTAGGGAGGGTAAGGGAGGGAGAGTGACATTACAGAGGTGACTTTGAATCTCCTTCCGATTATTTTGAGTAAGTAGTCACTCCTAGGACTCTGATTTACCACAGATTTCTCAGGTCACACCGTCCAGTGAGGTTTAGCCAGGCCAGTGGTTGTGTGAGAACAGGACGCCCCACACCCTGGGCCTGGGGGCCCCCCGCCTCTGACAGCAGCCTGCTTTGGACAGCTCTGCCCAAAATAAATGCCCTCTCCCCCTCGGGAGACACAACACACCTGCCTGGCCTTCCCCCGACAGCCCTTCAGCTATCTGGAAACCCCCTCAGCTCCCCCAGATCTTCTGCAAGATGAACTCCCCATGCCCTTCAGCCATGCCCAGAGCCCGTGATTTCCAATCCCTTGATGTCCCGGGAATTGCTCTGTTCCCTGCTTCCCTCTTGAAGTCCGATGCCCAGATCCCAGCACCCGTAGCCCAGCTGGGGCTCCTTGGTTCAGGCCACTGCAGCCTCAGATGGCGTCTGCCGCTCTGCCGGCAGCATGGGCTGTCCCCACAGCTGACTCCCCCGCCCTGCCGTGTCGCTTCTGTGACCTTGGAGACCCCAGGACAAGACCTGTGTGACTCTTAGGGTCTCTTAGGTGCCAGCTTCCATCGCTGACCTGTTCTTCACCCTCCCAGTGTCGTGTCGTCTGCACACTTGGTGATGGGGTCTTCTATACCGTCGTCCAAATCATCGCTAACGATGTTGGGTAGGCCCTGGGGCGCCTTCCTGGAGGCCTCCCTCTGGGTCATTCCCCCAGTCATAAATAAACCCCTCGATGTTACTGCATGTCCCTGTCTTGACCAGAGATCTGGCCAGCGGTGCTCTGAGATCCTCTTGCTTTAGCTCCCTGGCCAACCACAGAAGGTGCTGGGCTTAGGATGACATGCCTTGTCCTCAAGATACCTAGTTGGCCTGGTCCAAAGTGGCCACTGCCTCCTCTCCGGCAGGCCTGGTATGATTGCCCCTTAGAATCCCCACCTGAGACTTGCCGACTTGCCAGCTTCTGGTTTTCCACGACCTCTCTCGTGATCAAAAGCTTAAATGCTTGTCACGTCTTCACTGTGTGCCCTGTCCTGGGTGTGTTCTCAACCCTCACAGCAAACCTCAGAGGCTGGTGTTTTATTGTCCCCATTGCAGGGGAGGAAGCTGACTCAGGGAAGCCTCGTACCCAAGGTCGCTCAGCTAGTAAGGTGCAGAACTAGGACTCACGCCGTGGGGCGTCTGACCCCAAAACTTGCTCTTCACCACCATGCCAGCCCCAGGGGCTTGACAGCCACCCACCATCTTGGCTCCTGCCCTGCCTCACCTGCTAGCCCCTGGGTCAGGAAGGGTCCCAAGTGGACCCCTGACCCCTCATCTCCTTCCTCAGCCTCTTCCAGAGGCATCACCAGTATCCAGGTGGGGTTTGGATGACAGAAGTGTAGACACTAACCCATCTCCCCTGCCACTCACTAGTCGGCTTGGGGCACTTCACTTCAGCTGAGGGAGCCCCAGGCCCTGCTCTGCCTGCCCTGGGCACAGCTGACCTGTGCCTTGAGTCAGATCTCGAGAGGTGTGTCCAGGCCCCCTTGTGCAGCCAGAATTTCCTCAAGGGCTCACGTGGGCTGCCTGTGCACAGACTGCTGCGGACAAAGCCCAGCTCCCCAGCGAGGCCCTGCAGCCTCACCTGCCACCCCCTCCCCGCCTCTCCCTGAACCACCAGGCCTGTGGCTCCGAGCTCTGGTGCTCCCACCTTGCCCGGCCCACGCCTCCTTCTTCGCCGTCCAGCTCTCTCCCCACCTCCCTCAGATGGAAGGAGAAGCACCACACCTAGAAGGGCTGCTGCAGGCTGGACTCTGCCCTGTCGCTTTAGTTCTTTTTCAAACAGTTGCCTCGTTTAATTCTTCCCAGTCGTCCCTCGAGGTAGGTATTGCTAGTTCTACCTGACAGAGAAGAATGAGTCTCACATAACTTCCCTAGGGCTCTTAGTAAGTGGTAGGGTCGAGATCTGAACCCACGGCTCTTGGAAGGTCTCACTTTATGGCCTCCCCGACTGTCCCAGGCAGATCCTGCTTCCTCCTCTGAGCTCATGTTTGCTCACATACCCCTGAAGTGTGTATCCCGGGCTTCCAGAACCTCAGGCTGTTGATTTGTGCGTTCCTGGACGTGGGCACTTCTACACCTCGGTGACCCTGGCGTCCAGCCCAGGGCCCGGGGCAGGCGGTATCTGCTGAGCGAATACGTGTGACCCGTCGATGACGTCTCTTCCGTCTCCCTTGCAGGCACAGGGCCATGGGTGACCGCAGTGGCCGCCGGGAGCCAGCCCGCCCTGATCGCGCACACCTACGGAGTGGCCCAGCCTCCCACCTTCAGCCCGGCGGTGAACGTCCAGGCCCCCGTCATTGGGGTGACTCCCTCGCTGCCTCCCCACGTGGGGCCGCAGCTCCCGCTGATGCCAGGCCACTACTCGCTCCCCCAGCCGCCCTCTCAGCCTCTGAGCAGCGTGGTGGTCAACATGCCTGCCCAGGCCCTCTACGCCAGCCCTCAGTCCCTGGCTGTGCCCACGCTGCCCGGCGTAGGGCAGGTGGCCCGTCCGGGACCCGCCGCAGTGGGCAATGGCCACATGGCAGGGCCCCTGCTGCCTGCGCCGCCGCCAGCCCAGCCGTCTGCCACGCTCCCCAGCGGCGCCCCTGCCACCAATGGGCCCCCCGCCACCGACTCGGCCCACGGGCTGCAGATGCTGCGGACCATTGGTGTGGGGAAATATGAGTTCACCGACCCAGGGCACCCCAAAGGTAAGTCCCGCCGTCTCCTGCCCTGTGTGCCTGCGCCGGGGCATCCGTCGCGGCCATCGCGACAGGAAAGGGGAGCGTGGGCCCGTGCTCTCCAGCGCCTCCTTCACTGGCCTCACCTGCCCCTGAGCTGCTGCAGGGCCTCCTCACCCAAGACAGCCCAGCTTCAGGGAGGCTGGGGGGTGTGGGAGGGCAGCCAAGGAAGGGGGGCGTGCCAGGGGGCACAGGAAGGGAGAGGAGGAAGCGGGGAGAGCCTGCAAAGCCCACTGCCCTTCCCGTCAGCTCATGCCCTGAGCCAGCCTCGCCTCTGACCCCCCAAAGCCGGGCCAGAGCTCAGCGTGGAGAATCAGCCACCCCCACACCTGGACTCCAGGGAGCTGTCTCTTCAAGCCCCTTCTCCATTTCCCACCCTGGAGGACACACCCTGGGAGGGGAGGCCCGGGAGACTTTCTCAGGCCATCCCGAGGTTTTCTGTTTTAAGTACGCAAGTGCAGGTCTGTGAGTCTCTGGAAAAGAGCCCCTCCAGCCTCCTCGGCCTTCTGCTGACCTTCTTCCCCAGTCCCAGAGGATTTTCATCCCAGGGAGCTCCAAGGCAGATCCCTGAGGACAGAGCCTGGGGAAGGGAGCATATCAGGAAGAAGGTTCTAGAGACAAGCCCCAGCCTGGGCCCCGCCTCCATCAGGGCAAAAGACATCCCCAAATAGGCCTCCTGGCTGCTGTCTGAGGGAGGGATTAGCCCAGCCTGCCTAGGGGTCTGCTTAGAGCCGGAGGCAGGGCAGGCCCACCGTCCTGCCTGGGGGCAAGGGGCCCAGGACCGTCTCTCCAGGGGCCGGAGAGGAGGGGCGGCGGGTGTGTGGTGGGCTGTCTGCCCTGGGGTGGGGGAGTCGTGTGGCCTCTGGGTGATCCCAGGCCCGGGCAGTGTGACCCTCTTGGCACATGTCCTCTACCCGAAGCCCCTGGAAGCCGCGTCTCCGAGAGCCCGCGTCGTAGTCGTTCTCACGCCCGCCTGCTCTCGTAAATCTCTGTCTTTATCCTTTTGAACAATTTTCAGGCTTTGTCAAACATCCCAGCAACAAAGCCATAAGCCCGTGCCTCGATCTCTGCTGGGTTTAATTCCCAATCTGATTGAGCCCTGTCTGCCTTTGTTTTGGAAATCAGCACTTGTTTTAAATGACAAAATTATAGAAAATTGCATCTAAATTCTGGTAAACTCTTGCTTTGTTTAAGATCTTTTTTAAAAAATTGACTAAATTGATCTTTTGTTTGAATTGTTTTGGTTAAGTCCCTCTCCCTTTAGTTTAAAAAGAAAAAAAAAAAAAAACCTTCCAGTTTATGAGCCGCCAACTCGGAAACACTGGGCGCCAACTCAAACACCGGGGCGGTGGGAGTCCCGGCAGAGCCTGGGGCCCTGGGTGGGCTGCCCTTTTCCCAGCATGGCGGAACCAGTTCCCCTGGAGCCCACTGGGACTGATGGAAGATCTAGCTGGTTTGCCGACTTTCAGGCAGGAATCTGGGGATTTTTCTGTGCAAAAAGGTAACCGGAGTCCCAGGTCATGGCCTCGGCAGCCGCTGGGTCCACCCCGCAGGCGGCCTGCCTGGAGACCCGCAGCTGCTGACCCCGTGAGATCAGGATGCTGCAGGCTGAAGGGAGAGGCCAGAGGGGTGAACCAGCCCCCGTGGTGGTCCCCAGCCTGCAGGTAGGAGGAGAGAAGGGAGATGGGCCCCAACGGGGTTCCCTCTCCCAGCCCCGATGGGTGCCAGGAGAGGGCCAAGCAGGGTCCAGGAAGCGGCCTGGCCCCGTGCGGTGCTGAGCCCACCACGCGAGCCTGGGAGAGCCTCCAGCTCCAGCCAGGGGCCACAGTGACCGCCTGTCGCCCCGACTCCCTTAGCTGGCCAGCGAGACGGCTGCTCCCCAGAGATTACACTGAACTCGCTTCTCTGCTTCTGGCCTTCATTCATCCCCCATATCTGAGGTGAAGACAATGAAGCACATAACAACTGCCTCAAAATGGAGCCCGGGTGGGTTGCGGCTGTGTGTGCACGTGTGTGTGTGTGTTAAGTCATTTCTCTCTTCATTGCTAATCTTAAAAGCCTTTATTGCTGAAGCTATAATTTTGTCTGTCAGATCTAGTGTCAAACAACTATATTTTTTTAAAAAAATAAGAAACCTGAATTTTGAAACCACATCTTTAAAACTTGCCGTGTTAGAGTAATATTCCTGACAGAACCACGTGGTTTGGATTTGGGTCACTTTTTAATTTTGCCCTTAGGGATTTCACATCTCCAAAGCCCGATTGATTTCACACCCGTAAACGACAGGCAGCTGGCTCGGGTGGGGACCTGGCGGCCCAGCATGATGACATCATAACACACTTCCCTTTTCTTCTGTTCTCCATCGGAAACCTTCCCCAGCATTCTGATAAGTCCCACCATAGAAAGCCTTGAGATCTAGCTCATTAAAGTCCCCCGATTTTTCCTTACTATCATTTGATGTGACAGCCTGGCCTCTCCCGGGGTTGAGTAATTATGGAGAGACCCCCTTGGTGAAGAACAGGTCTTGCCTAGCGGAGGAAGGGGCCGCTGGTATTTTTAGACTTCATTAGTGCCCTGATTTCGAATTTCACATTTTGTTTCTTGTAATTATCTTCCAATTGACTGAGCTGAAATCTTAGTCAGGGCTGGTAGTCTACTTTCCCAAAAAGGGTGTTAGGACCTTAATTTAAAACTTAACCAATTGAAAAATAAAGGTGGTGTGGAAATGCTTTTTGATTTGCATCTGGTCAAGTGTGATCAGGTGTGACCAGAGAAGCCAGTCTGAGTGGAGTTCACTCAATGAGTGTTACTTAAATGCATTGAGAGCATATAGATTTTTTTTTAAGAAACTTAGAAGATGAAGCTTTCTTTCTCTAAGAATAATTTGTGGGTGGGAGTCATCTGTAGGAATTTTTTGTAAATTATGTATTGAAAGGTAATTAAAAATAGATTTCATGTGTGCAGTGATGAGGACGGAAAAGAGAATTCCTTCCATGTGCATCCTGTTAGAAGGCGCCTGATAGTTGTGTTTCATGGTTGCTTTGGGACCCCTGAGCTAATCCGTGGGGGGGGGGAGGTGTTGAGCAACCGCAGGCCCAGATAAGACCTTGAAATCCAAGGTCACTGCAGCTGGCTATCCGTGAGCCCAGCTGTGCCTCTGCTTACGGAGCTCACCTCAGGGACGCAGGCCACTGAGGTAGTGATTTCATCCCCCTGCCTTCTTCCGAAACAGAATTTTGGTGGCTTTGGGGGTGGTTGGAGACCTTTCAAAGGCCCAAAGTCTGGGCCCAGGGGGGAGCTGCGTGTCCCGGAACCAGCCCCTTGCTCCCTCCAAGGTTACCTGAGGTGGGGAGATGTCTCCTCTGACTTTCCACCCTGTAGGGCTGGGCTGAGGAAGAGCCCCCGGGGGGGTCACGTGGGCTCTGTGCCTGGCTGCCTGCCTTCTGTCCTGCACTCCAAGGACCTCTGGCCTCACCCCACATCCTGCGTGGGCAGCGGCGGCTCCAGCCTCCGTGAGTGACAAAGACAGGATCTCGTAAGGATACGCGGAGGCAGAGTGAGTGCGAACACGGGCGCTTTGATCACTCTGCAGCCAGCTGTGTGGCCGAGCGCCCTTTCCTGCTCTTTAAAATGGGATGGCAATGCCAGCCTCGGGGGACATAGGGGTGGAGTCGCAAGCTCGCGTACAGCACCTGCCAGATGCCGAGGACTGCCATTGCTGTGGACCCTGGGCCAAGGGACTGGAGAGTTTGGAGAAAGCTGAAGGTAGCTGGAAATCCAGGGCCACCTCCCCTGTGCAGAAGAGCCAGGAGGGGCTCGGCTACCCCACCGGCTGGAGCCCCTGGTCAAGGCACTTATCAGCACCTCCACTCCCCTGCCCCAGAGGAGAGGGTGTGTGCCGCACCTTCCTGGCAGGGACTGTGGGAACCCCTCTCCCCAGCCAGGGAGCCCCACACGGAGCCCATCTCTCCTTGCACGTCTAGGGTGTACCCCGACTCACGGCTTCCTTTGCAACCTCAACAGCTCTTCTGGAAGAAGCTGGAGGCTTGTGGTAAAGCTGTTTGCTCACACGGTCAGCCCAGAGGCACGACATGTTGTCCAAACTGAAATCCTCTTCCCTGGGCCCTGCTCTTCCTGTGTCCATCCAGGAGTCCAAACCCAAAACTTGTGGTGGCCTTTGACCCCACTCATTATTCCCTTGTGCACTGAGTCCCAAAACGAGGCCAGTTCTGCCTCCTGCTTCTCTCTACGGTCCAGCTCCCCCGCCACTCCCCTTTCTGGTGGACTCCAGGCCTGTGGTAGATCCCAGGCTCTGTGGTGCAGCCAGAGTGGTCTTTTCAGAGCGCAGAGGCCGTCCTGTCACTCCCCCCGCCGAGCGCCTTCAGGGGCCCCCGCTGCCCTCCGGGTAGTGCCCATCCTTGAAATGGTGCCTTAGGGTCTGGCTCCCATCTGCCCCCCACCCCACCCTGACTCCCTCTCTGGCCCTCCCGTGCAGTCCTGTAACCAGTCTGGGCCTGGGGTCAGCACCCATGCAGCTGTGCCCTGGGCCTTGGCATATTTTGGGAGCTGTGCCTTTCTCCCAATCAGCTGTGAGCCCTGGGGCGGGGCAGGCTAGGCTGCCCTCTCATCCCCACCTCTGCCCCCAGCACCCCGGCAGTGCCGGCCGTGAGAGATGCTCACGGCGTGTTTGATGAGGAGGGCACCGAGGACTCGGTGGGGACCTGGCTCCGAGGTTGTATGACCTCTCTCTAGGCAGACGCCCCCTCCCTCCACGGGGCGAAAGCGGGTGGGTTCTCGAGGGTCCCACAGCTGGCTGCCTGCACTCTTGCCCCCGCCACGGCGAGGCGACGTCCATTTCAGGGCTCCTCCGGCACCCAGGGCACTTCCAGCACGACACCTGCTCAGGACCTGGCAGGAGCGGCAAGTCTGCTTTGGTCTGCTCATCCGTGAAAGGGGTGGGGGGTGATCGCGGCGGCCTCTGGCAGGGGTGGTGAGGGGTGAGTGAGTGACTTCATGTAGCGCATTCCTCCTAGAGCCCGGCACACAGCGCGCCGCTGTGAAGTCGCTTGCTGGTCCTGTTATCACCGCCAGCACAGAGCCACTGCTCAATGTCCACGGCCTTTTGGCGGCCCGGGGTACCATGACAAAGTCAAAGACCGCTTTGCCTTCCAGAGTCTTAGGAGATAGTATTAACATGGTGATGTTCGAAGCACCTAGCTCCCAGGGGTCCATTTTGAGCAGAAAAAAAAATCACCTTCTCCCGTTGTAACATTTTCTAATCCTCCACCATCACCATAGCAACTGGAAGGAACCAGACTGGCTGTGACCCGTCAGTCCTGGGAGGGCTCCTCCCACTCACCCTCCAGCATGCTGGGACATTCAGCTTGATATCGGGGTGCCAAGGAGACTGGGGGACCCCCCATGGCCGCAGCAACAGATTGGACAGATAACAGTTGTTGAGTGCCAGCAACAACCAAAGCTGCAGCCGAGAGAGCTCGTCGGGAGCGGGCGGCACGGAAGGGGTCCAGAGCTTGGTTCTGCTCCAGACTGCTGGAGTAGAATTCAGACGCCGCTGCCCACTAGCCCAGCGAGCTTGTGCTGGGGCTCTGGTGTCCCCAAGCCTCGACTTCCTCATCCGTAAAGATAGCGCCACCTCGGAGGTGAGCTTTGCAGCCTCCACGCAGTACCCGGCACCGAGTAAGCTCGCAGTGCGGTTAGCTGTGGTCACTGCTGCAGCTGCCTGTCCCGAGGAGTCCTGGGGAGGACATGGCATCCGGGCAGCTTTGGCCCCGAGCCACCAGTGCTTTTAAAGCAAAGGTGTCTAACAGGACCTCCCACGGCTGATCGACCTCACCCTCAGCACGGATCTGGAACCAAACCCGCCATCCCGCCGTCACCCTGCCTCTCCCCCTTCCCACTCCCACCCCTCACCCAGGAAATGCGAGTCTCTTCCCGGGGCACTGGACTCTGGAGGGCTGTACATGATTGAGCACGGGGCAGCCCAGGCCTTAGTGGTTGTGCTAACGTGTCATTTGACCACAGATGCTGGAGGCCTCGGAGCAGGAAGGGAGCTGGCAGAGTGGGCTGTGCCAGGCCCCCTCGCCCCAGCTGAGCGCCGTGCGGGGAGGGGGCTTGGGCTACTCGGCCCAGATCCCTGCTGAGTGCCCTGGGGGGGCAGAAGGCCTGCTCAGGCCCTGGCGTCTGAGCCTGGGCCAGGGGAGCTGAGATGCTGATGGGCAGGAGAGGCTTTCTGGGTGGAAGTAAAGGGAGGCAGCGTTTCCCCCACGGACCTTCCGGAAGCAGCACTGGCCCACAGCAGGGCGCATGCTGCCCTCATCCCCGACCCCGGCTCCTTTCAGGAGCGGGAGCAGGGACACTCGGCAACCCCTCAGGGCATGTCGCCTCCCCCTGCTGTGTCACCAGCATTTATAGAGCACCTCATGTGTATAGTATTAGGCACCTACCGTTTGCAGAGCCCAGGCTTGACTCCTCCCACATGCCAGGCAGAAGATGCAAAAGCAATGGCCGCTGTGCTGGGTGCAGGTTCAGCTCCCCTGGGCATGGGGCGCTGTGTGATGCCCATGGTTTCCCTGACGTGGGGAGACATAAAAGCCTGCCTGGGGGAGCCTGCACGTCGTCTGGGGAGACCAGGAGGTGCCAGCAGCGAGGGCCTCAGCAGCTGCCAGGAAGGGAGGTCAGTGGGAACTGGGAGGGACGGTCGCAGCTGCGCCTTTGCGGGCAGCTGAAATGAGACGGGGGAGGTCGTTTGCGAATGCCAGGCCCCAGGGGAGAGTGCTTGAGGTGAGGACCGGGGGCACAGGGTAGTGATCTCTCAGAAGAGTCATCTGTCAGAGAATTACACACACACGCTTCCACCCAGATGGTTCACGCAGCCTGTGCTGGTTCGGGGCAGGCTCAGCTCGGGGCAGTTTAAGCAGAAGGACCAAGAAGTCCGTTCTCTGGCCTGGGGGCGCCAGCATCCAGGAAGCCTGATAGGGCCCCTGGGCCACCTTGAGCGCGTCGGTCAGCGTGGGGCAGGGCAAGGGGCCGTTTGTCCATCTCGGGGGACCTTCGGATGTGGCGAGGTGAAGACCCCTTTGGGCTTCAGGGACTCTGACCAGGGTTGGACACACTTGGGGGCTGCTAACCCCTGGCTGGGAAATGGAGCACCTGCAGGGCCCGGGAATTCTTTGTAAACCTTCCTTCTCCTCCGTTCGTGACAGAGGTTTAGGACACGTTTCCCGTCACCTAATCGCTACGTAAACGTCCCATCTTTCCTGGGAAAACCACACCCCGCCAGGCTGGCTCCTCGAGGTTTTTAGTGTTTGAGGTTGGGGGTGAGTTCTGAGAGGTGGGGTGGCTGCCGGGTAACGGCGGGGTCTGCCTGCGGCTGCACCCACATGACGGGGAGGGCAGAGCAGGCCTGGGCATCCCAGATCACGCCACCAAACCGGGAAAAGCGTGGCATGAAACAGGTTTAATGAGACAATGAGTTGGTTGAAAACACATCCCATCCAGGAGCACAGTCAGGGTTCTAGAAACATAAATGGTAAAAAAATAACACGGGCGTAGTATTTTAGGAACACAAAATGTTAAATTACTTGAAGGGAAAAAAATGGACAAAATGTTGCCGAACCACGCGCATTCGTGAGCGAAGGCTCTTTCCTCTCTAAAGCTGCCCGTGGCCTGTCACGTGGCCAAGTGTCGCCCCGGGAACTGGCTGGTCTTGCCCACTGGCCTCACACCGTCTCATCCTCCCTCTGCCGAGTGAGCTCTCAGCGGCGTCAGGCCCCACAGCAAGCGTAGGCGGGGTTTTCACCATCCTCTGCAGATGCCACGTCGTGGGCTGCGTGTCGGCCTGGCTGGTGAGGGGAGAGGGAAGGGGATGTTCCGGCAGCTACTCTGCAGTTAGACAACGGAGTCCTGCTCGTTGGGGCCATTGTCAGTGGCCTGTGGTTATCTGAACCTTTTCATCGAGGTCCCGTTGACATTTTTACAGCGCTCGCTGCTGCCTGCCCTGAGTGTTCACTGTCCTTGCCACTGTGAGAAGCAGCCGTATTTGGAGTTAATTTCATTTCATTCCCACAAGCTGTCTAGTGAGAGCAGGACCCCACCCTCTGCCACTGGGGCCCGAGGAGGGACCGCTGCTGGGTCCCCCATTGCTAGATGCTCCTTCCCGTTAAAAGGTCAAGAGCTGTCTTCCTGTAACGTCCACAGCCCTGTGCTCTGGGTCACCCAGGACAAAGCTCGTCCCTCTTCCACCTGCCAGCCCTGCAGAGTGTTTTTTTTTTTTTTTGAGGTACCAGAGCCAGGGAATGAACCCAGGACCTACTTTGTGGAAAGCTGGTGCTTAACCGCTGAGCTCCATCGGCTCCCCTGAGTTGGTTTCTTTCATTTGTTTCCTTGTCGTTTGCTTTTTTTTTGTTTTTAGGAGGCACTGGGACCTCCCATGTGGGAAGCAGGTGCTCAACCACTTAAGCCACACCCATTCCCCCAGATTTTTGAAGATGGCAGTATTTTCTTTCTAAAGAGCAAACACCTGCGGGGACTTCAGTTGCTCGTCCTGTGAGGGTCCCTTTGCCACGCTGGCCAGAGCATGTCTTACAGGGATGCCAGGTGACAAGCCAGGCAGCTCAGAGGAGAGGGGCCTGGCCCTGCCTGGAGCTGAGCATTATGTTGCCACTATTCAAGCTTTTCTGTGATGACGGTGGCTTGTGGATAGCGAGTGCAAGCTCACACACACACACATACACGTTCAAACTCCCAAAGTAAGAGGAAAGAAAACAAGTCTCAAGACTTGTCCCCTGCAGGGGTTTCTTTGGGGTCCTCGCCTCCCCCTTCTAGAGAGGGTTGGGATTGTTGATTGTTCATTTTAGGGAACCCCCTTCATTTCTGAGCCTTTCTTCTGCTGTCAGCTTTCGGCCATGGGGTCAGGTCAGCCTTTCACTGAGTTTAATTATTTCCTTTTTAAGTCTGAGGTGAGGTGTGTCTCGCGAGCCTAACTCCCTCCCCATCCCTGTCCCTCTGTTGGTGAGAATTGCTCCCAAGCAACAATCCATGGCTTCCACCGTTCAACCCCTCCCACGCCCACCTCCCACGCCCACCTCCTACGATAGTGAACATTCGAGTAGGGTATCACCTTCACAGCCATTTGGGGAAAAGCCCTCATTTTATAGGTGGGGCGACTGAGGTTCAGAAGTGTCGCCAAAATATCACATTACACCAAGAAACTGTCCCCAGAAAATCCCACACAATCACCCCCATTCCCTAGGGGGGCCCCGTGAAATGACCTCATCTGCTATGAGGAGCTGCTCCTCCTGGAAACCCAAGCTCTCCCTACAGACTGGAGAGGGCACAGGTGGCCCCAGGGTGTGCTGGGCAGCGTGGGGGGAGGCCCTGCCCTGGGGTGCACGCTGCCAGGCTGCTGCCTAAGGGGTGAATGGGGGCAGGCAGAGTAGGGACAAGGCACACACACCCTGTTCACAAAAGGGGGTGGGACCAGGAACGGCCTGGGAGCCTGGTTTGACTGGGGAGGAGACATCGTCCAAAAAGGAGAAGGACAGGAGACAGGGCCCCCGTCGTGACATAAAACGATGGGGCCCAAACCCCATCACTTCCCACGGTTGGGGGCTTCCTGGAAACACCTGCTCAGCACTGTCCTGATGGAGCCCTGTCCTCCAGGTTCCTACAAATACTGGGTGAGCTTTTTTTAAAAAAAAAACTGTGGTTTGTAAACACTGTCCTTACACTGAGGCTATTCCAGGAAGGTGAGAGCCTTCGAGAGAGCACAGCCCCTCCCAGGGAACAGGTGCTGCTACTGGCCAGGTGTGTATCTCCATCCGGATCCAGAACACTCCAAGAGCCGGCCCAGGGGTCAGTTAGCATCCCCAGGTGCCCTTTTCCATTCACACCCCAGATGGAGCCTGTTGCCGAGGACCTCGGAGGCCCCTGAGTCTGGGGACCGCCAGGCGCTGATTCTGAAGGCCCTTGGTCCACCTGGCTATTTGAACACGCAGGTTTCAAACTTCAGGTGGATCCCAAATTAATTCCTGTTTCAGTTGTCCTTCGACATGGAGATATCCATTATATTCTTGGGATGAACAGCAGTTTTATGAGACAAGGTTTTCTTTGGCTCTGGGCAGTGACTCCGGGATTCCTAATTTAACGTCATCCATCCCAGAGAGCAGCGAGGCAGACGCACGGCCTCTCGCTGGGGCTTTGCGGTAATGACGCCCCCCGAGAACGGGAGGCTGGCCCTGCAATGATGCCGTGGGTCAGAGGTCGCCATTGCAGGGGCCGGCGGGCAGTGCTGGTAGACCCGAACTTGTGCTCCGTCTTCCGGAAGGGCATGGAGGTGGGGAGCCGATGCATCTCGTGGACCTGCCACTCCATCCTTGTAACCTCGTCACTCCGTATTTAGGTAATTCTTGCAGCTTCCCTGGGAGGTACAGGTGAACAGCCAAGGCTTGGAGAGACACCTGGCCAGGTAGAGTGGGGGTCCATCTCGAGACTGCTTGCCTCCAATGCCCTCACCCTTCACCCCCACACACACACCCTGAAGCTTCCAGGTGCAACCTGTGTTGTTACTGGGGGTGTCTGGCCTAAGGATGGGCAAGTCCCACGGTGGCCATTTTATGTCTGCCAGAGCCACGTGCCCGATATTTCTCAATATAAATGTGTCATCCTTGGGTTCTGTCCTCGTCTCAAATTGTGCTGTGATGGGTGGAAAGGAGGGGGTCTCAATCCCCAAATAAATCCGTGATGGGCACTGAGCCCTTCGAGGAGGCTTCAGGGCCCTGGCTGCCACCGAGACTGCTGAAACTTGGGAGGCAGTGGACCCCAGGGATTCTTTCCCACCGCTGTGTGCCCCACGCCTCGTACAAAGTATTGCCGATGCAATAAAGTTAATGGAGCTCGTCATCCTACAAAGGAGCCAATTCCGTGCAAAGATGATACATCTTTGAAGTTAATGAGGTCTATTAATTGAGCTTATGCCCTTTTAAATGAATGAAATTCTTGAAATCTACCAAAGAGCAGCACATCCATTTAGAAGTAGCTATTGACGCCTTCTGTCTGTCGCCAAGGAACGACGAGCCTCCAGCGCAGAGCTGGGGAACTGGCTCCCCGCTGACTTCCAGCACAGCCTTAGGCTCCTTGTAAGTGCAACAGGTGTCACTTCCGGCGAGCCATTCCTGTCCTTTGCAGAGTCCCCGGATTGGCCACAGGGACTGGACAACCCCATAGCAAAGAACTCAAGGGAGAAAGTGATCAAACTGGCCCACGGCTCAGGGATCTCCGGAATAGCATCCGCCCCAGCCCCAGCCTTTACATCCCGGCCTCGGGGTTCCTTGGGAGAAGTGCGCCAGAGCACGGCGAGGCTGCCAGGATGTCACCAATGGTGCTGGGTCATCCCTGGGCTCGGGGAAGGTGTGCAGACGCAGTTTTCCAGAAGCATGTGAGCCTGGGCCTGGCTGAGCAGTAGCAACTCCAGGTTTGTCCTCGGCCTGAGCCCTGGGTGCCCTGGATCCTGCACCGATGCTTTGCCCCATTTCAGTTTACCTCCTTGTCAGCACCAGTCACCGCTGCTCAAGAGCACAAGTGGCACTTGTGCCCACAGAACATCTGCTGAAGGCAAAACTTGGGTTCATAGCTCTTTACTTCAAAAGAAAGGGCCCGTCTGTCCCTCTTCCGGGCCCCTGCGCCTCTAGGGAGCAGTTTCTGTGCAAGCAGGCAGTGAGAAGTCAGCAGTGACTGACCAGTGAACGACTTGGGGGCCTGGAGAAGAAGCGTGCCTGTCCACTGGGGGGCCACGGCGCCGGCAGAGGAAAGCCACACGCCATAGGCACTGGCAGGAGGGGACGGGCTGCCCGGATGCTCCAGCAGTGCAGAGGCCCCAGCGTGGAGGACCTCCTGGGAGGACTGTGCGAGAGGGAGGCAGGAGGGGAAGGGCCAGGGGCGTTCCTGGCCCCAGGAGAATCAGGTCAGCAGTTCGCTGAGACTCCAAGTCAGATGTCATCCCTTTGCCATTCACCACCCAGGCACTGCACCGTTTTTATCTGCAAAGCCCCTTAGGACGATTCTCCGATTCTCCGTGTTGGGAACTGCCTTGGGCTGAATGATTTCCTTCCAGTGGCTGATAATTGAAGATTTCTTCCAGAGCTGTGCAGGTGTCTGATCGGTCCTTGAGGCCTGGTTAAGATTTATCTGTCTCAAGCCCTTTGGTGTTGGTGTTAGAAAAACCAGGCCAGAGCCCAGGAGAAGCTGGGCTGGCAGTTGAGGTGGCGCTGAAGTTAGCCAGGGAGAGGGCTCAGGGGAGAGGAGCTTCCCGGCTTCCTGCCGGAGTCTTCTAGACTGCACGTCCGCTGGACCGACATGCCCCGTGCATCTTCACGACGGGGGTTCCGGTTCGTGGCTTCTGAAACAGTTCTATCTCCTGCCTCGCCCCCTCCCTGGGGTGTGTGTGTGTCACCCACAGAGATAAAGTTTGGTTTCTGCTGGAATCTGTGCAGGCTCCAGAGCACCTTGGTCCAAGGATTTGAGGCTTATTTAGTTTGAAATCAAAACCTGCTTTTCTTTTTAGCTCCTGGGATGGAAATAGGGGGAGGGGTGGAGGTCAGAGGCGGGGGGCCTCTGAGGACACCCCATGTTCCCTTGTCCTGATCCTGGGTGATGGCGTGGGAGCCTTGCCTCGGCTGGGGAAGACGGGCAGGTGTTTTTCCACGTCCTCGTAGGTGCTGGATTCTCCCCGTGGGTGCACATTTAAACCCCAAGGCGGAGCCAGTGCCTGGTGAACAGCCGAAGTTCTCAGCAGCCTAAGACGTCGCCCTCCTTTTATTCTTGCTTCTTTGCACTTCTTTTCTGCTCTTGATGATTTATTGGGGCTCCTAAGAAAACACAGAAGGCAAAGCTCACTCCTTCCATTGAAATAAAATATTCTGCAGTCAAACCACACACCATAAAGAAATAATTGCAGCCTGTATATATTGCTAATGGACATCTCTCAGCAATTCCCTGTCTCATAAGCTTTAAACACAGACATTAGTATAAATATGCAGAAATCCCTATTCGGGCAAATTACTCTGCATTTCTGAACAGAAGGAAGATTAACCATGTGCTGATAGCTTCGGAGGCGCTCAGCCGCGCAGGAAAAATTCCCCGGCCTTCTCTGGGAGGGACGCTTGGGACCCCATGAGAGTCCAAGTACAGCCGCGGGGGCTCACGGCGCTGGCATCTCCTCCAGCATCTCCTCCTCCCCTGGGCCCAGAGCTCGGTTGTGGGAGGAGGGGACCGCCCCCACCCCCCGAGGGCCTGGGGGTCCTGCTTCTGAGCCCTCCCATCTCTGGGGCTCTGACAGGTGGAGCAGGGAGGTGGACGATGTGCTCTCTCCCTGCCTCTCTGCTGCCAACAAAAGCCCACAGGGCAGGTCCAGGCCTCTGAGCGGAATGCCCAGGGGCAGCCCCCAGGAGGGCTTTGGAGACCCACTAGCTGTGACCCTGCAGGCGCCAGCCTGGAACCCACACGCTCTCGTCCCTTGGCCCTTCTGTCCCCTCGCCCTGCCTGCCCCCATCCCCCTCCCCTCCTCGCTCACACGCTTTGGAGGCCTGTACCCCCCCCCCCGTGCGGGAGGCCAGCATGGGGGTGAGGGGCTCCTTTAGCTCCCCCTTCTGGGGCTCAACAGCCTGTGCAATAGCACCTCACCCCACCCTGAGGTTCGGGGTTTCTGAGGGAAAGCCCCCCCCTTCAAGAAGACCCCCAAACCCTGCACCCCCAGGTGGCCACGATGCCCCCTCAGCACAGGCTGCTGAGTCTGGGGGTGACAGGGTCTGGCCACCACCACACGCAGCGGGGTGGGGGAGGGCAGGCTGACTCTGGGGTCCCCCCACCACCACCCTCTTTCCCCCATGTATCCAGCACAGGCCCCCGAGCAAGGGGCCAGGACCAGGGGAAGGCGGGGAGCCGGGGGCGGGCTCGGGACAGCAGGCCGGCCGCTGTCAGCAGCGGGCACCGAGTTCCACGCCTGTCGGAACCTACACGGAGCTGAGACAAGGCGAGCACAGGTCTCCTGCTCATTTATTTCACATCCACCTGCCTTTCCCAGAGCGGAATTGGACGCAGAGGGAGAGGAAGTTTGCGTCAACATGGCATCTCATTGTTGTAACTTGTTCTTGGAATTCAAAGGGGACTTGGACCTCTCCGGGCTGGACCTGCATTCTCCTGGCCTTGCGGTCTTCAGGAACGTCCCGGGCCCTCCGAGGGCCTGGGGACAAGGCTGTCGTTAGTCCACAGGGGGCCTGCGAGGCCCACAGTCTCGGTACTGGCCCGCTTTCCACGTAGGGATACTGAGGCACCAGACTAAGAATGCTTAGAGCCTTTCATCCGCCAACCCCGGCGTGCGCTGTGCAGACTTCTTACCATCCAGCATCTTGATGGCCTATTTTCGTGACTGTCTCCCCCACTCAACTGTGAATGACTCTGGGACACCCTGCCCATTTAGCAACTTTCTGTTCAATTTTAAAAGATACCCTTTTCTCAAGCTCCTTTCCTGCCACCTACCAGAAAAATGACTAAAGAAGTCTGTGACAACTGTGAGGCGGATGGCGCCCCCTGGAGCTGTGCAGTGTGCAACCTGAGCAGCTGTGAGCAGTGGCCCTGAGGGCTCATTGAGGGTAGGAGGTTCCAGGCGCCGTTCTGGGCACGTTACCTGTTGGGGCACGTTTAATTCTCACAACAATCCTTCGAAGCAGGTGGTTATTACTCCCATTTTACAGATGAGGAAACATTCTCAGGGACATGAAGTGACTTTCCCCCCGTTTACCACACTGGTCAGGGACGGGATCGGGATGGACAGGCCAGCCCCAGAGCCTTGCCCTGGCCCCGTAGACACTGCTCTGTCCTCAGCACCTCCTTCCCGGCCTGCCCACGTCGACATGAAAGGGCACGTGCAGCCTGGCTCGCAGCCGGGCGGCCTCTCCCTGCCTCCCCCCACCACCTTGGGGTCTCTGCTTTCCCACTTGTGAAGAGAGGGGCTGGGCCTCATGAGTCTCGGAAGTTCAGGACCCTGAGTCCTTCCAGAGGCTGCTGAGGTTCCTGGGGGCACCCTCCCGTGTGCCCGAGCCCCCAGGAGCACCCACGAGTCCCCACGAGGACATCGGGCCTGTGGGCGCCTTCCCACCGGGGCCTTTCGGGCTCGGCCCCCCAGACCCTGGCCCCATCCCACCCTCATCCATGCCGTCCTCCTGGCCCGGTTGGCCTCCAGGTGGTCTCGGCTCTACCTCCCACCCATCTGCTGTCGGGGCTGCCCCCTGAGGCTCCCCTGGGTGGCTGAGCCCCCTCCTCACAGGTCTCCCACCTCCAGGCCTGCCCCCTCTTACCTCCACCTCCACGAAGGTTTGGCTCTGGTCAGCCACACAGGGAGACCCCGCCCCAGCCCCCTCTGCCACCCTCTGCCCGCCTGCCCCCGCCTCATCTGAGCCACCTGAGCCGAGGAGCTGGTCCTGGGTAGGGGGTCAGCTCTGTCATCGTCGGAGACCCCATCCGCCATGCCCAGACCCCGTGCGCTGTCAAAAGGAAGACGGAGCGCCAGCTCAGAAAACAGTTTGTGCTTTGTCCAGAGAGACTCAGGAGAGGAGGAGAATTCCGGAGAGGCGGAGCATCTGTCCCATCAGGAGCTGGTTCACAAGCTCCGGCGCACAAGGCTCCAGCCCCCTGGGGCAGGCAGCAGCCAGGCCCGCCTGCGAGGCGAGGGGTGAGCGGAGGTGTCCTGCCAGCCGCTGCCTGGCCGGTCGGAAGGCGGGAGGTCCAGCCCGGGGACAGCCCCAGCTCCAGGGCTGACTGCCCCTGTGCACACGTGTGCCACACCCCTCGGGAGGGCCACTGTGGATCAGCCCCTCCCAGGACGAGGTCGTATTTGGAAGGATGTGGCCTTACCTATTTGGGGAGTAGAGAATTCTCCCCCTGGCTCTTGTCCTGGGAAGGATCCCCAGAAACGGGTCAGAGAGAACCCCAGGCCCTGCTAGGAAGACGGGACAAGGTGACAAGTTGCTATAGCTTGAGCCTCAGAAAAACTATTTGCCGGGTACCTGGGACTGGTTGCCGCCGAACGCGAAGGTGAGGATCGCCTCTGTGCAGACCACTGGCCCTCGGAACCCCTGAACTGCACCTGCTCATGCTCCGTGGGGGCACAAATGGGGTTCTGCTTTGTTCCCCTGTCCTCCTAGGGCCTGGCCCATGGCGCCTTCTGCGACTGGTTCCTGGCGGTCGAGTTTACCTGCCCTACCTGGGATCCAGCCCCTCCCAGCGGGTCCACCCTGCCTTCTCTCTCCTCCCACAGGCCTGAGGTGCCCTCGCCACCCCAAGTCCAGAGCCCAGGCCCCCAGCTGGCGGGAGACCCCCACCCAGGGCTTTGCCATGTTCCCTCCTGCCAGAGATCTCACCCACGTGGTCCCAGGCCATCTTCGTCCCCAGCTTTGTCTCCGTCACGGCCATTTATGGTGCTATACCCTCCTGAGCCCTGGGACCATCCGCCCTGAGGAAGAGATCTCCAGTAAGTGCCAACCAGTGAAAGCCAGTGGTTTAAAACTATAAAAGCTGGGTTTGGTATTAAGCAGAGCCTGATTCACATCTTGGATCTGCCACTCACTAGCTGTGTCGCCTCGGACAAGTCGCTCTAGCTCAGCCTCATTTTCCTCATCTGTGAAATGGGGACCATCCATCCTTGAGTTGCCATGACGATTAGAGGAGGTGATATCATCGGCCCTCCTCAGCAGGGGTGGGGGGCTTTGAACCCCGGGAGCTGGCTTTTCCAAGTGCTGGGGCATCCTTTCTCTCCCCTTCCCCACACCCGAGGAGGATGGGCGAGAGCCTGCTGGGCACGTACGCATGGCAGAGGCTGAAAGGAAGTTGCGAGCCTGGGCTCTAAGGAAAGTGCTTCTCAGCCCAGCAGCTGGCACGTGTACGCAGGCCAGAGGTGCCCTTGTCCCTTGCCTTTATTGGGTTAGGGGTGCTTGGTTCGTTCCAGCTCCTCACCTGCTGTAAGCCCCTGCCAGCCAGGGCAGACGTTCCTGGGCAGGAGCTGGGCGGTGAGCCCCTGGGAGGGGACCAGACCCTCCCCCGGCGACACCTCCGCTCGGCCGCCCACCTGCCACCACGTGCCGCGGCCACCTGGGAGGGGACGGCCAGCAGGTCCCCGGGCCGGGCGGTGGAGACGTGTCTGCCGACGCCTATTTGCATATGTGCAGGCTGGCTATTTATAACTTCTCTTCAGCCAGTCCCAAGTTATTGATGTCTTAAAGTGACTTTAATCTGAGCCTCCGTTTCTTCAAATGGGCTTTTGATTTCCGGAGTGATATTTTACATGGCTGTAAGCTATTGACTGAGCCGTTGCCGTTGTGTTCTCGATGTGCTGATGCTGAAAATCTGCGATATAAATAAACTTCCTCGGGTAGAATCATTATAAAGCACAAGCAGCAGAAATTTATGGAAAGAACAGATTAAATGCTTAGCCTTAAATTCTTCAGTGTGTTGCTTGCCCTAAACTGCTGTGTCTGGAGTTTGGGCTGCTGATTCAGGTGGAAAAAATCAAACGGACACATCGCTTGTGGTGCGTTTTTACTATGATCTATTGTGTTGCCAAAAGAGAAAGCTCAAAAGCTGCCATTGATAATCCTGGTTAAAACTCGGAGCATAAATTATTGAGACATGTAGTTTCTTTTCGGAGTGGTTGGGGACTGGGACGCGAGGCACGGTGAAGAAATATAACATCAATATGTGCTTATGCATTGTAATGTGGGACATTTTTATGCCCGTAATAAAACATGCCGCCTACAACCGTGTTTATGAAAGCAACAGATAGCAAGATCCATAATGCCACTTAATAGAGTTAATCACCTCCCATCGGAACATTTTAAAAGGCTTTTTATTGCGTGTCGAAAAGCTCGGGACATGATTAATAGCCCGCACGCTGTCAGGTGCCAATCGGAGGGCCGGGAGCCGTGCAGGGAACTTGTTAACACCCCGGGAGCCTTCTCGGGACTCGGTCCAGTTGTCTGAGACCCAGGTTTTCAGATCAGGACTCTGGCCTCGGGGTGGGCTGTGGGCAAACAATTCTGAGTTGGTTCTGGACTCTGGGTTCTGGTATCTGGACTGGTTCTAGGTTTGCAGTGAAAGACGCTGCATCCCTGGGTCCTGAATGAGCTGACACCACCGTGAAGCTCTACCCACAGACCGCAGAAGGGGATGGAAGTTTCCGAATTGTCTGGGTTTAGCTGGCTGTCGGCTTGGTGGATCCCACTGACCACAGAAACGTACCCGTTTTACACCCCGCGCCCTGCGCCTCTCAGCAGGGCTGGTCCCTCTCGGCCGCAGCCTGCCATAGGCAGACCCCAAACTCCCTGGCCAGGCCCACAGCCCCTGCTCCTCTGGAGAAAGTGACTTTATCTCCTTTGTCCCTTATCACCAACCGCGCTGAGTGACTGCAGCTGCAGTGAATCTCCCAAACAGCCCAGGAAAGCTGAGGAGGTGAAGGGTCAGCCCGAAACAATTAAAGAACAGAATTGCCATTTAAAAGTTCCATTCAAGCCTGCAACACTGGAGCGGGCAACCAGGAGATATCGGTCTCCACGGTCCTCAGGGGCCTTGGCAGCGACCTTGGGGAGGCGGGCAGCTGGGCTAGAGCCAGCCGGCGCTCTGGCGCAGATTTCCCCGAGTGAGAGAGCTCTTTTCCCTTGAGAAGTTGGGGCAGCAAGAACTGAGAATGGCCCCGGAAGGGAGCGAGCAGATGTCGTGTGGGCAGCCAGGCGGCGCTGTGGCCCCCGACGCAGCTCGGCCGGCTTATCTCCACTCGACTGCAACCCAGCATGAGGATTTGGGTGGGTGGGCTGTCACCAGGGGCAGAGAGACTTTTGTGCTCAATAGGTCCCTGCAGCAGGTCTTTGTGGGGACAGAATCGTACCTGAACTGACTGCTAGAGCCCACAGGGACACCCGTCTCTGAGTTCCCATCAGACCCAGACAGGGTCGTTAGCCCTCTGCTACCTCCCCCCACCAGCACGACCCATAGTGAGAAGAGTGTTTGGGAAACTTGCCTTTCAACCCGGAGCTGTCCCTGATGAGGGCCGCCTGTCCACCTCTGCCCTCCTGGGGGGAGCTCCCTGGTGGGGCCAGGCCACGCCTCCTCCACCTTCACTGGCCCAAGGTATAGGGTAAGCTGGGGAGGAGAGTGCGGCATCGATGTCGGGGGACCCCACTCATTCCATCCTTTGACAAACATTTCTTGAGCCCCTGCTGTCTGCAGGCACCGTTTTGGTCATACAAACAAGACTCCCTTCCTCGGCCATCACGGCCCAGCTCCCCAAAGCCTCCCAAATGGCCATGGCCTCCGCCTCCGGGAGGCAGCAACTAGAGAAGGAAGAAACCAAACTCTTCCAGGGCTATTCACGGCAGGTCGTGTCGGGCTCACAAGAAAGCCGGGGCTCAGTTTTCAGGTGGCCCTTCAGCACCACCTCCCAGCCTCCCGAGGAGGCTTCCCCAACCCGGGTGTCAACTGGGGTGCGTGTCCAGCCTCGGGAAGGAGCCTCCGGGGAGTGGCCAGGCTTCCGGCAGGATGCAGCGAGCCTTCCTTTCCTGTCCGTCCTGGGGAGCAGGCCCCGAGGCCAGGGGGTGCAGAACTTGCACATCTTTGAGACAACGAAACGAGGACGTCCTGAAGGGGCAGACCCTAGGAAAAAAGATGGCAAACTAATGCTGGATCCACAGTTAGTGTCCGCTGAGAAGCACGTGTCAGTGGGAGCCCAGTCCCTGCTCCTGGCTGGGCAGGCTTTCCCTCTAGACCAGTGTCCCCGCTGTACGCGTGTAAATGAGCCGGAGGGTCTGGCCAGGCAGACGGCACTCGGGGGGCACCCTGTCCAGACAGGGCCGAGTGCCCAGGCACATGCCAGACCACGGAACTGGTGCAGCACCCAAGGCAGGCCAGCCGGGCCCCTGGCAGTCGGAGCTGTCGTCCACGCAGATGCCAGATCCCTGCTGGTTGCCAGGCCCTCTCTCTCTCTCTGTCCTCAGCCCTGGTGGCCTGGGAGTGCCCACCTGGTGGCTGCTCCCGATCAGCCCGGAAGCCCGAGCCGATGGGGAAGGGGCCTGGCCATGGGCAGAGCCAGGCTCCGGCGCCGTGGTTCCCTGAGGGACACCCAGGGTTAGTTTGCTAACAGAGATGTTGGGGACACCGGGGATGAGTTTACTTACAGAGATGTTGGGGACACCGGGGATGAGTTTACTTACAGAGACGTCTGCTCTGGGAGGTTGTGATACCACCTGTCATTAACCCAAGCCCCTGCCCGGGGTTCTCACCAAGAAAGGCCAGTGAATGATTTGCAAAGACCATAAGACTATCTGCATAAGCATATGTATGGAGGTGTGTATTTATTTGCATTCATTTGCATAAATTGCTGGCTCTTGGAGCTGTCATTCCTTCATTTAATTTTTTTTTCCTGGTAAATTCCTTTGAGCCCTGAGCTCAGATCTGGGCACTTTGGGTGGGAAAACAAAATGTCAGACGTGACAACAGCTCTGGGGTGTGATCCTGGTGGTTCTCAAATTCTATTGCACCTTAGAACTTCCTGGGGATCTTTTCGAAACCCAGGTGCCTCGATGGCACCCCCGTCCTGTCAAAGTGAAACTCTGGGCGTGGGACCTGGGCATCAGAACTTTTCCAGAGCTCCCAGTGAGTCCCAGGCACTGCTGAGGTGGGGCACGGATGCGTGAGGGCCAGCCCGGGCAGATCACACCAGCCTCGGCCACCAGCTGACCCAGCACCTCGCTTCACCTCGCAGAGCCTTCCGGGCTCTCCAAAATGAAACGCACTGAGCAATGTGAAGTGGCCACCACCGCACCTGCACCACGTCCCACTCCGCCGTCGCCACCGCCATGCACGGTCATTGCATGCAGGCCGGGGGTACAGGAGACCTGGCACTCGGGCCACGCTGGACTCGGGCACTGCTGATGTCTCCTGCCAGGTGACATCCAGGCGGCTCATTGCACCACTGCCCGAGGCCTGGCAACACGTGTGCTTGCGTGGTGGCAACCGGGTATTCTGCAGCCGGCCCGCCCCAGCCCTGCCCACCTCCCTCCAGTCCTCTCCCAGCCTGGGAGAGAGCCAGGCACTGGGACTCACGGGCTTTTGCTTGCCCAGGTAGGACATCTGGAAACACAGTTGTTTCCCAGGGTTCTGCTCTTCCCACACCTGCTGCTTGCTGCATCCACTCCACCCACCCAGCTAGCCCAGACTCCAGAACCCCAGCTCCTCTGTGCACCCTCCTGCCGCAGTGCCTTTGCGCATGCTGAAACACCCTTCCTCCATGTCTGGCGGCTTGAATCCTGTTTGTCCAAGATTCATCTCAGGGCCTCCTGGTCCATGACACCTTCACCCTAGCAACTCTTCATTTAATCCCACGTTCATTCTTCATTTATTCCTTACCTGAAACCTCTTCCCTGAGGTAGAGACCTGTCAGATCCAGGCTGTACTTTGGGGAGCTTTCCTGGGGAGTGCTCAGAATCCACGGCTTCCCCCTCCCCAGCACCTCTCTCATCCCGCTGTGCAGATGGAGCATATTAATAGAGGTAGGAGAGGGGTAGTCGGACAAGATGCTGCTCAGGGCAGTGCTGCAGGGCTTGCTCACAGGGAACAGGGGCGCTGTCATCCCCTGAGCTGCAGAGGAAGCCGGGGAAACAGGAAGAGTTGGTTTCAGGACCTCCAGGAGGAAGGAGGAGCAGACGGGAGCTGCAGGGAGGCTTCCCTGGCAGCCAGGGCTAAAGCGTCTTCTCCTCTCCTGGATCCACCTTCGTGGGACACGGGAGGTCATTCCTGGAGCCCTAGCCGACCCTACTGGGCCCCCAGGTCCGCCGTGCGGGGCGCATCCTCTCGGCCTGCTCGCGGCCCCATGGGGAAGGAGCTCTCGACCCCACCCAGGCCCTCAGCTGAACCTGACCCCGTTCCCACCTCAAAGACTCCCCAGTCCGTACCCCTCACTTCCCATACCCCACCAGAGGCAACGCTCGCCCCGAGAGGGAGAGCCGGCCCAGGCCACCACGCTAGAGCTGTGGAAACAGTCCATTCCCACAAGGAGCAGGGACACAGGGTGGGCACCGTGATCCACCACTGAGGCCAAGCAGGACCTGAGCTGGGCCCGGAGGCTGGGGCTGCAGTCAAGGAGGCCCCGTCCGAGTCCGTGTGGCCGTCGAGTCCGCCAGTTAGGAACTCGCCACACGGCCAGGCACCCCCACAGTCCGGGAGGGGCTCTCGTCTTTCTTCTCCCTCCTGGCCCAAAGTCACTCGCTTGATCAACAAGCGCCCTGTGTGCCCCAGCCTGATGTCAGGGCCTGGACGCCCTCCTCAGCAGCCCGCAGGCCGGAGGGCCTGACAGATAAGTCAGAGAGGGAGGGGCCCAAAGGGGCCTTTGAAGCTGGGCCAGACGGACGACGGACGTCTTCTGGGTGAGGAAGAGGAGGGCGTTCCAGGTGGCGTCCTCCTCGCACAGGTTCTCACCCCATCCTTTATTTTCCTTCCCAGGAACTGTCACCCCGAGTGTGTAGCGGGCCAAGGCAGCTCTGTGAGCCCCGTGAGGGCCGGGGCTGGGGGTCCCTTCGCGTCCTCCAGCGGGTGCTCCAGGGGTGCCGGAGGATGTGTGAGGAGGGAGCCGGGGCCCCCCAGGGGGCTTGGCTCCTCAGCATCTGTGTCTGTGCAGAGGGAGGGGTCCTGGATGCCCGCCCTGTCAGCCTCCGTGTGTGGCCGCTGTGCCCTCCGGAGTCGGCCTCCCGAATCCCACCCACCCGGAGCAGAGGGCCCCGGAGTCCACGGGCTGCGGCCGAGTGCAAGGCCTGGCCCCCAATTCCGGACGGCTCCTCTGGGATGTCCAGTGAGAGCTGGTAGGAACGGTCCTGTGGCTTTATCCGCGCATCCCGAGGTCCACTTTAATAAAATAGACTGTCACGTGAAATGCTTGGGGGGAAGGAGCCGGGCAGGAGGGCGTCTCACAGCCGGCAGCGGGCCTGAAAGGAGTAACCACAGGGCTCTGGCCCCGGGGAGAGCCGTCCAGCAGGCTCTGCTTCCTGCCGTCGGGGTCTCAGGCGCGTACAGGGCGCTTGGAGCTCAGTGCGGACCCTGAGTGGCCACGCAGCACGCCAGGCTGGACTTGGGGGGGACACGAGCCTGGAGCGGCCGCCTCTGCCCCCCAGAGCTCACCATCGAATGGGGAGACAGAATTCGGCAGGCAAAGCTTACATCACAGGGAGGAAGAGATGGACGTGGGTGGGGGGCCGAGGCGGGGGCCGAGTGGGGAGACGAGGAGGTGGCGTTGATGTACGGTGGTAGGGAGGGGAGTTGAGTAGCACCCACCAGTCAAGCCCTTCCTAGGACCCCCAGGGCCCAGGCCAGCAGTGTCTCCTCCAAGGGCTGATGGCCGCAGCTGCCGGCGTGACATGGGCGAGCCAGGTGGGGGGACAGGCAAGGGCTCAGGACGCCTCGCCTGGCACCCGGGGGGCACGGAGAGAGTAGGCCCCCTGCTTTGCAGGGCGCAGGGCCGGCTCCCCCAGAGTGTGGCTCTTTAAGGCAGACCTGACCTCGCCAGGGCCTGTGGCCAGGCCTCACTCTTTTTTTTGTTATCAGTGTTTATTTTTTCCTTAATGATCATGGATTGCTTGTATTGTAAGAACAAAACATTAGTCACACGGAAAACTAGAAACAGCTCCCCAGGATTTCACCTCCTCTGAAACAGCAGGAAGCGACTTTGATGCCCCAGCTCTGAGCCTGGCCAGGACTGACAGGAGGGGGCCCCACGCCCACCCCCAGGTGCTCCCCCCTCCCTCCTACCCCGAGTCCCCCCGGCTGTGACTCGTCCCCACAAGCGTGGCAGCGTCCTGAGCTGCTTTGGCACCCGGCGTCGGGGCTTTGCGTTTGATTTCCCTCTTTACCTGGGTAACTGAGCTGATGGCACTCCCAGCTCCGCTTCACTCCTTCTTGCCAATCCTTTGAAACTGTTGATTTATTTGCCGTGACTGTGGCTCTCGGAATTCTTGGTAAATAATGATTTTGGCTAAAGCAGGGGGTGGGGGATCATGCTCTCCTCTCGCCCGTCCCCCTGCCCCTTGCCCACCCCTCCCTGCCTTCCGTGTCCTTCCTGGGGCAGGCTGCCGACATTCCCGGGAGGGGCCAGACCGTCCCAGGAGGAACACGGCACATGGGAACTTGGGCTTCGGGGGTGGCATCTGGGAAGGCTGGGTTCTCCCCTCCTTATTTGAAAATGCCATTCCCTCCACCAGTTCATCGTTGCTCTTTCTTCCCAAAGCAGCGCCCCACTTTGGGGCCACGTTGTTGGGGGCAGTAGCCCTGGGGCCACTCGCTCCGCCTCTTCCCTGCCAGCCACTTCCTGCGCTGTGCAAACAGCTGTGTCCCCCACGCTTCCAGACTTCCAGGACCCCCAGGCGGCCAGAAGGGAGAAAGAGCCCGGCCTTGCTGGGGGTCCCCCGGGAAGCCCACTTGCCCAGAGTGGAAGGCAATCCTTCACTTCCGCCCAGACGAGGACAGCAGGCATGCATGACGGCACATTAGGCTCTGCCGTGGGACCCTGTCTTCTCCACCTGAGGGGCCGGGCGGAGGTGGAGGGGCCAGTGGCCTCCGTCTGCTCCCCCAGCTGTGCCTTCACTGACCTCTGCCTTCTAGCGTTTCCACCTCTCTGGGGGCCTGTGCAATTCGGCTCTATTGGGGTCCCCTCTTTATTCAGAGTCTACGGTGGGGCCAGCTACGAGTTCTCATATGTATGGGGGTATCTGACATCTCACCCCTAAAGTAATGGCAAAATGGAAAGATGGAAGCTGGAGAGGGCTGGAGTGGGCCTGTCCCTCTTCACCACAGGAGGGTCCCCTGCCCACCAGGGCCTGAGGGGCAGGGCCTGGGGGGATCCTCCTCGGGAAGGGCTGGGAGGTGGAGAAGGGGCGAGAGGCAGGCAGCCCGTGAGCTGGTTCTGAGCACCCTGGGGTGGCGCCTGGCTCAGGAAACCCTTCCCTCTGCCCCTGCCCGGGATGGAATCGGGGAGTCCTGTGGTTCTGCTGCCCCGACAGAGCTCGGCACCCCCTTCCGCCCCTCCTCCAGGCCCTCATGGCTCGCCTGCTGCGATGGGCGGCAGCACAGGTCTCGCTGTTTCCCTCCAGTCCTCCTGCTCTTTTGTACCTCAGGTAACCTGGGTGACTTCTAGATGCTTCTTCCCAGGTTTAAAATCCATAGGTTCCTTAACACAACTTACAGGCCTTTCTTGGGGTGGCCCTGGCTACACCCCAGCCTCGTTACCTGCCTGCCCCCAGCCTCTTCGCACCAGCCTTGCTCAACCGCTTACACCCCCACGTTTTGCTCAGCCGTGGCCCTCAGCCTTGGCACGTGCAGACGGCTACAGAAATGCCCTCCTGTCTCCCTTGGACCCGTCCCGAGACCGAGCCACCCACCCACGACGCCTTCCCTGAGCCACAGCAGGACCAGCCAGCGGTGCTCTCGGCGTCCTCTGTTGCAGGCAGCCTTACCTCCCTGCAGGTAGCACCCAGCGGCATCGGGGTGTCTGTGGCCATCAGGCTCCGGGGTGCCAACCCACGCAATCCCGCTCTGGCAAGGTGAAGCCAAAGGGTATTTATTTGAGGCTGGGGAAGAAGGCGGGGATTTGGGGCAGGAAGAGGGGGGCGGGCACAGCCAGATCCCGACAGCTGGGGACCCTACCCCTGGCACCCTCGCCACCGAGCCGTTGGCTTCGCGAGTCCCCCACAGCTGCCACGAGTCACCACTGTCTCTGCACTCCCTCCTGCTTCGAAGCCAGGGCTGGCAAAGCCAGGGCTCGTGGCTCCATACCGGGAGCCAGGGAGGCGCGAGAGGGACCAGCAGGTGCCCAGCTCCCCGAGAGGATGGGGGTTCTGGAGCTTGGAAGGCAGGCTGACCTCTGTCCACCCCAGCATCGAACTCCCACCACCCAGCCCCAGGCTGCAAACTCCTTGGGGATGGAAACTAGTTTTTATTTTCAGAGTCCAGAGCCTGGCATTTAGGAGATAGTAGGGCCACAGTAAACGTGGGTTGAGACTCTAAGCTAGTAAGTTAGGAATACTAGTCCACCCCACGTGTTTGCTTCTCTACCATTGTCAAAGCTGGCAGTCTCCCCGACACCCTGTGCACTTTCTGGCCACCCACCCCATTGCCCCCTCTTCCCTGCAGCCCCCACCCAGCTCTCCGCCCGGGGCCTGGTGCGGCTGACTGTGCACCATAGGAATTCGGAGGAGGGCATCAGAATGGGCTGGAATAGCAAAGAACAACCCGGGAGGAGGGAGTGGCACCGAGGCATGAGAAAGGCACCGAGGCAGGGCCAGCAGAGGTGCAGGGGTCGGAGCACTGGCCATTGATTCCCAGCAGCCTTTTCAGGGGAAGAGGCTCCCGGACCCCTCCCCTGCCTGCGCACAGTCCACCGAGGCCCGGCCTCCTGGGGGTAAAGACCTCAGGTTTATTCTCACACACCGCCTGGCACCTCCTTCCTCTGCAGGCTCCTCCCTGCTGCTCACACACGCAGCCCGTGCTCAGGCCCACACGTCCACACACACGCACGTAGTCACACATGCACACCCGGCAACTTTCCAGTCCCCCGAGCCGGCGAGCCCTTCCACGCTTCTCAGCCTTCTACCTGTCGTTCGCCCCGCAGCCAGGTGACCTCCCACCAGCTCCCGAGGCTTCGCTTAGCCGTCACCCCCTCCCTTCCAGAGCACCCCGCTTTCTGCCCTGGCCCTGGAGCTCTCCGAGGTGCTGAACTCGATTCTGCGCGGGGGCCCAGCCCTGTGTCCTGGCCTCTGGCTCTAGTCCCTCCAGGCAGGGACCCCACCCCCACCCATCTTCCGAAAGCCCCCTCCCCACCGGTGGAAGGGAAGTCTCCAAATAAAGGTGCTATGGCAGCCAGTTCCCCAGATGCAGAGGGTGTTAGAAGAGTACAGAAGGGGAAGTGAGCCTCCCTCCCCCACCCCCAGACCACCATCCTGCTCCTGGAACCAGGGCCCCTCAGCCCACTCCCACCCTGGTTCCAAGTTCTAGCCCTCGAGGGGGCACCTGCCTCACAGCAGGACCGTAGGGCCACCCACCCTTCCCTGGCCACTCCCAGCCCACCTGCCCCGGCCTCCCCCGCCTGGCCCTGCTGGAGCCCAGGCTTCAGCTTCAGCCCCACAGAGCCCCCCGGTGCTCGGTTCCCAGCGCCGGCCTCCCCGGCTGCAGCCCTCCAGCCTAGAGCCCCAGCTCCCCACACGCCTGCCGCACCACTGGCCTCGGCTCATCTCTTACCCAGCACCCTCAAGCCCCAGCCTTCTCCCGTGGGCTCTCGACCCTGACCCCCCATTCTTCATCCCTCCTGCTCAGAGGATCCTCATCACCCCCTCGGAGGAGGGGAAGGAGCCAGGCAGGCACTGCTTTCCTCGGGGAGGGAAGGAGGAGCTGCTGCTGTCCAACCCCAGCAGGACATCTCCCTCCAGCTGCAGCCCCGGGGCCTGCCCCCACCTCAGCCGTGATCCTTGGGCTGCAGCTGTGAAACTCTGCCCCCCCCGCCCTCACCTCCCAAACTAGCAGGCTCCTGCCCTGAAGCTGCAAGGCCAGGGCTGTCTGAGAATGTGACCCATCAGGGGCATGCATGGGGGCAGCTCTCACCGTCAGGGCAGCTGGTCACCTGGAGCATCGAGAGGGCATCTTCTCTCTGCCCATGCGTGAAGGCCCCTGTTCTGTAGCGTTGCCCGAGGGCCCCAGGCTACACCTGTGCCCAGAGGCTGCTGAGGTGGCCAGCCCTTCCCAGCAGGCCATCCAAGGCCCTTCGGAGCCATTGGAGTGGCACAGAAAAAATACGCTCCTCCCCGAGGAGGGCCTAGGTAATAAAGGTGCTTTAGCACCTGTAGACTGCCCTACAAATTGTGGGGTTATCACCGTTGTCCTTAGCTGAGCCTGACAGCCTCGCCGATGCCTTCTGAAGGGCCCACTCCCGTTGACTCTCCTCGTCACAGTTAGAGGGGATTGACTTATGCGTTCTCCCTGTCTGATTCCACACGACCGTGACATTTCAAACGGTTTTTGATGGATCATGTTTTGGAAAGGCTTTTCGTCCACCTAGCGCACGTCTGCGTGTGCTCCGTGGCTCACCCTGAATTCCAATGAGAAAGGCATGGTGCCCAGGGCTCAGGTGCCAGAGGGACAAGGCCTCCAGGAGGGTACAGCCGAGAAAGGAGACAGACAGGCATGCCCTGGAATGAGGCAGCCACGGGGGAGAGCAAAGTTAACTCTGACCAGGGAGCTCGGTAAAAGCTCTTGGACGATTGGCTTTCAACTGAGGCTTGAGGGATGGGTGGGACTCCAAGGAATAAGTATGGGGGAGGCTTGGCCAAAGGGGCAGCAAGAGAAACAGCCAAAGCGAGGGACAGACGGTACAGAGCATGAGTGAACGTGGGGGCTTGGGGGTCTGCAAGGGCGTGGCCAGAAGACAGAGCTCTGAGGAAAGGTACGAACAGGGTGTAGGAGGCTCGAGCCAGCCACGGGGAGGGCAGAGATAGGGATCAAGGCATTCCCACTGGGAAGAAGCCCAGAGAGGCTAAAGGTCACCCCCAAAGTCACAGTGGGAACCGTGGGGATTCCTTGGCCATCTTGGCCCCTACCTTTGGTCCATCGTTAGACCCAAGGGACAGGAACACAAACCCAGGGAAGAGAAGGGCGTGTTTCCACTTTATGAAGGTTTTGAAAGAAATTCACAGAGGAAGATGTAGATGACTTTTCTGCCATCTTGGAGGGCATAGGAATTTTCCAGCTGGAAGGGAAGCTCGGGTTCCACTCAGGCAACACATTGAGCACCCTGGGTCAGGGGCGTAGGGGCGGAGAGGACCTTCAGTGCCAAATGTCGCTGGTAAAGAAATAGGTCTCGTCAGGGAGCAACAGCTTGGAGAAGGCAGGCTGGTGAGAGGCAGTGTGTGTTCTCAGGGCTTCGGGTCCCTTCCTTAGAGATAAATGGCAGGAGTTTCCATTTGGGCAACGACAAAAAATCAGAAGGTCTCCTCACTAAAACGCTAGGGTCCAGGCAAGCAACCGAGTCTTTCTCACGCCCAGGTCCTAGGACTGAGTTTCCTGGTGCCCAGGCAGGGCCTTGGGTGTCAGACAGGGACGGGCGATGGGATGGGGGCCGCGGCGATATCCTCGTGGAGAGCCCACTCCTCTGAGGCAGGGTGGGCGAGGGGCCGCTGGTGGTTTGATTGGGTCTGGCCTGGAAGCTGGAGCCCGGCCGACCCTCAAGCCTGATTCCAAGCCCAGGTCTTCCTTAGAGGAGGAGAAAGACTTGTCTGATGAGGTTGGCAGAGGCAAGGAGGTGAAGAGGCAAGTTTCAGCTTGGGAGGGCACCAGCTGCCACCCGGCAGTGCCAGGGGGCCCTGCTCGCGTGAGGCACACATCGGCTCCCTCCACTCCGGCGTGAGTTATCCTCTGGGCGTGCGTGACAAGGTCTTCGCTGGGCTTTCTCAGTATTTCTCACGACTGCTCTGAGTTTATAATTTTTTCGGGCCCTTTATCAACTGTGTGTCATAAATACCCGCGGAATCGGGAGCATTTATCACCTAGCTGGGTTCTTTCTTGAGCTGTGAAAAAAAGTATTTGGCCGCAGAACCTTTCTCGGGGCTCCGATTTAATGGACTTCCCTGCTGCAAAGCCACTGGCGTTCTTTTCCTTTTAATATTTGACATCGCATCCTCTTTATTACCACCTCAGACAGCCTTTCTAGTCCAGCTGGAACGAGCCCATTAGTCTCTGACAAATAACTGGTGTCGTTTGGTGAAAAATATGCAGAAGTTTGGCTGCAACTTCATCTTGGGTCTTGGTTCTGTTTGTAGCCTCTCCCTCCTCTACACAAAGCATCCCGCCCCCGGGCAGACCCTCCCCAGCGCCCCCTTTGCTGCTGGGTCCAAAGTGATGGGGTTCGAGCCTGGGCTATTTAGAGGTGGCAGAGGAGAAACTGGCACGGGCACAGTTCTCCGTGCACTCGACTTCATCACTTATTCATGCCTTCTGCGTCCGTTGGCTGTTCGCTGCCAGACAGACCACCCCAAAACGTAGCTGCTGAAACCCACCACCCCTTCCTTAGGTCGTGATTCTGGGCTGGCAGGCCAGGCTGGGCTGGCTGATCTGGGTCAGGCTCGCTCATCTGGCCTAAATGGCTCAGCTGGGGTCACCAGTATCTGCTTCTTGTGGTTTTTCATCCTTTTCACATGGCGGTGGTGGCGGAGGGGGGCTCCTAGGAGAGTGCGCATACAGTGTCATTTCCACCACATTCTGTGCTCCAAAATACGTCATCGGGCCAGCCAGGGTTCAAAGGGTGGGAAGTGGAGGAGCTGCAAAGAAATTCCTCAGCCTAGCACACCTGCTGTGTTTACACACACACACACCCCTGGGAACAGGCCCTGCGAGTTGGAAGCTTCCGCAGAAGCCCACAGTCTTCCAAGCTCCTCAGAGATCAAGGGGGGCCCTTCGCCAAGGCATGGGGTGCAGAGGAGGGCAGCTTGCGCCCGAAGGCCTGGCCAGGGCCCCGGCTCTGTCTGGTGGGCTCTGAGTCCTTCTGCTCCCCTGCCACCCACCCTGAGATGCCACCTCTCCCCGCTCTGGGCGCGCGGCCGGCTGCAGTGAGCGCATCCCGGCTGATGGATACTTTGAAGGCTCTTGGGGCCCTGCTGTGAAAGGAATCCCCCGGTGAACGCTTGTATAAATTGAATTCTTCTGAAAGTGAGTGATCCTGCCCAGCTATTAAATCCAAATTTCCACAAAGTGAGTCACAGGGAGCAGACACCCGGGTCCCCAGGCACCTCCCAGGCGTGGCCCCGGGATTCCCGGGGCAGCGGGTGGCTGCCGAGGCCGGGGCTGCAGATATCCTCATTGCCAGGACCGTGTTTTGAAGGGGGAAATCTTCCAGAGCAATCTGAAGGCTTAGGGCCCTGAAGGAACAGATGTGCGGTTTCCTGGGCCCCCGAGGGCGGCCGCGGGACCACCTCTGGCGCTCGCTGCAGCATGCTGACCGGGGGACAGCGGAGCACATGTCCCTACCCCTTTGTGCATGAGGAAACTGAGGCCCAGAATGCTGGGGGCAGCTTGCCCAGGATCACACAGTCAGTTTGTGGCAGACTGGACCTAGAACACATTCCCGACGCCACGTCATTCAAGAAAGTGGCATGCTCCACCCACCTCACGTTTGGGAATAGATTCCGCCGGTGGCTCCTCTTAGAGTCCATAGACCACGCAAAGCAGGTTAGCCTTAGCCTTGCCTGGCCTCGCCGTCCCCTCAGTCCTCGGGCCCCGGCCGCACGCCGAGGCCGTTGCTCCCCTGCTGCGTCTCCGGCCCAGTCTCCCTCCTCTGCCTCCTGCGCTGCAGAACTAAAGCCTGGACGGTCCACCGCTGTCCCCAGACGCTGCCGGGGACCAGGCACCATCCCACCCAACGTGGAGGGCCACGGCTTCCCTGCCCCCGTCCTGCCGGGGCTGCCCTGGCCAGGCCTTCCTGGTGCCTCACGGTCAGCAGTAACGGAACCGACCCCCGGCCGAGCACGCGCGGTGTGCCAGGTTCTCGGCTGACGGCCTGGCATGACCCATCTCATTTGATCTTCAACAAATGTGGGCCCGGTGGCTTTGGGGACGTGAATTACCTTGCCCCGTGGGCTCACTCTCAGGGCTGGCCCGTGGCCCCTGCCTCACTCTCCACCCAGCCTCTGGCGCTGCCAGCGGGATTCCTGTGAAGCCAGGTAGACTCCTGCCACTCCCCGGCTCAGAAGCTGCGGGTGACTCCCCGTAGGCTGCAGGGCTCGGGTCGCGCTCCGTGGCAAGGCTCTCAGGAGGCGGCAGGGCCGGCAGCCGCCACGGCCCCCCTCACACCCCCAGCCCAAACAGCCGCGGGCTTGACCCGTGCCCACCCCCTCTGCCTCCCGCCTGCTGGCCTCCGTCTGGAGTACTGGCCGCCCCCGGCCCCAGGTCAGAGTGTGCCCTGGCCCCAGGCCCACCCCAGCGTCCCCTGTGGCTGCGACTCCCAGTTGAGCCTGGTGCGTGGGGCCCATGGGGCTTGGTGACTTGGCAGTGCCCGCAGCTACCCATGGGCAGTCCCCGTGGGCAGCGTGTTCCCTGGGGACTCCCCACTTCTCACGGTGTTCCTTGGCCTTGAGCAGAACCCACCAAGAAGGGACCCCTGAGCTCCGAGGCTTACAAAGCCGTTTCCCATTCCCAAGCTCCGCTTCATCATCTGCCCTTCCACACTCAGCAGTAGACACTGGGGCCCCCATCTTTCATTTCAGAGATGCAGAAGCAAAGTTGCACAGGCGCAAGGGCCCCCAAGGACATCCAAGGCTCAGTGGCCGAGCCGGGGCCAAGGGCATTCTGGCAGGCAGCTCTGCTGGCCCCTGGGTGACTGGGGATGGACGTGGCTGGTCAGGCTGGGGCTGGGCACACTGGAGGGTGTTTCTAGAACTCAAGCCGGGGTTCAGCAGAGACCTGGAAGGCTTGGGGTGATGGGCTCAGCTCCCCTGGGCTATAGCCCTGCCTGATGGCAGTGGAGGTCAGTCCTACCCCGGAGTGTGGACTACCAGGGGTGTACCCGACCTGGAGGCCCCTGCAGAGGGGACTCGCAGGTGAGGCGAGGCTGGAAATGAGTTTGTGTAAACTAATCAGGGCAGCTGCAGGCTCTCTCCTCCTTTCCCTTCTGAGCCTCGGGGTGGGTCTGGGAGAAGCTTCTGGCGTCCCCGGGTCGGGAGCCCACGGGCCTGGGGCACTCCCCGTGCCAGCCTCCAGGTGACGCCTGGCAAAGGTAGGTGCGCCCCAGGGATGGGGGGGCCCCGGAGGCCACTTCCTGGGACCTGCTGGGGCAGCAAGCCAGGGAGGGCGGGAGACCCCAGAGGATGACCCCGGAGATGGGGCGAGGATCGGAGGCCCCAGCCCTTGCTTGCTTCCCGGCAGTCCCTGTAAGTGCGAAACAGAAGGAGGCCCCTGTCCCTCCTCTCGCTGGTGCACCCTTGGCCTCCCTCCCCAAGAGGCTTGCCCCGCAGCGCGGCTGTGAGTGTCTAACGTAAGGGAACTGTTTTTGCAGGTTTTGTGGCTTTTCCTCCTTTGAGCCACGTCCAGCCCATCTTGCATCACAATGCCACCCTTTACTTGGTATCAAATCCATCAGCACTCATTGGCATTCGGAGGGCTTGTTACATAATTATATAACGGTTTTTAATTGTCTGTGATGATGTATTCTCCGTGTTTCCGATTGTCAGTATGGGAATCTTCCTGCCACCCCAAACTTTCAATTTCTGGGTTTGATTTTTTTTTTTTTTTCCTATTGCACTTGTTTTTTGCTTTTTAAAGTTGTTATTCTTTTGGTTACGTGACCCCTCCCAGTTCCTGCTTGTTACGCATTATGTTTGTGACTTCTTTTGACTGTCAGTGTTGACGCAGTCTTGCCACGTAGTTCCTATCTCTCTACTTCTTGAGAAAGAAATGATTTAAATAATAATTAAAAAAAAAACTCTTAATGGGAACCTGGCCCTGTCTGTCTTCTCTGTTCTGCAGAAATGTTGAAGGAATTGAACCAGCAGCGCAGAGTGAAAGCGTTTACAGACCTGAAAATTGTTGTTGAAGGCAGAGAGTTTGAAGTCCACCAAAATGTTCTAGCTTCCTGCAGCTTGTATTTCAAGGACCTGATTCAAAGGTTTGCCTTCCTTCCAGCTGTGGTCGGGTCTGTTCCTTTGTAGGACGCTTTTGTGTCGCTTTTCTCCTCCCCTCTCTTGCAGGTTCCTGAAGCGTGACTCCCTGTCACAGAGCCAGTAGCCATCGCACCTTCTCCTCCTCGGGTCTCCTCTCACACGCAGTCTCAGAGCAGCCACTGCCCCCAGCCCTCCCCACACAGCTTTTCTGGTCACCAGGGCCCTCTGCCAGCAGTAGACCACGCCCCTCCCCTCCCCTTCAGGATCCCATGTTCTCAGTGGCCCACAAGCCTTCCCTGGAATTAGGAAGACTGTAGACTCCGTTTGAAGGGACCACCACACAGTGCCCCCGCTGGGCCAGCGTGGGGTTCCCCACCATCATCACCACTGTGGATGGTGACTTTAGCGGCAGTGACGCAGAGTGACCAGCTTAGCCCCTGCTGAGGAGCACAGGACGCCCGGGGGCCGCTTGCCCCAGTCCCAGCTGGGAAGGAGAGACGTGTAGCTCAAACCTCATCCATGCTGCACGCCTTGACCCTCTACACCGAGCCTCCAGCAGCGCCGTCTGAGCGCAGAGCAGGCGCGTCCTAAACGCGCCCCCCCCAGCCTGGGCCCCCCCCCCACCCCCCCGGCCCCCGCGCTCTCTACCTGAATGAGTCTTAATGGTGGATGGGCCTCTTTTTTTTTTTTTTTTTTTCCATTCCGTTGATTTTTTAAGTTGTCTGCTTCATGCCCTTGCAAAGAAGTCAGGGGCCACCTTCCAGCTCCTTAGCGAGGGAGACAGCTGGGGGGCCAGGCCTGGGTCACGCCCCCGTTTCTCTCACCCACCAGCAGGTTAATGCCGCTGCTCGTTTTTGCCTTGCAGCCTCCGCAGGGCGGATGCCGGGCCAGGACTGGGCTCAGAGTGGGAGGACAGACCTGCTTGCTTCCCAGGGCCGTGCGTGGACTTGCCAACTAACCCCAGAGTGACTGTGTTTTGTTTCAGGACGGCCCGCTGGCTGGCATCTCCTTTCCAACCCGTTGTGTCCTCTCACGTAAAGCCGCGCTGCTGGGCGTGCAAGTCCCGCCAGCCAGGCTGGCCTCGGGGGGCAGGAAGGGGCAGGCTCTCTGCAACGTCCCGTCTCGTGGGCGACTCATGTCCACTGCCGTGCTTGGCTCCTCTCTGCCCGAGCGCAGGGTGCAGGGCCAGGAGGTCTGGGGGTGCAGGGGCACGCTCAGGGGCTTCTTGGTGCCACCGCTCTTGGCAAAGTTCTGGAGCTGGCCCTGACCAGCCCCCGGCTGCTGGATTGCCAGTGTGGCTTCCTCGGGGTTGGACCCCTGCTCCAGGTTAGCTGGAGGGCCCGGAAGGGGGCAGGACGAGGGGCAGGCCGGGACCGAGCAGAAGAACAAGGGAAAGAGGGCCACGGCAGATCTTTGCCCTGCCTTCAGGGGCCTCACACGCAAACCAGACTCTTCCACACCGCAGTGAGGGGGACATCACTGGGCAGGGACCCAAGGGACAGCAGAGCATCGGCTGGAGCGGACAGTGAAGGATGTAGGGCAGGTCGCGAAGGAGGAGGCAGAGCTTTCCAGGAGGGCTGAGGCGGGCATAAGCAGTTGTTGGGGGAAGGGGCATCAGCAACAGGGAGGGCTGCCCCCCGTGGGTGGGGGGACAGTGGGGCAGCCTCAGGAACCCTACCTTGAGCAAATGAGAGGAGAGAGCACCCGTGGACACTGCGAGACCTGGCCTCCACCCCTCACTCTGCCGCTTTCCTTTGACCTCCTGCAAGTCACGGTCTCTCCATCAGGCCTCGGGTTTTCTTATCTGTAAAACGGGTTGATTCGAGTAATGTCCAGGTCACCTCCCAGCTCTGACGCCCCAGAGCGACAGGGAACGGGCAGGGCCAGCCCTGGAGGTGCTTCCCAAGGACAAGTGCTGGGCCCGGGGCCAGGAGCGCCAGAGAGCGCGGGCGGAAGGCAGGGCCTGGCCAGCGTGAAGAGAGTCCCTAGGAAGGGGGTGAGAGCCCTGGGAGGACGAGGAACTCATGGCGTGCTTTAGCTGAAGGACGCCCGAGTCGAGGCGCCTGGGAGGCAGCCGGATGGATGGATCAGAGCCAGAGAAGCCGGAGCCGGAGAGCCAGGGCGGGAAAGGCTGCAGCGGAGCCCAGAGGCACCCCATGGTCACAGAGCACCGTGGTGATCCGTAGCCATTTCGGACTTTACTTCCCTTGTCCAATGGAGCATCCTTCACCATTGGTGCTGCCGACAGCAAACATCCCTCCTGTGCAGGAAGAAAGCAGAATCCTTTCCAGAAAGAACATTCCTTTCTGGCCATGTAAAGTGACAGCAAATTTCACGTTCCTAACGGTCAGAGAGCAGCTGATGTTGTACCGTCGTTTCCGTCTCCTTCGTGTCTGTGACCCCTGGACACTCCCGTGCACGGCAGCCAGAGTGGCCCCATGCGGCAGAGAGGCGACCCTGCCCTCCAAACCCTGAGGACGCGCCTCTCTCCCGGGCGGCTGCGCTGCTGTAAGAGGAGGGACCACCTGTGGGAGGGGGCATTCGGGGTTCCGCGTCCTGAGGAAGAGAGCTGCCCCTGGCGGGCGCTGTCAGAAGCAGGTGGTACACCCTCTGCCACCCCAGCCAGCCCAGACCCCGGGGCTCGGGCACGACTCTGCCTGGGGCAGGGGACATGCCCACCGCTCCCTCCCCAGCACGGACGCTGTCGTTGCACCCTGATCACAGGCGGGATGCTGTCTTCCAGCCCCAGTCCCACGTGGACATCCTCACCTGCAGCCACAGGACAGACGTGGGAAGCTGGGCCATTCCCTCACGTCTCCCTCAGTGGGCAAGCATGGGTGCTGGGTCTTGCAAAGAGCCCCAGAAATGGAGATTTAGAGGCTTCCAGACCAACTGCCTGCCTCTATGGAGAAGGGCTCTCAGGGGGCGCTTCTTGGAAGAGGCGGCAGCGAACACCGTGTCGGCACAAAGAATAGGAATCTGCCAGGGGAGGCGTGAGGGCGAGCAGGGCAGAGGGAGAGCCTGTGCCGTGTGAGGTCACACCCCAGAAGGGGTGGAGGCACCTTAAGCACTTACCTCGGTGCTACCGCAAGGTCAAGCGCGTCGGTGAAGACGGAGGGAATGAGGCCCGAGAGGGAAGCAGAAGCCAGGTCACGGCAGCTCTGTTTTAAGCCTGGGGGTGTCATGCTCCCATTTGTGCTGAGCTGGGCCTCCGACCGTCCTCTCCTGATTCCCTTCAGTGCGGCTGCCCGCCAGCCCCGGGGCCATGCACGTGCTGCCTGGAGCCCTGCTCTCCAGGCCAGGCTCCAGCTAACCCAGCTTTGTTTCTACATCCTTCCTTCAGAGGTGTTCAGACCTTCGGGTCTTCTCTCCCTTATGTCTTCCCGTATTGGATTTCAAAACCTGTCTTCCTTCTGAGAGGGGCAAGACCCAGCCCATGAGGAAACTTCTAGAGATGTGTGATGTCATCCTGGAAATGCTGAAAAGCAAAGGTTATGATTGTCCTCGCTTTACAGATGAGGAAATTGAGGCCCGGAGAAGTTAAATAGCCAGTGCAGCTGGGATTCGAGGTGAGGCCTGACTCGCAAGCTCACGCTCTAACCAATGATTTGCTAACCCCAAGAAAAACAAAAATATGGTTTTAATTTGTGCACAAAGTCTGTGAAGAAGGAGAGTGAAATCCCAGGGCTGATGGCATGGATATGGGTGCCAGGAAAAGGGTATGCCGGGTTTGTGTGTATGAGTGTCCGTTGGAATCCTGCCCAAGGAAGACAGTGTTACCGGCACTCACCCCCATACCTGGGAGAGGCCTGGGGCTTGGGGGCCTTGGGGAAGAATGCATGACGTCATCAGGAAACTCAAGGCGGAGCCCTGCTGAAAACACTGGCCTGCCCTGCCCCGTCCCTCTCCTAGCCCGCCTGAGTCCCTGTGATGTCAGGGGTGAAAGCCCTGCAGGAAAAGGAGTTGGGACCCTGTCTTTGGACAGCGTGAAGGCTGGTGCTGAGTAGCAGCCATGCCTCGCCCTCACCCGGGCTTGGAGGAGAACACCCAGCAGGGTTGATGGCACTTTAACAAGGACAGGAAAGTGGACTGAGCCCTGGGCTTCCAGAAGGAGAGAGGATTTTTTTTTTTCATCAGGCTCGACCTAGACAGGGCCCTGGGGTTGCAGCCTCCCAAGTCCAGAGTCGCTTCTCACCACCACTGGCCATGGCCGCCATCCGCCTGGAGTTTCCCCTTTGGCCCGTGGAGGAGATATGCCTTCACTTATCCCCTAGGGCCTGAGGACCTCTGAGGAGTGCTTGTGTGGCCCAGGGGACATTGGCCGCAGTGCTGGGCTCCTCCAGCTCACCAGCTGGCAGCCTGCAGAGAGGCCGGTCTTCTCTAGAGACAGCAGAGGCGCTGCCTTCCCTGCCAGCACTGCCACGCACACTCTCCAAGTCCGTGCGTGGAAGGAAACGCCCAGCCACCCGGGAGAGCTGCATCTCTCGTCGAACCACATGGGGCGGAGGCCTCAGCCTGGCCACCTCCATGCCAGCCGAAGCCTCAGCTCACCAAGCTGCTTGGAGTCTACAGCACATTTGAGTTATGTTCTGTGCTCATACTGATGAAAATGGACAGCCGAGTGAGCTGATTCTTCTAAGGTAGAAGAAGGCTGTGGGCTTCTCACCCCCTCTCCAGCAATGGGGTGGGGCAGCTGTGACAGCCATTGGGAGAAAGGACCTGCCTAACTGAGGGGCGCAGGCCCTGGGTTATCAATTCAAGATTGAACCATAGGTGCACCTTTCCTCTCCTTCCCGGCACACTGGATGCAGCGCCTGCCCCTTTCTCTGGCGAGCAGATGGATTGGAGCTAGAGGACCAGGCGCCATCCATCTCAGGCGCCAGCAGAGGGACCTGAGGGAGACCCACCCCCATCACCAGGGCACGATGGCAGGCGGCCAGGGCCTGCTGAGCCGCGGAGGTCCTCGGAGCCCAGTCCTGTTTGTACCCCGGAGCCGATGGTGCCGCCCGAGCTTCTGTGCAGGGGGCAGGATGGGAACCACATTGGAAAGGCGGCCGTGCCTCCAGAGCGGGTTGCCAGCCATGCTTCTCACCCACCCCGTGGATGCCCTCCACCAACCACTGCCCCATCGTCCCCTCCCACAATTCCAGGGCCCCAGACCAAGCCCACTTCCATGCTGCAAAACGAAAATATCTGCTCACTGGGGTGGGCAAGCGGAGGATGAGGACACCCATCCTGAAGACGGCAAGGCAGCGCTTGTTCCAGACGAGTGAATCGCCACATATTCAGGACTGGGCCTTCCCGGCACATCCCCAGACCCAGGCCTCTCCCTGTGGGGCAGAGACTCCTGGAAGTTCTGGTCTTCCGGCAGAACCTTTGGGCTCCGGTGTGGGCCAGGCAGCCCCAGCCTGCCGCCCGCTCCCATGCAGGCTTCCCCAGGGGTCGGCATCACGGAGCCCACGTGACAAGGCTGCCGCTGCCTGGCCCTGCCTCCCCTCCTCCCTCCAAGGCTCTTTCATGACGCTGATGCCCAGCAGCTCCTAGACCCCTTGTGGGGGCTCGGCCTCCCAGAACCAGCGTGGGACAGGGCAGAGCAGCCGGCCGCGGCGGGCACCGCTCTCCAGAGGCGATCAAGCCAGTTGCTTCTCCGGGATTCCTTTCCAGAGAGGGAGGAGGCCTCGGGAGCACTAAGGTCCAGCCCCAAGCCGTGAGGGACGGGGAGTGCCCGCCAGCTCCCCTCAGCCCCAGCAGCTCTGAGCGATGCGTGTGGGCGCCTTCCTCTTGGGCCTGCTCTCCCTCCTGAAGACCTTGAGCTCAGCCACCCGACAAAGCCACCCCCCATCCCCAGTTACTCATCACAGCAGCTGGCACCTGGCTCCGGGGGCCTCCAGCCGCTCTCTGTGCATCTCTTTAGCCCGACGGCCTCCTTCCCTCCATGGGTGCCTGCGAGGGGCTGGGAAAGCATCAGAGCTGCAGCCCCTCTCGCAGGGACCCGAGGTGCCCTGTGTCCCGAGCGCGTCCCCACGGGGTCCCTACGCTCCTCAGTTGCGTGGGCACCAGCCTGTCCCTGAGACCCCCTTCTCTGGCTCAGGCTCTGGGCGAGATGGGCAGCAACCCGCGGTGCAGCCGCCTGCTCCAGCAGACCGGTCACTCGGGGCCATGGGCTGCTCGGGCTCCAGCTGCCCAGCGCTCTCTTCCCTGGGAGGTCCCACAGCTCCCAGGGCCAGCCAAGGTGCACGTGAGTGTCCACGTATGTCCTGAAGCTGTGCTCGGCTCTTCGCTGCATTGGCCCTGGGACTCGAGCCTTTGAGCATCGGTCGCAGGTGGAGGCAGCAGTGGCTGGGGCCGTGGGAGGTGAGCAGCCGCCTTCGGGCCTGTCGGCGCTGCCCAGATCCGGCCCGGCGTGACCCCCACAGGGCGCAGGGGGCGCGAGGAGGAAAGGCCGAGCCTGCGGAGCCAGAGGAGGAAACCTCGGAGTGGGAGGTCGGCAGGGAGGGTAGGCCAGATGGCCCCGGAAGTGCGGGCTGCTCGTCCGGAGCTGCCAGGTGAACTACTTGTACCCTTGGCGAAGCCCCCAAGGATGGCCTGAAGACCGCAGGCGTGTTAAGTCTCTTGAAGGAGTCCCACGTGGCGTGTGTACGTGGAGGGCTCGGGGGCTCGGCTCAGACCCTGCGCTTCGCGGGCACCTTCCCCTCCAAGCTTCCAGGCCCGCCCAGGGCGTGCTTCCGATGGCCCTGAGGACCCCTGTCCGATGAGCCTTGGGGGCTAGCACGGGACCCTGGCTCGGGCAGCAGGGTCCTGCCGTCCCCTGCTCTGCCCAGCGGTCTGTGCAGCTCACGGGCCGGGGCCCAGCCTGAGAGCTCCTGCTCTGATGCTGGGATTTCAGCTACAGGCATGTCGGTGTCTCAGGGGAGGGGCGTTTGGAAAATCTAAGGGGCTTCAGCCCCCGCCAGGTTCAGTCCTCTTGTTTTACAGAAGAGGAGGCTGAGGGCGAGCCAGGCCCAAGCCCCCTGCCCAGTGCCCGTTCCGTCTGGGACTCGCCCTCCCCCTGCACCCCACTGCCAGCCACAGGTGCACCCGAGGGACCTGTCACGAGACTCTTGAAGCTCCTGGCCTCTTCGGAAGTGAGGGGGTGGAGCGAAGAGGCCGCCCCCCACCCCCGCGCAGGAAATGGGACTGGCCGGGGCCGCCGAGATGGGGCTTCCGAGAAGCCTGCCCCCTGACTCTTAACGCCCTGAGTATCTTTCCTCCTGGTGTCACCTCTGTATGGTGTTATTTCCGCTTCATTTTATCTGTTTCCTTCCAGGTCCAGCTGTAGGGCGCAGCTGCCAGGCTTTAGGAGCCTTTGCCATGGTTTTGTATTTCTGTAGACAGCAGATATAAACATACTTATATATTTGTGTCCCTCCCCTGCTCCCCCAGTTCACAAGCCCGATGCACACTCTACACGCAGGCCACTCTGACCTCTGATCCCGTGTCCCATGTGGCAGGAGGGCCCCGCCCCGGGCCAGGTCCCAGGTCATGGCTGCTGGCTGTCTGTGGCGGAAGTCCTTGGTTGTCCTCCCCTCCCTCCTCCCCAGCTCTAACCATTCTGTCCGTCTATCTCGTCTCGTCCTCAGTTTCAAAGTAATGTCATGAAGGGATCCCTTTCCATGCCTAAAAGGAAACAATATGTTAGGGGAACGAGGTGGGGATGGGGGGCGGCTTCCGGGACGGCTCGGGGCCCTCGGTCTTGGGGGCGATCAAACAAAGTCCCTGGCTTGGCTCTGATCACCACCCACTGGGAGCCGCACAAGGCTCGGTGACCCTGGAGAGTCCCCCAGCGGCAGCGGCCGGGCCCTGGGGACGGAGGCTGCTTGGTCTTGTGCACCGGGAACGCCTGACCGAGCAGGGGCCGAACCGTATTGTTTCCCTTTGAGGCCAGTCCTGGTCCTCGTCGCCATGCACAGCTCATGCTTTTTGATTTGCACCTTTTTTTGCATGGACATGCCGAGTCGTGCTAAGCAGGGTTTTCTGTTCTCTGGGCACCTCTAGTCAGGCTCTTCTCTTGCAGATCCCGTGCGAGGTCACTAGGTTCAGGCGTGTCCATTGCCGTGTCCTTTGAGTCCTAAACGAAGGGCGTGTCCAAGGCGTGCAGGGAGACCTGACCTGTGAGGAAGCGGCGCCGTGGCCGCGGGACCCGGCAGGTAAGGACACCCTGGTCTCTGTGCCTAGGTCCGTGCGCGACGGCGGCCAGGGCGGCCGGGAGAAGCTGGAGCTGGTGCTGTCGAACCTGCAGGCCGACGTCCTGGAGCTGCTGCTGGAGTTCGTCTACACGGGCTCCCTGGTCATCGACGCGGCCAACGCCAAGACGCTGCTGGAGGCGGCCAGCAAGTTCCAGTTCCACACCTTCTGCAAAGTCTGCGTTTCCTTTCTTGGTGAGCCCTGGGCACACGCAAGGGCTGCGGTGGGGGGCGTGAAAACTTCCCCCATGGCCAGGATGCAGGGCAGGCCTGGGCGAGCACCGCGGCCACTTCACATGGCGGCCGGATGTCACGAGGTGCTCTAAGGCCCAGTTCTGGTCACTGCGTTGGTCAAAGGCCTCTGCTCGGTGGCCCAGACAGAGGACTCTGCTCTGCTTCGCAGCAGGCGGGTGGCTGCGCGGCGAGGCGGGCCCAGCCTCAAGAACAAGCTGGGCTGAGAGGGCTGGGCAGACGGTCTCGGCGGGGGCAGCCGTGCCCTGTCCTCCTGGCCCTGTTTCCTAAACCCTGAACAAACCTGCCACAAACTTTCTTTTCCCCTTAATGTACGTTGTATCTGGGCCACACCAGCTGTCTGCACCTCAGTGGACATCTGAACTGCCCTTGGGACACCTAGGCTTGCTGCCCAGGGCGGGACTCTGAGAGTCAGGAGCTTCCGGCCAGCCCCAATCCCAGGATCGCACTTACTTTATAGTTTGGCACTGTGCAGCCTGGGTGGGGGGAGGTGAGGAAGGGGTGGAGAGGAGAATGGCCTGGGCTATGGGGTGCCGAGGGAGGAAACTAGGGCTGCACCTGGGGATGGGAGCAGCTGGGGTCCCAAGATGGGGCACAGGGAAGCTGAGCTACCTGGAAGGACTAGGACCCCGAGCCCCAGGGTTAGGTCACAGCAGCGATGGCCTCCTGTGACCCCAAAGCTTGAGGAGAGCTGAAAACAGACTTCAGGTTCTAGAGGGTCAGATCGGGTGAGACGGGGTCCTACTTCTGGGAAGGCTCTAAAGAGTCTGTGATGCCAGACGTACCTGGCATGACCATGGAAGGTACCGTGAGCCTCACTGTGACCCCCAGCCCAGGCCAGCCTCTGAGGACGAGGGCTTCCTACCTAGCACAGGTGGCGAGGGAGCTCCATCCTTCCCAGTCTTGGTCCTTCTGCAAGGACAGAGGACCTGGGGGCACCCAGGCAGAGCCAGTGTGCCGCGGGGCGGAGGAGAGCCGGGACGTGGGCCAGGTAGCAGGCAGGGGCATGAGCCCCCTTGCCGGGCCTTCGCTTAGTGGTGCTTCTCCCCTTGCCCCCCCCCAGAGAAGCAGCTGACGGCCAGCAACTGCCTGGGGGTGCTGGCCATGGCCGAGGCCATGCAGTGCAGTGAGCTCTACCACATGGCCAAGGCCTTCGCGCTGCAGATCTTCCCGGAGGTGGCGGCGCAGGAGGAGATCCTCAGCATCTCCAAGGATGACTTCATCGCCTACGTCTCCAATGACAGTCTCAACACCAAGGCCGAGGAGCTGGTATACGAGACCGTCATCAAGTGGATCAAGAAGGACCCCGCAGCCCGCGCACAGGTGGGGGCCTGCCCCCTCCTCCAGCCCAGTTGAGGGATGTGGACTGTGGTGGGCTGGAAAGCAGAGGAGGGGGACTGCCAGGGAGAGGGGTGTGGTATCCTGCGTCCCCTGGAAGCTGGGACAGCTGCCTGTGGTGGCAGAGAGGAGAAGGGAGGTTTCCGAGATAAGAAATCACACACTCGACAAAGGGTTTCCCACCCAGAGAGAGACCCCAGGCCAACCAAGAGAGAAGAGCCTGGGTGGGTGGCACCAGGGCTCTGTGTCTGGGCCGGGTATGCTCTCTGTGCTCCCACGAGCTCCCACCCAGCAGGAGGGGCCCCTACCCAGCCTCTGGCTCTTGGGAAACAGGAGAACACCTGGATCAAACGGAAACCGTGCTGGGGACAGCTGGGAGAATCAGAGCCAGAGTCCAGGGGACGGAAGGGAGGGCAGTGTCCCAGGAGAGGTGCTGGGTCACAGGGGACCATAGGGTCCAAGCACACCCCAGCAGGGCCTCCTGGCCAGAAAGCACTGGTTAGAAATGCCAGCTCAGAGCTGAGGCGCCTCCGTTCTAACCTGAGAGGAGTCCCTAGGAGGTAGTGCAGCTGCTCAGGCAGCTCCTGGGAGAGTTCAGGGTCCACCCAAGAGCAGTGAATGGGGTCCATGGCCCAGAAGTGGGGGCCCAGACAGGAAAATGGGGCCAGAGAGGCCAGAGCCCAGAAGCAGTGGAGGCCGCTGAGGGGCAGATGGGAAGGGCTGGCTCGTCGCGGTGGGAGCCAGCAGAGGGACAAGCAGGGCGGGGCCGGGGGCTGGCTGGGCAGTGTTGAGCTGATGCCAGATGCAGAGATAGCTCCCCAGCCTTGGCCCTGTCCAGGGAAACGGGATGCTCCGATCGACCCAGGGCGAAGGAGCTAGCGTTCTTTCCAGAAGGGAGTTTGGCTGGGCAGCTAATCTCAGTGATTGCCACGGTCTGCTATCACCCACTTCTGCCTCCAGCCCCATATCGCTCACACCTACTGGACACCTCCAGTGGGATGTCCCCAAGTCCCTCTAATTCATCCAGCCCCACACCCACTGTCGTCCATGTTCCTGACTTCAGTTCTTTCCATTCCCCAAGACGAAACCAGATTCCTCCTGTGCTTCCCACAGCCGTTTGGGCACCCAGTTCTGTCTCTCTACCTCCCCACTCTCTCAAATAGGGCCACTGCTCCCCCTCCCCGACAATCAGGCCACCCAAGTCTCACCAGGATTACTGCAGTCATTTCCTAAGTGGTTTGCCAGCCTTCGGTCTTGTCCCCTCCAAATCCATTTTCCACCCTGCAGCCTGAGTGATCTTTCTAACGAGCAAATTTGATCATGTAATTTCTCTATTTTAAACCCCTCATTAGTTCCCTCATCAGCTCTGCAGGGTAAACTACAAGATCCTTAGCAAGCCTGATAGAAAGTGTGTCGGGGCGTGGCCTCTGCCAGCCTCTTTAGGCTCGTTTCTCCCTGTGTGCTGCCCGTCTCCCCCGCAGCCGAAACCTTTGGCATCCAACAAGGAGGAACGCCATGAAATTCCCCAAACACATGCATTCTCTCCCTGACGCCTCTGCGCCGGCTTTGAACGTCTGCCCTTCCCTCTGCCTCAGGCCTGGCAGATGTCTACCCAGCCCTCGACCCCCAGCTCAAGCCTCACTGCTCACCATGCCCACCCCTAACCCAACTCCTGCTTTGGGCCCCGCTGTTGGCTTGGACGTAGGAGGTTCCCTCCTTAAACCGTACACCTCCAGAGTGGACGCTGGGTCTTAGTAGTCTTTGCACCCCAACAATGAGCTCGATGCATGGCACACAGGGCTCACCAATTGTTCGTCAGGTGACACTAAAGTGGAGCGATGAGCCCAGAGTTTGCCAGGCAGGAGGGGAGAGTCGAGTCCATCCATGAGACGCCTCGAGCGAAGGGCGAGAGGGTCCAGTTGGCCGTTGAGGCCATGGGACTCGGCCAAGAGGTTTGCCGGTGCTGGGGAGGCACAGCCCACTGACGGTCCAGATTTACGAGTTGGACGGTCACCATATCCTGTAGGCTTTCCTGGGTCCTCCACCCATCCCTGAGGTCCCCTTTGGAACCTCCAAGAGGCTCTGAGCGTCTCTTGTGGCCGTAGTGGGTCATGACGCATGGCCCCTCATCAGGGACCAGCCGTCCTCGTTTCAGTTCCTGGCAGACGAGAACCATCCACCGTGTGCAGTTTCATCGCCCGTGGAGGGCGGCCCATCTCTAACACGTAGGGGGACGCCAACACGTCCGCTCTGCCCACAGTATGCAGCCGAGCTCCTGGCGGTGGTGCGCCTTCCGTTCATCCACCCCAGCTACCTGCTCAACGTGGTGGACAACGAGGAGCTGATCAAGTCCTCGGAAGCGTGCCGGGACCTGGTCAACGAGGCCAAGCGCTACCACATGCTGCCCCACGCCCGCCAGGAGATGCAGACGCCCCGCACCCGGCCCCGCCTCTCAGCAGGTATCGCCCCCCAAGGTGCCCTGGGGTCAGCCTGGCTCTGAGTGGTCCCCAAGAGGGGAGTGTCCCACGGGTACCCATCCTTGTCCCCACAGGTGTGGCCGAGGTCATCGTGTTGGTCGGGGGCCGTCAGATGGTGGGGATGAGCCAGCGCTCGCTGGTGGCCGTCACCTGCTGGAACCCACAGAACAACAAGTGGTACCCCCTGGCCTCACTGCCTTTCTACGACCGCGAGTTCTTCAGCGTAGTGAGTGCCGGGGACAACATCTACCTCTCAGGTGAGGCCCCTGGGCTGGGCCGGGCACTGGGGCACGGGCTTCCCAAAGGGACCTCTCCCCCCACATCGGGGCTGAGCAAGGCCAAGGCTGCCCTGTCTGCTCCTTGGGCCGCGCCTACCCTGCCTGGGCCCTGCCTCACGCCCTGCCTGCTCCCCTGCCACCCATCCCTGCAGGTGGGATGGAATCAGGGGTGACGCTGGCTGACGTCTGGTGCTACATGTCCTTGCTGGATAACTGGAACCTCGTCTCCAGGATGACAGTCCCCCGCTGTCGGCACAACAGCCTTGTCTACGACGGGAAGATTTACACCCTTGGGGGACTTGGCGTGGCGGGCAACGTGGACCACGTGGAGAGGTAATGAGGTCACAGCAGGGGTGTCTGTGCACAGTCGCTGGGAGCTAAAGCATATCCCCTCTTCTCCCCCAACACACGCCCAGCGGAGACCGTTCCTAAGGCTGTAATCCCAGGTTCCTCCAGCTCAGCAAAGGGAGGGGACCGTGGTACGGTGAGAGGAAGCAGGAAGGGTCACCTCTGCTCTGGCCTCACCCAGAGACCAAGATGGGGCACCCTTGTCCCAGCAGCCCACTTAGGTGTCAGACAAGCTGGAGGCAGAAGATCCATCCATGTAAAGGCACAGGATGTGCTTGACGAGACTAATCGGGCAGCTAGAACATTCTGGGACAGAAGCACTGGCCTAAATCCTAGAGACTTGCTGGAATTCAGGGACAAAGCTGCAACCAATGGCCAAAAGGTGCTGCTGGTGAGGCCATCCTTGTCCCTGAGAAGCTGGAGGCCACCACAGGGCGCCCCTCCTCCTCCATCTCACACCTCCCAGGAAATCTGTTTTTACACAAACTGACCAGTCCAGTGGGGTAAGGGTAGCCGGGTCTGGCTAGCCATCTAGAATTCTCCAGAGGAAAATAGAAGCCAGTGGGCCAGAGAGCCTTGTGACTAAGGCTGCCCCCTGCTGGAGTCTCCGGCTGGCTTCCCCACCGAGACCCTGTAAAGCTGACCTCGCCGGTGTGAGGCCCAGAGGTGCAAGTGGAAGTACTAGACCCTCTTCCTCGAGCCAGGGAGAGGGTTCTTGCGGAGAACAGACACCCAGGAGAGAGGCTGCAGGAAGTGCAGGCAGCACCATGAGTCTGCAGAAAAACGGGGGAGCTTCAGCAGTCCTGCGCCGGGAGAAACCCATGCCCCTGAGAGTGACAGGTTAGGCCGACCTGGCCCTGAGTTGCAGCCCAAGAGCTCCCCCTGAGCTCACCCGCGAGCTTCCCGCACCCCATCCTGCCACTCCGACCGACGACACGAGCTGCCCCTGGAAAGCACATGTTCCTGGGTGACATCTTTTTGCCTGTGAAGCTGCACACACCCTTCAATTTGTATTTTTTCCCCCTCGGTGGCTAATTGGACACTTGACAAATGTTACGGCGAAGATGGTTTCCACAGTGAGACAGGATGTGAATGTTCACTGAGAGCTTTTAACTCCCCCCAGTGGAGCCCAGAGATGGCTCCGTAACAGCACTTAATTGTCATATTGATTTGGAGATAATGTGGAGTCCCCGTGTGATGAGGAGGATGTTAATGCTGCCGCTGAACCTGGACCAGCCCCGGTGCTCACAGCTGGCAGCGTGACCCGCTCACGGCCCCCCGTGCCCCAAAGCCTTCTGGAAGCACCAGCTTCCGATCATTTGTCATCCAATAATGAACACATAAGAAAAGAGACATTTTCTATGTAGGAGGAAACTGAGCTAGCTCTGTCATCCTGTCTCGCTCTTGTCAGCTATTTTTGACCTCCTAAGACGCTGAGTGCTCACTTTGCAAACTTAGGCTTCTTGATAAATATTGGGATTTGTTCAAGGATTAGAGGGCACGGGCCCTGGAGCGGGAGTTGCCCGAATCGGCCTTCCCGGGAGGGTTAGGCCTCAGGCTGTGAAACAGCAGCTCCAGCTCCGCGGAGCCCACCTGTACCCCCACTGGTGGGGGAGCAGCCGGCCATCAGGGCGCCCCTTTGTCGCAGGGACAAAGGCCCGGACTTGAGGCCCCCTGGGTGGGTGTGGGTGTCGAGCGGAGGCTGCGGGGTGGGGGGTTGTCGCTTGCCCACTCCTTCCCAAGTTGCACATCTTGGGGCCCCTTTGGGCAAGTCTGTTTCTGTGCCACGTGGTGGCAATGATGAGAATTCAGGGTGACAGGAAGGTCAGGGTAATGGGGACAGGCGAAGGCGCTTGGTTCCCCAGGAGGCACTAATGTTACAAATGGCTGGAACAGCGAGAGTGAATGAGATATATGGTACATTATAATTATATTACATTACTGCTTTACAGGGATAGAGCAAGAGTACATAATTATAGATTAAAACAACAGTGCAATAGACAAACCTGTATTATATCATTATATAAATAACCGGGGCTAATATTTCCTAGCCATATATTGCAGTAGCTGTGGTTACTGGATAAATGATGGCACGGTGCCTCACTCCGCAGGGTCATTTGCATGTCATTAGCATAGCCTGCTCCAGCAGGAAGCTGACAGATTGAGCTGACGGGAGGGCTCAGGGTTTGGCAATCAGCCACCTGGAATAACAAGCTCTCAGGAAATTCGCGTTTGGCGCAATGTGCCATTATCCCGAAAGACGAACGACCCGACCGACCGACAGCCACGGAATCTCCCACCGTCTCCCAGTTCCTGCCGCAGGAGCCCTTTGGATCTCGGCCACGCTGGCTCAAGAAACAGATATCTGAACTTCTGACTCTGCCCAGATAGACACTTAGCCCTTGCGTATTAGCCGCCTATCCTTTGCCTATGGCTTAATTGAATCGCCTGCTGCTGCCCTTCAGGAAAATCGAGCTGCTTCTTGGTGAACACAGAGCAGGACGGCTACCGCCGCCCCCGTGCCCCACACCTGGCAGCCAGAGGCTCGGGCTGGGTGGGACCCCCGGCTCCGATGGGCAGAGCCCGGCCTGCTTTCCCTCCTCGGGGCGCACACACAGCTTCTGCACCTGCCATTCTGCTGAAAGAGCCCTGGAGAGTGGCCTCCTCTCAGCTCCCCTCTGAAATGCCCGCAGAAGTCCCCGCAGTTTGTCCTCCGCTCTGTTCTCGCCCGCACATCCTTCCTAGGAAACGCCTTACCTCCTTATCTTCAGTTTCCATCTGTGCTGAGGAGCCCAAAGCTGGATTTTCCACGCAGACCCGTCTATCCAGCTGCCTGCTGGACGTCCCCAATTTCTTGCCCACAGGTCTTTAAACTCACTGACATCCCTCCTCCCCCACACTCCCCAACTTGCACTTCCTCCTCGATTCCCACCCCACTGGCGGTGTCCCCTCCATCCAGCTTCCCCACTCCTAACTTCCCTCACTCCAACGTCCAGTAACGACTGGATCCTTCTGCTCCCCTGTCCACACTGCTGTCTGCTTCCAGCCTCCTCGTGCCAGGCCACTCTCCACCCTGTAGCCTTCGGCGATCTCTCTAGGGTCCAAGGCCTGTCGTGTTACTTCCGTGCTCAGCGCCCTCGAAGATGACGCCACGTCCCTTAGCCTGGCAGGCGTGGCCCTTTGTGAGCTAGCACCTGCCTGCTCTTTCTGCCACCCCCCACCTCCAGCCCTTCTCAGCTTCTCTAAATTGTCCTCGAAGCCAGCTTTGCACACACACCTCCCTTCACCCCCAGTGCTTTTCCTTGCCTAGTTAGGAGCTGATTTAAACTTCCAGGCCCAGCTCAGGCATCAGCTCCTCCAGGAAGCCTGCCCTGACACATCTGGGCAGGCAGGGTACCCCTACTTTGTGCACCCTGGGTTCTCACCATCATGCTGTATAATTGTCATACTGCATAAGCTCCCTAAGGACAGGAGGGCTATTTCATTCTCCCCATTTCCCCAGTTCCCAGCACAGAGCCTGAGCCTGAGGACGTGCTCATTGCAGGATTGCTGGGTGCAAGGGGAGGGCTCAGCTGGAAGGAGTGGGCTGAAGGGGCCCAGGATGGGGCTGCACCGTGTGAACCAAGGTGTGGAGACAAGAACCTATGGACAGGCTGTGACAGGCAGAAAAGAGCCCACCGAGGCCACGGGGGAGGCCGAGAGGGCTAGTTTGGCCAGGGCACAGGAGGCCTTAAGTGGCTCATCCCAAGGGGCCCCAGCTCCGTGGACACCCCGGGCAGGCAGCTGATGGCGATGCTCCCCAGGGGGCTGCTGGCTGTGGCCCCTGCCTGGCACGAGGCTGTTTCAGACTCGGCTTTTTCTCGTCTCTGAACAGGTACGACACTATCACCAACCAATGGGAGGCAGTGGCCCCTCTGCCAAGGGCCGTGCACTCGGCAGCAGCCACGGTGTGTGGCGGCAAGATCTACGTGTTTGGGGGGGTGAACGAGGCCGGCCGGGCCGCAGGCGTCCTCCAGTCTTACGTTCCGCAGACCAACACGTGGAGCTTCATTGAGTCCCCGATGATCGGTGAGAACCAGCCGTCTCCTCGGCTCGGGTCCAGGGAGGCACCCCCGCCTCGTATTCATCACCATCAATGTCCTGAGCCCAGAGCCAGGCTAAGCCCAGTGGCTCTGCAGACCCTAGTGTCAGGGTGGGCCGCACCCCAAGCCCCAGGTGCAGCTGGAGGTGCACTCACCTGGAGAATGGGTGAGCTCCAGGCCCAGACCTCGGGCCCATCGGGGACTTCCGGGAGGCCTCTTGGCGTCCTTCTAAGGTGGGAGGGAAAAGGGGGGAGGCGGAGAAGAGTCAGACCTTGACCTGCCTGCTCTGTCTCCTCACAGACAACAAGTATGCCCCCGCCGTCACCCTCAATGGCTTCGTTTTCATCCTGGGTGGGGCTTATGCCAGAGCTACCACCATCTACGACCCTGAAAAGGGGAGCATAAAGGCGGGCCCAAACATGAACCACTCCCGCCAGTTCTGCAGGTGAG